>JARHVA010005281.1:250000-702500 GCA_037957365.1 Torreya grandis
AATCCCCCACATAGACACAAGATCTCCCCAAGGACACAACATTCAAACAAGGCATTGAGAACACTAAACATTTTTGACTTTCCTACCTTGACAAGAGACACCAGCATGATATGCAATCAAAAATTAAATTGCCACATATCAAAAAATGATTAAATATATAAACTACAAACACACTACCAAAACACTAATAGAACATGACCCAATCATCAAAATCCTGAGAGATTGAATATACTATGGGGTGACATAGTCCAAGCCACCTAGGAATTATAAGAAAAGAAGTCTTTGAATAGATCAATTATGTTGTTGCCTAAAAAATTAGCCACTAAGTTCACTTCTTGAAAAAAATGAATAGATTCACATAAGGAGAACAAGATCATAAGATCCTAAACCTAACCTAAGGTGTTTTTAATATGCCAGGCACATGCTTGCCTATTTCAAAAATCATGGGTTATGACCATCAAATCACCTTTGATTATCACTTTTGAAATTCCACACTACATAATAAGATTAACTCCCAAAGATAGAGCTTGAACACTAGATTAGGTATTGGTTACGTCAACCAATTGAAACAAAGTAGCCTAAACCAAGGAGTCAACATAGTCTCGAATGATACACTTGAATCTAGAATCTCTAGGAATGGCCAGAGCCACCTCATCAAAATTGAGATAGAAGGCTCTTGGAGGCGAAGGAATCCAAATAGAATTATCTGACTTACAGGTATTTTTAATAGATACCCCAAACACATTAATAGGGGATATTTCAAGAGAGGCAAATTGGAAAGAATATACCTACCCCAACTAGATAAAAAACCACTACATCTTTTAGCATGCATAGTACCAACTTTGGACATTGAAATCTCTTCCTACATAAAAGCTCACATGGCTAGCTAGTTTTATTTTCAAATATTATTTGATTTTATTCTTTCCTCAAAGTCTAGATTAAAATACCCAAACATGCCTCCTAAATATTGAAAAATCACTCTTCAAAGGACCTCCCATCAAAGAAAATAAAGTTTTCAAAGAGAGTTTGGGCTAGCCCATTGCAGCCCAAATCTATAACACATACAAATCCAACATTTAGTCATAAACGAGTAACCAAAGAGAAGATGATTTTCATCCTCTTTAGTTAAGAGACAAAAGCATCATTTATATGGGATTTCAAACCGAGTCTTTCAGAGCCTCTCAAAGGTGATGATCCTATTTTGCATTATCCAAGAAAAAGTACCAACCTTGGTAAACCTACTTTGCTCCAACACAATGCCTTATCCCAAACAAATGAAACATCTTCATAGTCAAAATATTTTTATCATAAGTTTACCAAATAGCATCCACACTTAGCACCAACCCATTGAATAACATCCTCTTTAAATTTAATTAAGAATTTCCTTTTGGCCAATATTCTAGATAGTACTTCCTTCTAAATATATAGAATTTGAACATCCTCCAAAATTTTCCATTTCCATTTGATCATCCTATCCCAAAGATTAGGTTCTATATAATCACACAGCTTACTTTCCAAATTATCAAATAGGAAGGCTTTCTCCTCTTCTAGACCTGACACTTCTTGAATCAGATTGTGCCTATTCCATGAATCTTGTAAAAAATCTACTTTACATCACTATTGATTACCCATGACACACGATTCACAATGATAACTTAACACTTGAGGATGAAATTCAATAAGTGTGATCCTCTAAGGGGGTGAAACAAATACAATATTAGTAGTTTCATATTCACCAAAATAGTTGTGCTAGAGGAGCTTATTCCATAATGCCTATGGTTGAGAGGTTATACCCCAAACCATCTTATACCCTAGGGCCATATTTTTAGAGGCTAATTTCTTAATACCAACACCTCTACCAGGTTAATGGAGATAAAATTTATCCCATTTTAAGAGAGGAAATTTATTTTTATTTTCTACTACTACCCACAATAAATCCTTCATTGTTTAGTTTATTTCCATAAACACATTAGCACACAGATAAAATTGACAATATAAATAGGGATGGCCTTGAGGTCTAATTTTATCAATGTGAATCCATTTGCTAAAGAAAGCCATTTCCCTTCCAAGCCTCTAGTCAGGCCTAAAAAAAAGACAATAGATTATCCCACAACTTCACATTACCATCACCCCCAAAAAGAGGCACCCTAAAATATTTAGGAGGAAGAGAGCCAATCTTAAAATTCAAAATATTGGCAATTTGTACTTGGACTATATTCTCCACATTTAAAAAACTAAATTTCAAATTTAGCCTCACTCACCAAGTACCTCAATGTTACCACACAACTGAGAAAAAATTGCTTCATGTTATAAAACTTTTGTACTTAAGTAGAACCAAAAAACACCATATCGTCTATGAACTAGGTGCAAGAATATTTCCACACTGTCAACTACTTTAATTCCTTGCAATATTCCTTCTAAAAGTGCTACAAACATTACCTACCCTATGCCTTCTACCATACTAATGAAAATAAAAGGAGAAAGAGGATCCACTTACTTTAATCCTCTTAAGGCTTAAAAATACCCCGAAGGTTTTACATTGAATAAAATTGAGAACAGGGGACTAGAGATGCAATTAAAGACCCAATTTCACCACCTTATATCAAATATAGTTTTTTCCAAAACTTTGATTAAAAACCTCCAATTTACTCTATCATATGCTTTGTTGGTATCTAATTTCACAATAATTTCATTCTTCCAATTACAAAGAAGAGAATGCACAACTTCATGTGTGATTATAATCCCCTCCTAGATATGCCTAAAAGAGTGAAACCTACTTATTCACTAGAAATTAAGGTGTTAAGAATATGCTTAATGTAGATTATAATGTATTTAGAGATGATTTTATATATGGTATCACATAGTGAGATAGGCCTAAAATTACTAAAGGTGGATTGAATCTCAACTTTTGGTACCAAGGAAATAAAAGTGTAATTTAAATAAGGATAAACTTTTTGTTTCATCCAATATTCATTAACCATGCTCACCACTTCATCTCCCAAAGAATCCCAAAAATACTAAAATAAGGTAGATATAAATCCATCCAACCCATGAGACTTATCCCTCCCCATCAAAAACACCACATATTTGATCTCCTATTTCTAAAGTTGGGACATAAACTTATCATTTTGTTCATTTGTCACTAGCCTATGGACTTGGTTTAGGATACTATATTGAGAACTAAGTGAGGAAGGCTTAGTGAAATAAATCATTTTTTTGAAAACAACCCACTGCCTCCTTTTTGACTCCTAGATTTGTTTCCAACAAGACCTCATCACTGGTGGAGATATTTGAGATATGGTTATTCAATCTTTGAGCTTGGGTGGAGTTGTGAAAAAGAAATTTATTCTTTCTAATAAAATTTTTCAATTAGATGGAGTTTAGATAAATTATCCAAGAGATATTTCTCTTCCTTATATAATTATGCATTCATACCTAATGCCATTACCATTTGATTGATGACCTCCAACTTAGACTCCATCCTTTTAATTTCTTTGAAATTTTTTTTGAAGCTCAATTGATTCAAAGATAGTAAATAATCTTTAATATGGATTAGTTTTTTACTCATCACAAATATCTTCATGCCATCCATGGGAGGATCATTGTTCCACCAGTCTTTTATAAGATCATGGATGGATAGGTCATGTAGCCATATGAGCTCAAATTTGAAGGGTCATAGAGGGGGGAGCTTATCTTCCACAATCCAAAGCTTAATTAGAGCATGGTCTGATCTAGAAATAGGAATAATATTGCTTTATAGAATTGATTATTTACTCAAACACCCCAAAGAAACAAAAACCTAATCCAATCTTTTTGTAATGTTATAAAAACTTTGTTGTCAATTCATCCAAGAAAAAGCACATTTTTAGGAATCATATCGAGTAGCTTAGCAGAGGCTATAAATATATAAAAATCCTTCTATGACTTTGTACACTGCCTCAACCCACCTCTTTTCTTTGACCCATCCAAAATAACAATTAAGTCACCACCTAAAACACAATTTTGATTCCCCAAAAGAGTTTAATGGGCCCCAAAATCTCTTTCCAACACTCTGCTTTGAGGCCCACATAGTTTGGCCTATAGATATTGAACCTAAAAAGTAACATGTGTCATAAGTATACTTTAAAACTTTAAATAACTACCAATTGGCCCTAGATCCACAATGCTCCACCAAAATTTTGTGAGGGGCCTATATGATGGCCAAACCTCTAAAAACCCCAAAGGAATACATAAATAGAGCTTTCCATCTAGAACAAATTTTTATTGTAATAGCTTAAGATTTAGCTAATCTCAATTTTATTTCTTGAAAGAGAAAAATATGATGCCTGTTGTTAGGGGCATTCAGGGCCCTAACATTATATGAAAATATCTTCATAGAAACACTGAGAGGAATTTCACCCGCAACATTTTAGGAAAAAAGAGAGCTTGATGATAGATGGCTTGCCTTTGGAGACTTCCCCCTCTATGTTGTCTTTTCTATATTTTATCCCTCTTTTTCTGTAGAAGCTAAAGTCTGGCTACAAAATCAAATAATCTTGTAAAGATATGGGCAAAACCTCCCTAGAATTACATTCCTCTTCATCACTCAAATCACTAGCTACAATGGATAAATGGTGATCCCACATGCAACTTGTGATTTAAACACTTCCTCAAGAAAATTCTCCTTCATCCTAGCTTCAGTCTACTGGTCCAAACACTTTTGAAGCTTATTAGCTTCATAGGATATAAAATGAATCTCCTTACATAACATATCAAGTGACAATTATTCTATTCATTCTAAATTCTCCTTGTTTCCCAAGACTTGTTTCCATTTAAACTTTGTATCCCAAGACTTGTTTCCATTTACAGGGGCACCTTTGTCTAAACACTAGCTATAAGTATGCCCTACTTTATGACATTTATAACATTAGAATTGAATATTTTCCACATCAATGAGTTTCTCCCATCATCCCCCCTAGGTATTGTAATATTGTGCTCATTGGGATTTTGGCCTTTAGGTCTATCATCACATAAATTCTAGCATAGGATGCCATAACACATTCACTATTGATTTGGTCAAGCACTGCAAACTCCCTAAGCCTCCCAATTTGAGTAAGATACTCCTCTCAATACCCAATAAGGAGGCCATACAAATGAATTGAGATAGGAAATCAACCCCATTTTATATAAAAGGGGTTGAAATTATGGCATCGAGGCTAAAGTCATAACCTAGAATCCTACATCATCCATGGGACCCCATCTAAAATTTTATTTTATTTTTGAACAATGGGCATATGATCATGAAGAACCCTTCACAAGGAACTTGAGGATGATTCCTAGACATCAATGTTTTTCCACCCATAATTCTACTACTCCAATGGCTGACCATTTGTTCATAAAATTTCCTATCAAATCCTTCACCTTTAACTCTTCTAAGATTTAATCAAACCCCGCTCCATTAAACACAATCACCTAAGGATATTATTTATCCAATCCACCACCACCATCAAATATCAAAATTTTGTTTGAAGGTATCTCCATCCTTGAATCTGACCTCAAATCCACATCTGATGTACCCACAACCAAAGGGTTTCTCTTTCCTAGGTGTGTATTATTTTCCTTCAAATCCACTCAGTGATGACCCTTTTCAGTATGTTGATTGCTTTTGGCTTGTTCTTTCTCACTCCTTCACCAAGCTCCAGCCTCTTCTCTTTGATCTACCTCCTTCATCACTTCACATAAGTTGTACCTTAACCATCTACTTTTCTGATCTGAGTTTTTTTTACTCCTCTTGCAAGGTTCTTTGCCTACACATATGATCACTCCATCCTAATATGTTAAAACTTGATAGAAAATTGATGATTATTTTATTTATTATTATAAGGGTGTGAAATCTAAAATATATCCTTATCATCCTTGGTATATGAACATTTTGATTGTATTTATTTTAATTGTCTTGTTATAAAAAACCTATTGTCATTCATATTACAATTATTTATTACACTTAGCATTGTTTTGATCATATTATAAATTGAATCTTCTCTCTTTCTCTCTTTTCCTATCTCTCTCATTAATTTGATATGATTTGAGATGTATTTGTAGATACTAAAGATTGATGATAACTCTTGAGCTTACTTGTAAGTGCTTTGTTTACCTTGCATGGTTATTTTTCACACATTATATGGATATAAAAGATTATAATGAGTTATCTTAATATGTTATCTAATTTTTTGGAGACTAACTCTATGATTCATGTTATGATTGGCATTCGATGGGCCATGATGTTTTTGCAGAGAGAACCACTATCTTTTTTTTCATAGAGGAAACTAATATCTGACGTTTCAATGGAGGAAATAACTATCTAATGTTTGTGAGGAGGTAACCACTCTCTACTATTTTTGTGGATGAAACTTTTATCTAATGTTTATGAAAAATAAACCACTATCTAATGTCATCCAAGATACAACTAGTATCTTATGTTTTACATAGAGTAAAAGTGTCAGCTCCATATGAGTTATTAGTCGCTACTCTAATGACATGAATGGATACTTATGTGTCAAAAGAGGGTAGGTGATTTCAATGATATTATTGACTCTCCTGCAACACTCTTAAAAAATTAATTACGTCTATTGCCAATACTTCAAACTATAACCTTATGACAATAAAAGGGTTTTCCTATTGATGAATCTTCCCTCCGGTATAATATGGAATGTATTCATAAGTAATTTTTTTAAAATCTCTAATAGAGTGTGTCCCTAATATGAGTTATATTTCCTACTTCACTTGTTTATAGAGAATGAAGAAAATAAAAAATAGTGTCACAAGGATCATAGATTGTTATGACTATGATTAGGTATTAACTTTCTAATCATGTACACAAATATGTTTTTAAATGCACCCATGACAGGTATGATCAGGAGTTACACATGGATTAAATCATAATATTGTGTCCCATTTTTTGGCATAAATTGGCCACGTACGCTTCCAATTTCTTATCAAAATATCATGAATTTGGAGCATTCATATTAATTAAAAAATGTATTTATACTATATATACAAAGATATCCTGCATATATATTTTTTTAAATTTTTTAAAAATATTTAAATTTTTTTAAAGATTTATTTTGGAATTAGTTTTAAAAAAAAATCTATCTAGTGGGACACATTATTATACTTTTACTCACATGCAACTTGATGTGTTGGGTCTTTAGGTGTTGGGTCTTTAGAATGTTTCTTTATATGCATTGTATCTACTTATAAATTTTATCTTCTTATGAAAATATAAATATTAATTTTTAGGGTTATTTTAAAAATAAAGTTTTTATTTTAGAAAAGGATTATGATTATATATAAGAAAAGTTATGATATAAAAGAGGAAGAATAATATGGCTTCTACCATTTTTTATTTGTTTATTTTATTATTCTTTATTTGTTTATTAGTATAGTTTGTTTGTAAAAAGTTATTTGGATGGAACTAAGTCCTTGTGTTTGTTATTTATTTAATTTAAAATAATATATCTAAGTATTTTTTTGTGTTGTTTGGAAGAAATTAAATTGTGTGTTTCATTTTTATAGAGGAATATTTATTTTCAAAAGTTAAGTTTTTATAATAATTCATTATAGACATGAGGTCTTTACTTTTATTAAATTGATGCTATAAAAAAATAACTTAGAATTAAGTTCTATGTATTTGAAATTTTACTTCAATAAAAATTATTATTTTAGTAAGACTTTTTGAGACAGTGTGTCAATGGGAATGTTATAGGAAGGATGAGAGGGGGTGAAGTCAGAGGGGCATGCTACCTCCTTAATCTAGGACATGTATTTGGTACGTGTGATTGATTTGTGATTAGCACAACTTTTAACTTATTCATATGATAATTTATATATCTTTATGTTAGTAATAAGTGTAGCTTATACAGGATATTATAAATATAGGATGTGTGTGTGTGTGTGTGTGTTAATATTATAAAGTTACATTATAATTTGTATTTTTATTATAAGATTTAGAAGGGTTTTTCCTTGAAGCACCTTAATCATCTATATCATTATTATTATATTCTTTGAATTATGTTGTGATCTATTTCTATGATTCTATTTTAGTCATAAAGTAATTTTTTGATACTAAAATATGAGCCTCAATATCAATACATTTTAGTGTTTTTCAAATAAATATATTTAACATATCTATAATTAAAAAAAATGATAAATTTATATTTTTTATTTAATATAAATAAATTGTAATGTTATTCAAATTCTAATATGACATAAACATGACAATAAAACATGACTACTTAAATTGCAATTACATAAGATATACAACTTATTTATGTTGTATAATGTTAAAGTTACAACACATTTATTATGATTTTATACTTTATTTCAAATAAAATTACATTAAACTTAAATCACATTTATAAAACCATATCATAAAATTATAGTAAAATTAACTTATTTGAAAACACATATAAACAATATATATTATTTTTAAAACATAATATAATATTATAAATATTACTTAATTTAAATTAACAAAAATATACATATATATAAATTTGAGTTGAAAATTATCCTAGAAAGACTTAAACACGCATAACATAATAGTACATATAAAGACTACCACATTCTCACTATACCATAGGTCAAGAAAGATGGGAAGTATAGCGCTACAAGGATTATGTGTGGAGTTCCCTGATTCTAGGTATTTTTGTTGCTCATCTGACAAAGAATACTATAAAGTAACATTGGTAAATGTGATCCACCCAAGATAAAGAATATATATTCAAATAGTAAGTGAAAATTATTTCAGTTGATACAGTTGACAAAATCACATAAAAGTAGAAATTGAATAAAAATAGTTGTAACTAATTCATATCCGACTTGATTGGGTTCATAAAAAAATTCTGATTACTCCTGCATCCGTATTGATTAATTTAAGTCCAAACTTTTTCGCAATTTCCTAATTCTGGAAAACAGTGCGTCCAGCAGATTGACTCATTGATTTTATTACTATGCATAATAAATTGCAACTACAGAAAATGAATTAATTAATGTAGGGAGTTAGTAATTAAGTAATGACTTACTGATTTTTATTGGAGAAATATGAATCATCGATTTTTATTTGCAGAGAGTAGTTACAAAATTAATATTTTTATTAAAAGTGTTAAGACAAACATGACAAACAATTACCATTAACATTCTACATAACTAATAAAAAACTGTATATTAATAAGAATTTTCATAGATTTTTACTTACCCTTGCATTTTAATATTTTTTATATATACATTCTCAGAATATTTATAATTTGACCAATTCCCTCCCCTCCTAAAATAACATTATCACTCACCTACTTACATTTACTTTTTTTTTTTGAGATTCTCACTCAAATAATATATTAAGATAATGTAATGTTGTTTCTTTGAAGTCTGTAAATATTGGCAATGCTCATTGTTTCTCTTCTATTTACAGTGAAAACAACCCACCATATTAATATTCATCTAGTGGTGTCATTTCTTGCTTATATTGTGCAGCTCAACTGAGCACACTTTTCGCATTTATTGGCAATGTTCATTGTTTCTCTTCTATTTACAGTCAAAACAACCCACCATGCTAATATTCATCTAGTGGTGTCGGTCATTTCTTGCTCATGTAGTGCAGCTCAACTGATCACACTTTTCGTATTTATTGGCAATGCTCATTATTTCTCTTCTATTTACAATCAAAACAACCCACCATTCTAATATTCATCTAGTGGTGTCCGTCATTTCTTACTCATTCATATTTCCAACACGCTATAAAGGGGCACTCCATCATTATTTGTGGATTTGACTATTGGTTAATAATAATAATAATAATAATAATAATAATAATAATAATAATAATAATAATAATAATAATAATAATAATAATAATAATAATAATAATAATAATTATTATTATTATTATTATTATTATTATTATTATTATTATTTAAGATTTTTAATTTTTTCGCAGTTTATTAGGATGACTAAAAAAAGTTTTGATTTTCTGATCGTTTTTCAAAAATATATTTATTTTTCCAATACGCTATAAAGGGGCACTCCATCATTATTTGTGGGTTTGACTGTTGGTTACAAATAATAAAATAATAATAATAATTTAAGAGTTTTAATTTTTCCGCAGCTTATTAGGATGAGTAGAAAGAATTTTGATTTTCTGATCGTTTTTCAAAAATATATTTATTTTGTATGATCATTCAAATCACCATCAATGATTAATAATAATTTATTTTTAATTTTTTTATTGATTTTTTTGGAAGGGTTAAAAGATTTAAAAAAACAAAAATAGCATAGTACATTATTATCTTCTACATAAATTTGATTTTACAATTATATTAAAAGTTAAGTAATCATTTTCATTATTTATTTAGTAAGTAAAAATAAATATTTTTTAAAATATTATATTAACAATTTTTTGTTATTACAGAGAATAATAAATATAATTCATTGTTTTGGATTTTTCACTTTCTGACCTTTCTTTTTATTAGATTGTGCAATGCTCAAGCATTATTCATTAAATCGTCTTTTTCTGATAAATATTATGAATGTGAGATAAGGGTGATTTATTAGGTAGTACATGTATCCAAAAAAATCAAAGGGAAAAGATGTTAAAAGATGAGAAGTTTAAATTAGTAAATTACATTCCTTATCTTGTAATTATTATAAAAAATACACACACAAAAATTCATTAAAGTAATAACTATTCATAAAAGTCACTTGGATAATAATTTAAATATAAATCTCATAAAAATTAAAAATTAAATAAAAATTGTTCGTAAAAGCCTTATTAACATAAAATGCTTGTATAAATCTTACCCAAAAAATAAAGAAACGAAGCTTTTGTATCAACAAATGATTTTCAAACTGTTAACTCTATTGTAGTTTGTATTCCCTTTCTTTCCAAAGTTGGATATTGGAGATAAGGAAGATTGGACCATTGTTCAAAAGAAAAAAAGAAAAGTCACATTAAGACCATTGAACTAACTAATATGAACATTCGCTCAGAGTTAGAGGGGGTAGGATTTAGTTTGTAATATGATATTATGCTCCTAAGATTTAGTTTGCAAATCCCTGTTGGAAGGGTTGATCTTATGCTACTTTGCGGACTGTTGTGCAACAGTTATGTTTGATGGTTTGCCACTAGTTTGTTGACTGATCATGGGTTGCTGGACTAAGGATGATTGAATACTGATTGTTGGTTAGCAATTGTATGTTTATTATTTATTGTTTTGTCCCTTATTTTTCATAGGTAAAGCAGCCTCGGGTTTAATTTATCTGTTTTTTTCATAGTACAAAAGTAAGAACCTTTCAAAATCCATGTATTTACTTTTATCTTAAAAATAAAATACAAAATTTATAATTATTTTAATTTTCTAATCTCATCTTAATTTACTTTCTAAAAAAAATTGATCTTAATTTTTTTCATTCATGCTTTATTACATATAAATATGTATATTTAATTTTGTAGACATATATGTCTATTTTTTTATTTTTGTTTTAGGCACCTTCTCTAATGTGAATTTTGATCCATTCGCTATATCCTCCATGATTGTTTCTAAAAGTATGACAATGTTAACTTACATCCTTTTTTTACCTTTCCTAATATTATGTTTTCTTTTCACTCAAACATTGCATAATTGAGCCAGTACCCTCTTCTTTTTTACTTTATTTTTTCTTTAAATTTATAATTTTTTTCTATATTTCTTTCTTACCTTTTTATCAGAATTTATCTTTCAACCATTTACATGTCAACATTTTCTTATGGGAAAAAATTTAGACTATGAAAAGTCTTCATATCCTCCAAATCAATAAGATCCTTTTAAAAGCTTTATCATAAAATTGGATTATGTATTTATGCAGATATTTGAAATTACAATTTAATCTTTTAAATTAAAATAATGAAGAAAATATGATTTTTTTTTTCAATTTAATTAAAATGAAAATATTTGTCTAAATTAAATATACAATTTTTGACAAAATAAATGGATATTATACTTTATTTGAGTTTAAATTTAAATTTTATATTTTATATTATAATTATTTAGAGTTTTATTTTATTTATTATTCATTATTTGAAATCATTTTTGTTAGAAAGAGTTTGAAGGGAAATAAAAACTATATTAATAAAATTAATACAAATATTATATTTTACAATAAATATATAATCAAAAAATTTATTACGATGAATCTAAAAATAAATTAAATTTAAAAAATATACAAAAATTATCATCATAAAAAATTATCATTATAATTTTATGATTAAATTTTAAAATGTAACAATAATGATTTATATTGTCAACATTTTTATTTATCATACACATATTTTAATTGAAGATGATTTATAATATGCCAAGGTTTTTTATAAAGAACAATCCAAAAGAATGAAAAAATGATTTACCAATTATGTTGAATATGCAATGGGAATGATCAAATAAAAGTATAATCACTCTTACAAAATATATTTTGGTAAAATACATAGAAAAATAAAGCTCCTATTCAAGATATGTTATATAAAAAGTGCAATTCTAGAGTTTTTAGTATTAGTAAAAATGGGTTTTGAAAAGGGAGCCTATCCAAAACAATAAACAAGAAGGCATGGATAACACATTCAGATGGAGCAATAGAGTTTGAAGAAAAGTACCAAAAACTGTCTAAAACAACAACAAAATCGCAACATCCACACATCGCTAGAGAGCAAGAAACAAAAAAAAGTAATGACCCATGTTATACATTTAATTTTTGAGAACTAAGGGTCATTCTTAGAGGATCCATTTCTTTCTTACCTTTAGATCCCACTTCATTACTCACAACAGTCCGATCTCCACCTTTCCCTGAGATTGGTATAATTGGAATGAAGATTTCAAGTGAATCAATTGTTTTAGATGATTCCAAAGATATCTTTTTTGACAATGCTTCTCTTTCTAAAATGATTGTTTGGATATTCTTTGAAGGGGTGAGAGCCATATGATTTTCATTAGAAACAATTGTGGAACTTCCTAAATTTGGTTTATGCCCTTACAAGGTATGATCTTCCTTTAATTGCATGCTCAGATTGTCCGTTTGCATTGTTGGAACTAAATCATGAGCCTCACTAATTTCTTGAATTTTTTCTAAATCTTGTACAATAATATGTTCAAGGCCAACTTCCTTCCACCAATAATTTTTATTTTTATGTTTAAAAGAAGCACAATCATTATCCAAATGACCATTTTGGAAACATGTTTGGTATTTGAAGGGTAGACCTTCATAGTCTAATGGCTACACTTAGGTTCTATTTCCAAATTTTAGTTCTATTTGTGTATGTAAATATTTGGTGTTATAAATATTGACTAAAATTATGGCATAAGTTGAATGAATCCCTTATAGGGTTTTGGGGTCAACATTCCAAAATTATCCAATGGATTCTACTATGGTTGCTAAAATAGAATGCTCCAAAAATTGAAGAGGTAGATTGGGTAGTCTAATCTAAAAAGATTATTAACTAAAAATTTTAGTGTATGGGTTGAAATCAGGGTGCCATAGCTTGGTCATAAGCAAATAGAATCCAAAATAGTGTTATTTCTATTGGACAAACCCTAAAAAAAATTGTATGGCATTGAAAATTTATACAAACATCTAACATATTTTTATATAGAACCAACAAGCATTCATATATAATTAAAAATACAAATTCAGGATACGAGGATTCATATAATGGCAGAAACAAGAACTAATTGCATAAACAATTACAAAGAACATCCATAATTCAATGCTTCTAACTCCCTTGGTTATTGGCATTTTTACTGAAAGGTGATGTAGATATTGTTGATGATACATATTTTCACGTAGCATGTATGGATCCCAACATGATAATTTGAGGGGATTAAGAAGTTTGTAAAGTACAAATCTACTAATGATATGAGTTGTGAATTTGTCTAGTAGGTTACAAATTGTGTGATGTTTTTTGAAAGAGCATGGACCTGACTTAAAGGTTATTGTTATAATATAATTTTTACTTTCATGAAAAATATATGTTACCCATTGTGTGGGTGGAGAAGTGTATAAATTAAACTTGGGTTTCACAAAATAATATCTACTTTCTTGATGTGCATGGAACCCTTCTTAACAACTTATTGAAATTGGCTTTACTTTCAGATTTTAAATAGTGTAAATGAGTTTATCTTTCTTTGGTAGACTTAAGTTTTTAGGATACAAATCTATGGTATGTTGGGATTTGAAGGGAATGAGCATATGTGATGTATATGACTTGATATGTTCTTTAACATTAACTATTGATTATTTGGTTAAGTATGGAGGACCATTTCAAATAATGTAGATCTATGCCCCTTAAAAAGGACTAGGGAGAATGTTGGGGATAATGATAGAAAAAGAATAAGTTTCATTTATTCCAAATTATTATTATTATTATTATTATTATTATTATTATTATTATTATTATTATTATTATTATTATTATTATTATTATTATTATTATTATTATTATTATTATTATTATGGTAATAATTTGGATCTATCTACCATATATTGTGTTGGAGATAGTTTAGAACATTTTTTAAAAATTATTTTAGACTTATTTTTAATAGTTTATTTTTAGAGTTATATTTATAATGAGTCCAAATTAGTTAAAATTAGATTCACCATTGAGGATAAGATGATGGATGGGAGGTGATACCCATACAATTCCACAAAGGGAGACATTTTTGAAGAAGTGTGAAAATAAATGTTTTACCACCATTTGACAAGTGGTAGCCAATGGACCCATTTATTGTATTTTTTAGAAACAAAACAATGAAGATACCCTACTAGACATTTGTTGAGTAGATCTATCTATCCATCAAATTAAGGATGATAGGATGAACTATGAGCTAGTTAGGTGCCTAAACATACAAATAATTTAGTCCAAAAATTACCAATAAAAATGAGATCTTTGTCACTTAAAATGATCTTTGAAGTACCATGCAGTTTCTAAACTATATTGAGGAAAGTAGAAGTTATTCTAGTGGCAACAAATGCTTGTGATAGGGAACAAAAATTATCTTGTTTTATGAGTCAATCCAAAAATACCATGTTAATATTTTTACCCTCAAACCATTGTAACCTAGTAATTAAATCCATAGAAACCTCCTCCCAACACTGATTAGGGATGGATAAAGGCTGAAAAAGACCTATGGTCTTAATGGTTTCCCATTTGTTCTATTGACATAGAATACATTCACCACATATTTATAAACATCTTCCTTGGTTCTTTCACAAAAAATTCTTGGTTGATACTATGATATGTTTTCAAAAATACCGAGTGACCTCCTAGTGGAGATGCATGAAATTCAAGAAGGATTTTTTGTTTGAGGAGAAAATACTTACAGAGGTATAATCTATAGTTATACTATAGTGTGTTCCCTTCCATGTAAATTTTTCTGCTCCCCCATAACCCTGCTAAATATTTTCAATCAAATCATGAGTAGTGTACTATCATTCTTCCATTTTGATCTTGCTTCCTGTAGCCAATCATCCTACCAAATAGTCACTACACATAAAAATGTCTTAGTTGATTCGTCTCTATGGGATATTGCAACTTCCACTATATTTTTTTTTCCTTTCTTATATATTATTTCAAAGTCATAGCCTCAGATTTTAATAACCCATTTTTATCATTCTTCATATTACAATCATTGTTCTAAAAAATATTTGAGGTATCATGATCAGTCCTTACCTGAAAATGATGACCCATCAAATAAAGTCTCTATTACTTGACTATATGCAAAATAGCCATCATCTCTTTCTCATAGATTGGTTTGAGCCTATTTCTTCCTTCAATTAATGACATTCAAATGCTAGTGGTTTGAGCCTATCAATTCTAATTAGTCCCAACTAATATACTAGTTTCAAATTATTTGAAAACATGATAAATAATAGAAAAATGTAAGGGGAGAATACCTTTTGGTTTTCTCTCTTAAGAATTTGTATTTTTTACCCCTCGATGAACACGAGAGTTGAAGTTTATAGTTTGGGACTTTAGACTAGGATTTGATAACTTATTCTTCTGTTTATGATTTTCCTTTTCAAAATTGTTTTCCAGGATGAGAACATTTTCCATATTATATCTTGAACCTCTTGCCTCACCACAAATCCCAAGTATTATGATTGGAAATCCATTTTTCAATAAGGCAATGCCCTTATTTTTCTTATAATTAAAATAAATTAGGATGCCATCTACTTGATGGATTATGTGGCAAAAAAAACTTAAATTCCTGTTTTTAATCCTAGATAGCTCCATCATATTAATAAATGAATCAATTTCACATTTCAATCCTAAGTCCTCCCTTTCTTGATAACAAATTTTGAAAAGAACACTCTCCTTACCATAGAAGAGAGCCTAGGTCTCAATTTTTTTATTTTGATGCTTATGACATATGGTCACTTGATTACTATCTTCGTATATTAAATCATAAGGAGAAAATGAATATTTTTTTATCAGAAGAAATGGATGTCTTCGAGATGAAAAAGAAATTCATTCATAATTCATGCATATATTAATTAGCTTTATTTTAAATATTTTAATTCCTTACCACTTAAGTGTTTTTAAGGATCTTTTTTTTCCATTTGTTCTATTTGAGAAGAGATTGGCTCAAATCTTACTTTTGAATTATACTTTCCAAATTTTATAAATAATCTTGAACGAGTTTTTCATTCTCTATGATAGCGATGGAGGTTAGACTTGCAGAATTGTTTAGCCTCCAAGAAGCAAAAGAACATGCAAACGATGTGAAAATAACTAGATATCAAGCGGTCAAGTGGTGGTTTGACAAGAAATCATCATAACCTAGATTTAAATATGGGGATTTGGTTCTCAAGTATGATTAGAGGGCTGCAAAGCTAGGAAAGCATGCAAATTTTGACTCTTTATGGAGAGGACCATTTCACATCGCTAGTGATAGATAGGGGAATGATATTGAGTTAGAAGATGAAGAAGGTAATGCATTGGAGATCTTGGTTAATGGTGATAAAACCATAAAATGGCTCATTATATCCATAAAATGTCATTTTTATTGAATAGGAAGTGAATCTAAATGTAGTTTCTAAACTTATGGTCTATTTAGAATAAAATAGTAAGTATATATCATGGCTATGTCTTTAACATTCTTTTTTATCTATTTATTAGCTATTACTAATGATTATCGAGAAAAAGTTATCAATGAGCGCATATACAATTCATACTAAGCTAAGAATGATTCAAAGTATGAAGAGTAACCATTCCATAATAATGTTGGAGTAGTGTCAAAGTCTTCTACAATAAGATTCAACATTCTAATCAAGTTATGGACTCCTACAGGTTTGCTATAGATTCCTATAGTAGCTATAGACTACAATAGGCTTGCTACAAAAAACATATAGATTACATCAACCAAGTATAGATTTCATTAGCTAGCTACGGATTTCATCAAGCATCCTATAGATTTTAGCAAGTTTATATGGATTTGAATAGAATTTCTACATAATTCAATAAAACTACTACATATTTGTTTGGAATGTATTTCTATATGTATTCTAATGTTCCATCTATCATGAAGAATGATTTACACTTATATTCCTTCTATATATAGATTCCTATGTATAGATTTTCCATTATAAATTGTATTCAAATGTAGGTTTATGTAATTTTATTCTAATAAATAGCTCTCTCCATATTTGGTGGGGACCAATATTATGTTTTAATATATTTTATTATTTAAATAAATATCTCTCTCCATATTTTGTAGAGATTGAGATAAGATAGAGTGTCTTGGTTGTTACTGCCAAATAAGGTGTTGGTTAGAAGCATTTAATTATAAATGCAACCTTCCACAACCAAATAAAATAATCAATAAATACACTTTTATTTTTCATTATTCTGAGTAACCCATTTTGAAATTCATATTTTGAATAAATTATCTTCTAAGGAATGAGCTGGACACTCATTCCAAGGAAGATGGATCAATGTATTATTTCTTTATTCTATAATTATTCTTTTTGTTTTAAATTTTTATTTTATTTAATTATTTTTGTAAACATTTTCTTTGTACAGCTTGTTGTAAACCTACAAGTATTTTGTGTCTTTGTCATTTATTTTCAATTCAACAAATTACTTTCTACAAGTGTGCTTTAGTTTTTACAAGTACGATTTACTTTCTACAAGTGTGATTTGACTTCTACAATTGTGATTTTCAATTCTTGCAAGTGTGGAATGTGACAGAAGGAACCCTTTGCCAAAAATCTCTCTCTTATTACATACATCCTTCAGACACCACCCCTAGATTGACAATATTACATGAAAAAAATTGATGACACACATCAAACGAGATTGATTTGAAGAATTTCAAATAACTTACCTACCTCCCCTTGTACATAGTTTACACATTTGCTTGTGTGTTTCTTTCCTTAGCTATTATTTCTCATAATTCATTTCCTTTTCTATTGTTTTTTCCTTCGAATAAGTGCCATTGGCACAAGTGGCTCCTATCGTTGCCACATGTGTTCACCCCAATCCTCTTGAATTTAAAAACATTATTGAAAAGATGGTTATATACTCACCTCTCTTACCATTAATGATGGATGTTCCATATTTCATGATCCTCCATAAGGATTGTTGTAAATCTATCGTGAGTGGCTTCTTAAGAATGGGTATCACCCTTAACATTTATGGGGTGTCTCAAATTCAAAATTTCTAATGATGATCATGCCTAGAATCATTGGTGTATAAATAACCCTCTCCTCATCAAGCCAAACACTTAGATGCATTGAGATTCTGGGAGCATTGAGTGGTTAAGAAAATTGTAAAGAGTAGAGAAAGTTGAGCCAAGAATTGTGAGACTTTGTGAATAGAGTTTGTTACCCCTGTATCTTCTTTGTGATAAAGAGTTTTTTTGAAGAAGGATTCTCGAGATGGATACTTTGACCTCATCATCGAGAAATGAGAAGCATCTAGCAAGACAAATAATCCATGGCTTGGGTAGATAGGGGACGTCCCCCCTACCCCCCCATCCCTCTCCACCCCCCCATCCTCCCCCCCCAAATATGTAGTAAGTAATCCTACACTTCTACCCCCACTCAGCCAAAGGAAAACTTGCCAAACATCAAGAATATGTCCAAAGGGGACTATAGAGACCAAACATTGATCACTAATTATATAGATGATGTATTTGATCTAAAGATGGCCAAGAATCTGAAAAGATTAAGAGAGGATACCTATGATTTAATGATTGAGAAGGTCTGGTAGAATGATTATGACTCATTCATATGAAGAATGTGGGACTACATGTTGTCCCCATTCATAGTGCCTTATGTGCATCCATGCTTGAAAATCATTTCTCTCTATGGAGAGAGCTATGATGCCAACACTAGTGTAATAATGGAAAACACCCATTTGAGGTGAAAATTAGTGTAGATGTCATTAAAGAGATGCTCTAGCTCCCAAATGACTCAAAGGTAGACATCTATAGCATGGAGAGCCTCCAATATGTCTATGGAAATCAGATCCACAACAAGATGCACTCCATCAATTTCTTATTCCAAAGTGGCTACATGGAGATGCCTTCTTTACCCATCTCCCCGGCAAGCTTCCCCATAAAATACTTGAAGGATTCCTTGAGTATGTTGGCTTTCATCTTTAAGATGGACTCAGATGCCAATGTGGTTGATTTATAGCTAGGAGCACTCTTCCTCCTAACCATGGTGAAGAAAGGAGAGGTATATAGGATGGACTTTGTGGATTTCATCACCACCACCATGAAAAATGAGTTGGTGAAATTTTCAATGCTGGGTACATTTGGGTACTTACCTCCTAAATCTCATTCTATACCATAATTCTCAGTTCTTCTCTACATACCTCAACCTCAACACATCCAAGAAAGACATTTTCCCCCACATGGTGACCTTAGTCATAGTATGGACCCAAATCCTATCCATCACATAGGACTACTATGAGTTTTTAGATCTCTTTTTTTCTCTAGTCCTCATCGACCTCAGTCGAGAGGTCATTACAGATAGGATATCAAACACAAAACATGCATGGCTCACAAGGAGTAGGTTTATGGTCAGCTAGTTCTTTTGGATCCATTTCACTTTTATATGAGCCCATGGGTTTAATGGTGAGCCATTCTAGCTCCCACACCTTCTCACAGATATGACTTTGGCCTTGGAGTTGGAATGCCAACTTGATGTAGTGAACTCCATCTAGAGAGTATGGAAGAAGAAGAAGGCCCTGTATGATGTCCCTTTCACAAAATAAGGTATTAGAATGGTAAAGAGGTTGTAGGAGTTCCTGCTCATAGAAAAACTCATGGAGCTTAGCCTTGACTTGATCGATGATAGGTGGAACTATGACTCAATTGGTTTAATAGCCTCCCTAAAAACCACCAGCATGCCTAATCACCAACCCTATCCATACCTCGAGGAGAGGAAGTCACATATAGAGGATAACCTTGAATACTATGTAGATTTGTCTTAGATCTCAATGGACACCTGAAGGCCATGGGAATCTTTCTATGACATGGTCTGAACTGTTGACCCCTCTAAAAAGTTGATAAAGAGACTACAGACATAACTCACCTAGAAGGATTGGAGCAAAGAGAAAATAGTTTCCTATATAAAATATAAGCAAGAGATCAGCAATCCATACTCTAAATTTGAGGATGAGGAAGGATATGAGACCTATGAAAGTCTTTGAGATGACCATCATCTAAAGGAAAGCCTTGTAGAAGTAAGATTCTCTCCCGAGATAGCAATAGGAGTAGAAGAAGATATCCTTTGGTAGGAATTAGGGGATGTGCCACAGTAGAAGAAGGCCAAATTAATGGATGTTTAAAATACTTAAACCTATTTTCCTTCCATGTTCTCATGCCCCACAACAACAAGAAGCTTCTTCAAGGTAGCTCACAACTGGGTCATCCTAATACAATTGGCTTGAGACACCAAAATCTAGCCCTCTATCGAAGCCCTTATAGAAGAAGGTACACCTTATACCACCCCTTCTTTCCACTTCTACCTCTATCATCACCTCCACATCTCCCTCCAAAATCCCACCTCAAGTTGTGGCACTCTCTACTTTCCAATCTATTACTTCTTTGTCCCTACTCTCATATTATTCCACTCAGTCCATCATCAAGCTTGCATCACTTTTTTATATGGTCCTAATCTCTTTTGTCATGCCTTTCTTAACTCTCATACCTTCATCATCTATATCAACCTCCCTCATGTCACAATTTCCATCCACCCCAATCTATGGGATTCCACCTTTCTTTCCGTCCACACTCACCCTTCATCCCCTCACCTCTGGAGGAATGACACCCACTGATTCAAAAAAATAAGTGACCATCCCATTCACACTACCTCAAGAACTCCCCTTCATAAGAAAATCATTCAATCTCTAGATTAATACCATCAGTAGATGGACATGAAGAAAAGGGCTTAGGAAGCCCAAATAGAAAAGAGGAAGGGGAAATAGGTCAATTCCCTGATGGTCACCTAGATGCAGTCATTATATGACCTTGCACAGTAATTCCTCATGATGGCTCATATGGCCCTTCAAATAATCAAGCCCCAAGACTAGATGTAACTGGAGGACTATGCAACTTAAGTTTTTAGCCTCAACCTTAGCCAAGCCAAACCCACAAACTAGGTCGAGCTAATGGAGAAAACATAGAAGTCTATGACTATAGACTATATAAAAATGACTTGATAGTTGGAGAAGACCAAGCTGAATCTCACCAAGGTGAAATCTACAATCAATCACCTCAATGTTGAGGCTAAGGCCAAAGACGTGGATCTAAATAAAGTGAGGTCCAAAATTCAGAGCCACATCTCTAAAAACATTCTTAGTGGAAGCCAATCTAAGGGCAACCACAAAAACCATGCTGTTGGAGAGAGAGACCAAACTAGCATAGGTCTGTTAGAATATATATGAATCTAATTAGGATTTTCAAAAATTAAAGTAGTAGGCATAATAGGAATCCTTAGTCAAGGACTAGGAAATTGAAAAGATAAAGAAAAACCTTGCCACCTACTCGTAGACCATAGAAATCCTCCCCATGATCCAAAAAATTTACAAATATTACTTGGAAAGGATCAAGGGCATGCCTGTAAACCTAAAGCTAGCCCTTACCATCATTACAAACTCATACAATTTGAGCTCTAGGTGAGCACATCAATTGATCAGGTTATCACCTTCATCACCCACAAAGTATAAGACATATAAATCCTAATCCAAAATCTCTAAAACATCTCACATGACATGCTTCAGGTAGTGGGGTTATCCAACCGAAGGCAAGTAATAGAAAAGGTCAATGAATTCCTAAGTTACAATAAGGTAGCCACCAAGTGTAAGGCATTCCTTAATTCTTGAGTAAATGTTGTCCAAGATAGGTGGGGGAACATTGAGAAACTAGGCCAATTGGGACTCCCCTCCCCATTCGTGGTGGATAACAGTCTTTCCCCCAAGGACCAAATCAAAGTGTGGCTAAAGCAAAAATAGAATTACCAGACCATGTTCATGGCTCTTGGTTAAACATCTAGTGTCTTTGAAGTGGAGAAGATATTGCATCCACTTGCTCAGCTAGAATTCTAGATGTTAGTGGCAGTCTATGTTTTGGGAAGTATCTCCTTTAAGGAGATTATTGATCTAGATAGATTCTTTGAGGCTCTTAAGATGAAGGCCCAACCCAATGAAGAGTGGGTGCCTTTGCAGGTGGATCTTCAAAAGTTGTAAATTTTTTGACCTTCCTCTTGTTTTTAAATTTTCCTCAATTGGTTTGAGTACCATAGTTTCGGGTTCTTCCATTTTTAGGTAGATACACCTTTTAAGTCACCAAGAACTATGGATCTGGATCCACCTTTTTTTGTTTTAGAGTAGTTCACCTTTTTGTCCAAGATTTACTCAACATATTCCATACTTCACCTTTGGATTTCCTTTCTCGAGGACCCTTTTGAATATTTTGCCTACGTGTTGGCCTTCCTTCCATGGATACCACATGGTATCTTGACACTTTTTCAGCTCAATAAGGCTCTAAGCTCACACCAATGTAGCACCAATTTGACACATATCAGTTCAACAATCCTTGAAGCTAGTTTCTTTTGATCAGTCTTTAGAGTAGTGCCATTGGCTAACATTATAATAGGTGAGTCCCATTAAATGATTATAAAAGTAGACATGATTTTGACATGTGGTGTCCTTATACTCATTTTTTAAGGAAGTTCCCAACTTCCCCTTGGAGAAGCATCTGCATGCCATGTGGCATCCTGACACCTATCCAAAAATAATTTATGTTGGTCAGGTCTTCGAGTAGCACTGTCGATTGGAAGAGAAAATGGGGACCCACCATGAATTTATAATAAAGAGGAAATAAGACTTTCTACATGGTGCCACGATGTTTGTCAAAGGCAAACATTTTCTTGTCAAAGCTTGGAGTCACGTCATTGGCCAAGGAAATCAGATCTTCATCTCTAAATGTCATATCAAGAGCAGCTCTAAAGATTAACATGTGGTATCACCATGCTCCTCCTAAGTGTCATGGCCATAATAGAATGAGAAGTTGTGCCATATCTGAGATTTGGAGGATAATTGCACTTATGAGCTCAAACCCTTCATTCAATTACAATGGCATCATCATGGATGTGAGTTGTAGGATTTCTAGGTTGTGCTCCCACACAATGCCACTTTGCCTATATATTATAGGCTCATCTCTTTTGAAAGGGGCTTGTCATTATTTAATTTTATTTTTGTTATCTTGTAAACAACTAATTATAATAGAATAGGAGTAGCAGCAACTAGCAATTTTTCATTCTACGACCTTAATAGGTGCTCCTCATAGGTATGATTAGATGTTTTGTCTTGTGCCCTTGAGGCGTTCTATATTTATGTTGTCCACCTATTAAGAAGAGGATGTGGTATTATGTGTCATTTTGATTGAAAAGTGATATCTACTTGTTATTCCTTTTCTTCAATTTCTATAGTATTGATCTTTGCTTGCATTACAGATCTTAATTCATTCTTACATGTTCTTTTAATGGTCTGTAGAGCTTAAAATCTCAATCTATTTTATGAAATTATAGTTTAACATTTTAAATCTCCCAGCACATTGCCTTAGTTTTATCTCAATGTCATTTTCATTTCTCTCTTTCCCTTTTTCACCCCCACTATTAGAACAAAGAGTTGGCTTATAAAATCCCAGAAGTTGTTTTATAGAATGTAATCCAGTCCCACACCTGTAAAGCTTCCCATAGGAGGCTATTAATCATGGATCAAGAATTTTAGGCATCAACAAATACCCTTCTAGAGATTTGTTAACTACCTCTATTTATCCATTAGACTAAGGATAATAGGATGAGCTATGAGTTAAATAGGTATCCAAACATACAAATAATTTGGTCCAAAAATTACTAGTTAAAATGAGTTGTTTGTCACTTACAATGATCTTTGAAGTAACATGCATTTTTTGAACTATATTGAGAAACGTAGAAGCTACTGTATTGACAAAAAATATTTGTGATAAGGATTAAAAATGAGCATACTTTGTAAGTCAATCCACAACTTCCATGGTAATAGTTTTACACTTAGATCATGGTAACCCAATAATGAAATCCATTGAAACCTTCTCCCAATGCTAGCTAGGGATGGACAAAGGTTGAAAAATACTTAGGGTCTTAATGGTTTCATCTTTGTTCTATTGACATATCATAAACTCATCCACACATTTCTAAACATCCCACTTGAGTCTTTCACAAAATTGTGTATACTTGATTCTATGATATGTTTTCAAAAATTGTCAGTGACCTCTTAGTGGATATGCATGAAGTTCAAGAAGGATTTTATGTTTAAGAAGAAAATACTTACAGAGGTAATATGTATCTTTATACTATAATGTGTTTCCCTTTCAAGTAATTTTTTTAGATCCCCCATAATCCTGATCAATATTTTGAATCAAATCATGGGTAGAATTATCATTCTTCCTTTCTGATATTGCTTTCTCTAAATTATCAGCCTACCAAATAGTCATTTCACATGGCAATACCTTATCTAATTCATCCCTCTAGGATATTGCATCTGTCACTATATTCTTTTTTCATTTCTTATAACTATTTCAAAATCATAAACTAAGATTTTAAAAACCCATTTTTATCATTCATTATATGAAAATCATTGTTCTAAAAAATATTTGAGGCTATCATGATCAAGTCTTTAAAAATGATGACCAATTATATAAGGTTTCCATTGCTTAACTGCATGCAAAATAGACATTGTGTCTTTCTCATAGATTAGTTTGAGCCTATTTTACCTATTTTACCCTTCAGTTAGTGATTTTCAAATGCTAGTGGTTTGAGCCTATCATTTCTAATTAGTCTCGGCCAATATACGAATTTTAAATTATTTTGAAAACATGATAAATATTGAAACAAAGCAAAGAGAAAATACCTTTTGGGTTTCTCACTTAATAATTTGCATTTTTATTCCTCAATGAATACAAAAGTTGAAGGCATATATTTTGGGGATTTAGACTAGGCTTTGATAGCTTCTTCTGTTTAGGCTTTTCCTCTTCAAAATTATCTTATAAGATAAGAACATTTTCCATATTATATCTTAAACCTCTTACCTCACCACAAATCCCAAATATTATAATTGGGATTACCTTTTTAATAAGGTAATGCCCCTACTTTTCTAATAATTATAATGAATTTGGATGACATCTACTCGATATTCTAACTGGGAATCCTTTTTCAATAATGAAATGCTTACTTTTTATTATAATTACAATGAAATTGGGTGACATATACTTAATGGCTTATGTAAGGAAAAAATATACATTAAATAATGAGTCCATTTCACATTTCATTCATAAGTCCACTCTTGATAACAAATTTTGAAAAGAAGAACTCTCTCCTGGCCATGGAACAGAGCCTAGGTCTCAAATTAGCTATTTTAATGCTTATGACGTATGGTCACTTGATTAATATCTTCATATTTTAAATCATAAGGATAAAATGAAGATTTTTTTTAAAAAAAAAATTAGAAAGAATGGACGTCTTTGAGATGAAAGTGAAATTCATTCCTATGTCATCCACATATCGATTGGATTTATTATAAATTTTTTCATTCCTTAACACTTAAGGGTTTTTAAGGATCCTTTTCCATGTGTGTTATCCGAGAAGACATTGGCTCAACTCTTACTTTTCAATTAGTCTTTCCAAATTTTATAAATAATCCTTAGCAAGTCTTTCATTCTTGATGTTGCCATTAGCCTGAGAGGATTCATGTCATTATATTTTATTTATTTATTTTTAGTTGTAATCTTTTGTTTTGATATGTCTTTTCTATTTACTAGATCAGTCCATGTTACCGTTTTGATGTAATCATTGATTATTTCCTCAATAGATCCCCTAAATCCATACTTAAGTTGGAGGAAAACCCTATTGTATAATATTTCATTGTTGAAGAAGTATATTAGGTCTCTCATCCTTTGTTATTCTCTCATTAGTCCCAGAGGGATCTCTTGGCTTCATTTTCAGTAAACTGGTTATTATCCTTTACAACTGTGGCCAATCAGAGTGCTTTGTTTCATGTATTAGAAAATATGTAACAGTTTTGTATGGATAAATTGCAGGGTTTTTAACCAAGCATATAAAATATTATTTTTAATCCCTGTTCATTGTTTGAAACATTAACATGTTATTGTCGGATTCACATATTTCAAATTCTTTACTTTGTTTCCTTCGCTTAATCATGATTGCTAGGTTTGATTGCATCCTTATGCTTGCAGCGATGGCGGCTTCCCATTGCAGGGATGGGCGGTGATTAATTTTTTGCTATGTCAGGGTTGCATAGTGATGACATTAATGTTCGCAGTGGTTGTGCACACCTGCTAAATCCAAAGATTGGTTGATGCTGCGGTAGCGAGCCAAATAATACAGTTCAAGCCCCAAGCGCAAGATCAGATACTAGATTTTCAAATAGCTCGAGCTGTCATCAAACTTTGCATAGACAAAATCCTGTAGATAAACAAATTGTATTTTCCGAACCGCATCACTTCCTTAAAAAAAATTGCAAGGTCAGATCAAGGTGGATGGTAAAACTGGGGTTTTGGGCGAGGTGGTCACCATTGCATGAGACAAGAACAATCTCATCGTCACTTCTGAGTCGGATTTCTCTAAGAGGTATAAAATTAACTTCTTCATACATCCATTTTTTTGCCCAAGATTTTGGTTACAATTATGCCATATTCGATTTGAACCACCGTATTTTTTGACCCAGAGAATATATTATAATTTTTTACCTCGGTCCAAAATTACCGTTCAGTTGTTCAATAGAATGCCCGAATGGCTTATCAGGTTTTCTGACTCTGCATCGCATAAAAATAGTTGTAATACCTATAATTTCTATATCTTTTGTAATTAATAAATTCGTAGGTTCCCACTTTTGTGACTTGCATTTTCCAGCAAAGTGATTGTGTGAATTTGGTTCAATCAGGAGAAGATTTTTCTGTTGTTGAATTTGTTCCTACATTCCTTAATTTTACAATAGTGACACTAATCAGGGGAGAGTAAAAGCAGTTTACTGACATGAAAACTTGGTTTGTAAAAATGTGTTTTGGATTATGTTTATTCTACAAGCTATTGAGCTCTTGACAGGTTGATATATTCTTGTTCAGCTGAGATATCTCTGTATTACTTTCTTGTTTGTCATTTATTTTGTTGAATGAACCTGGGGCATGTTGTATATTCCTCTTGATTTCTGTTTTAAAACATAACCTCTTAAATTTAAATTTTTCTCTCTCTTTAAAGTGATAAATTCCATTACTGTACAGGGTAGTACTGTTGCAGGTATGGGCTCATTTAAGGGACTGAAACAAGTACCCAAATTTTTTGAAGATTGTATTTGTAACATACATCCTATTTATCATATGAATATTTGGATGGCGGTTTTATGTTCGGACTTGGTGTGGTTAGCCAATTACATGGATTGTTGTAGGTTATCGTGAAAAATGGTGGGGAAGAAATGCATGCACGGTGGCCAACAACTACATGAACAAAGTCTATATAGGATACCTTTAGTGATTTTCTGAAGTGTTGCAATATTAGGGGAATACTTTCAAGTTCAGATCAGATATAATTGCCCTGTTAATCGACAAAATGGTTAAATGGTGTTTTATTTAGTCATTATAAGGAGCTTCTACTATGTAGAGTTGATGTTGATGCTTTAGGTTGTCAAGTTAATATACATGAAAGATTGATGGGAAAAGAGTTGAAAAACATTATTTTTGCTCACACCAGAGACAACTCTCATACTTCATTAATTGGGAAAATAGATGAAAAACATTTGGAACAAACAACATAATTTCATACTGCATTTAAAGCTACATTATCATTATTGATAGTTGTCTCTATCCTCTCCTTAGTACATGGTATGGATGGACATGGTAAGTCATTGGCATTGCTTATGGAGCTACCATATGTTTTTGCTTCCCTGATTAATATGAATGGTTCTTTGATGATGTGACTGCTCCCAAATTTATACAGTGACCCGGCTTATTCCAACCATTTGACTTGTCAATTTATCAAAATAGGAGCACCAACCATTTCTTTCTCAACCTTTGGCTTTTGCTTGATATTTATACGATGACCCAACTTATTCCTTTTGACTTGAAATTTCTCAACATAGGAGCACCAAGCATTTCGTCATCAACCTTTGGCTTTTGCCGTAATTGTTTTCTGGGTAAGCAACCTTATAACTTTATCTAAGGTCGGATATGGACTAGATAAATAACATATTAGCCTTGTAAACCCTAAGGGGAGGAGTATAGAAGCCCAAGTGCCAGTATGCTACCTTACCAGAAGGGTTTAGACTTGTGAAATAGGACCTAAGTGTAACCATGTTCTGAAGCATGTAAAACCATGTTTTAGACTTCACATGAGTTGAGTTGTCAAAATGAAGATAAAAAATAGAAACATGCAATGGCAAACCTGTTGTGTTGTGTTGTGTTGTGTTTGATGTGATTTATCCTACTGCTGTTCTGAGTGCGTTGTTGTTTGGAATTGGTGTTTTTAAGAAAGCGTTTCATCATGCATAGAATTGCCTGCATGACCGCAGTGGCAAATATGAGGCAACACTTTCCCCCACTGGTAGACCATTTCTCATTTAGGGACACCCATGCTTTTGTTAATAATTTTCATACAATATTTGCTTTTTTTTTTGGTTTTCTTGATAATGGATACCTTTTGCGTATATAAGTAAAAAGCACTGCAAGGGCTAAAGAGGGCTTCAAACTAGTCCTGCGGTAATTATATTGTAGTTTTTTAAGGACTTTTTATGGGTTTGATTTGTCTCCTACTCCACAGGCTGTGAGGGATTTGTTATTATATATTCGTCAGTTAGTTTAGGGCATTGGGATTTATGACATTAATCTTTTTATCATGTTGATTTAGTTTCACATTTCAAAGTTTGTTGGGTTTTGTACCATGCCATGAATCATTTGGGTCATTGAAACTTTTTAGTCAATTTGATTAACCCCCTTATGATCTGTGTATAAAGACAATAGGCATTTGGCCTTCTTTAAAGTTTCATTAACCCTGATGTGTTTCATGGAGATTTGGAGGTGGGTTATTGTTTTATATATTGAAGGATTTAGTTGAAACATGTTGGTAGGATAATGTTGATCAGTTTGGAATCATGGAAATCTAAATTGGGGTATGTGGGTCTTGTTCATATTATTGATATTCTCTTTGTACTTCAAAATAAATTTGTAGTTACATTTTTTTTTTTTTTCGGGCTTCTAGAAACTGCTGTAGAAACTGGACAGAAGTTAGTAAATCTATTATGTTAAATGGAAGTTTATCATTTGAAAGGATAGTTTACTACCCAATAGAAGTTGGCATTTTGTAAAATGGGTGAGATATTTATTGTAAAAGGGATTTGTGTGTGTTAAAACATATGGATCTTTTGTTTCTGTGAAGGAAACACACCTATTTTAATCTTAGTCATTTAACTTCCCATTTGTAAAATGTCATGAAATTTTCTTATGTCAAGTAGGGTAAGTAATTTGACATCATTACCCCATGCATTGAAGCAAGTCCCCTGTAAATCCAAATCCAAACTATTCATCCTTGCTTCCTTTGCAATGGGTGTGAAATTCTATGGAAAAGGTCATATGTATGTGAATTGTGATTTCAGGGACTAGAGAAAATTAGTTATCAGCACTTTAGGCATAGAATACTTGACTAGTAGTTGATATGCACAAATGGGATTTCAGTAAAATGGGACTTCATCTAAAACTAAAACCTCCCAAGACCATAGAAAAACTCTAATCTCTGGGCTAAGATGTTCTCCAAGCCCTCTCCATAGATGTTAAAGAGTCCAAATTACATATGCATTTTATTATTCAATTATCATTGCAGAAAGGATTCTTACTTTTATTTTTACATTTTTGTTTATGCATCCTGACAACAAGATACTTCAAAAGTATCTTTATAATAATGTTTAGGCTAGGGCTTAAGGGTGTGCTCTGATGGTGAGCCTCGAGTGCTTTGCGACTTCCTATTTAAGATTTAGTTTCTTAGGTTTTAGGAAATTTTTGTCCCATAAATTTACACAGTGGGTTAGAAAATCTCTCATAACCATTAGATTATATAAGATGCAAATTACAAATTGCATTGCATGTTGTATGAAGGGATTTTTATGGCATTTGTTCTCCAGGTATGAAGGATTAAAACTAGAAATTGCTCTCCATAGTGTAAAGTGGTCCATAGCTCTAGCAGACACATAGAATAATCCAAGTTCAAATCCTCTCACTACAATAGGGTTGTCCATAGCTATAGTGGACACATGGTAAAGTTGTGGTATAATTATTATTTGTAGATGGTGTACTTGCCTAAGAAATTAACCAAATAATAATCATATGTATATTTATCACACAAGCAAAACTTCATTTCTAGGTAGAATTGTAATTCTTAAAGATCCATTGCTAATGTAATGAATAATTTTTCTTGCATCAGATTTGGGTAACTCCATACAACCGAAGTAAATAGTGGGCTGGCGGGTTGTATACATATCAATGCCTCAGTGACTATGCAACTACATATTTGCATGTGGGTATTGGATAATTTGCATGATTTGGAGCTAAGAAAATATGACTAAACTTGTATTGGCTTTGTATAATTAGATTAAAGTGAAAGGTGAGTAGAGTCTTGTAACACTATGCTCTTGATTTTTAGGTTCCTCATGTCACTCATATTAATTAGTAGTTGATTGATATTTTTGAGAATGGTTTCTTTTTTTTTATTTTAATAAATTTTCTTATGTACAATTAACTATTTCTAATCATTTTCATTCAATTTTTTGGGGTATTAACCTAAATGAATGTTCAACGATAGTTTCAAATAAGAGTTTTTGAATGTGTGTGTGTGTGTGTGTGTGTGTGTGTGTATTGACTAATTTTTTCTTGCAAACTGTAAAATATTGTTCACAAGCCATTTTAGCTCTATCATTTTAAACTCCCTATAGGGACTTGTCATTATGTGCCCTTGTTTTTAATGTTGAGGCATGAGTAGGTGTGGGTTCATATAGAATGAAACATTTTCAGCCTATATAAGGATTATCAGAGAAGCCATGAATAATGACTAAGGCTGAAAATTTTGAGTGTCATTATTTTAAGTATTTTGTATGTCATTATTGTAAGTATTTTGTATGTCTTAGGGTGGTTATGTGTTCCTTTAAAATCAAAAAAATGTTATAGACCCTCCTAAAAGTGATATAACACACAACAACAACAATAAACAAAATAATATTTTGAAAGTATTATTTCTTCTAATATTTGTATCATTTTAAATTATATATTTTTTAATAATATAAGTAAGAAGTACATGATGGATGTTTCAATTCAATAGGGATCCTTCTCAAAGTCATTTAAAATATGAGATTAATGTTAGGATTCCATTCTATAGTATCTCTTTTGATTGTAACCAAGTGTTGAATAAGATTTAGAATATCCACCCTTTCTCTAAATTGATTGTGTAGATTTTCCCCAGATAATCCCATGTTGAAATTGAATTTGTAGTTAAATTTCTAAATCATTCATGATATTTTTATTTTAGATAATAAATTATAAACTTCAAGGTTAGAAATTAAATTCTATGATATTTTAAATTGTGCATAAGTTTTCCACATCCTTTTTTTAATCTTATGTACTGATAGAACCATGTCCAAAAAAAAATAGGGAAGAGTTTTTTTTAGTGATTTTATAAATATCATTCTATTTATTGATATTTAGGAACTATAATAATTACAAGGTACAAAAACTATAGTTATTGGGTTGGCTATATTAATAATATCATCGCATTAACTTAAAAATAACTAAGAAAATAGGAAAAGGTCTATCTCAACTAGAGACTTAGAGTTATTCTAATTGGAATTACAAAGATATATTAATTTTCTTAAATAGCATAGGTAACTAAAAGACTCTCACCAAAATCTTAGAGGAAAATTTAATATTCTTTCTTTTCACATGAAAAATTGTTCTTGTCTTATTTTTCTACTCAGATAAACTTTTAAAACATCCAAGACATGAGATCTATGTTTAGTGTGAGATGACTTCTTTTAGACAACCTATAAAAATAATTAGTTTTGTTTCTTACTATAATTCTAAAACTAATATAAACTACCAAAAATGAAATCTATAAATGGAAAGAGTTTTATAAATGCATAAAATGAAATAGTGATTCAACATAATATAAAATAGGAGGATATTCTACCTATTTAAACACAGTGCATTATTTAGTTTGTAAGAATAGAAATAAATAAAACAATATTAATAATATACAAAGGTAAAGACACAACTCAAATATGTTTATGAAATTATGGAATAAAGAAAAATTATAGAGCATTTAAACAAATCATATTTATGATAACTTTCATCAATTAGAAAAAAAATATATATGCACAATTACATCTTGTTCACTCATGTTTTTACATATTCATAGAGGAACCCATTTTCAAATTATTCATATGGACCACTTGTTAGTTGATGTTTCATTTATTGATTGTAGTTTCTATCTTGCCCACTGAATTCTAAGTGGAAGTCCCTAAAATGGGAGAGGGATATCATGCTTTGTTTCTATGTCTTCTTGCATCTTTTAGTGGTTCTGGTAACTTATTGGTTATGTACTCAATGTTTCTCTTTAAATGTTATTTATAGTAATATTTTTCATGTCATCAAGAGTTTTGACATGATTGTGATTTTTTTAATTTTTTTCTTATCTTGGCAATTATGATTGATCTATTGTGTTGAAAACATTATTCTGATATGTATCAAAATGATTATTTTCTTTTATTATTATAAGTGTTTGGAATTTGAAAGATAACCTTATTATCCTTGGTATATGTACATGTTGATTGTGTTTATCTTAATTGTCTTTTTATAAAAAAACTTGTCATTCATGTATTATAGCTAACATTATTATCATCATATTATAAATTAAACTCTCTCTCTTTATATCTTTTCCTTGCTCTCTCATTAATGTGATATAATTTGAGATTTATTCATAACTACTAAATATTGAGAAATATTAATATTAAGTCTTGAGCTTACTTGGATGTGCTTTATTTACCTTAAATGGTTATTTTTCATGTATTCTATGATATATAACATGATAATAACTTATCTTAATATGCTATCTAATTTTTTTAGATACTAACTACATGATGCATGTTATGATTGGCTTTCTATGGGTCATGATGTTTCCACAAAGGGAACCTCTATCTAAATTTATCATTAAAGAAACTAGTATCTAATGTTTATGCTGAAGAAACCACTCTCTAATGTTTTTGTGGATGAAACCACTATCTAATATTTATGAAAAGGAAACCACTATCTAATGTTTTCATGGAGGAAACTACTATCTTATGTTTTATATAGAGTAAAAATACTAGCTTTATATAAATTATTACTCATTACTTTAATGACATGAATGGATACATCTATGACAAAAAATGGCAGGTGGTTGTAATGACATTAATTAATCTCAATACTTCAAACAACATTATTCAAACAATAAATATGTTTATTGTCAATACTTGAGACCGTAACCTTCTTCCAAGTAGAGGGGTTTCCTACTGAGGAAGCTTCCTTCTAATACAATAAGGAATGGAGTCCTAAATAAAAAAAAGTTAACTCTAATAGAGTGTGTTCTCGATATGAGTTATATTTCATATTTCAATTGCTCAAACAATAAATATGTTTATTGTCAATACTTCAGACCATAACCTTCTTCCAAGTAGAGGGGTTTCCTACTAAGGAAGCTTCCTTCTGATACAATAAGGAATGGAGTCCTAAGTAAAAAAAAGTTAACTCTAATAGAGTGTGTTATCGATATGAGTTATATTTCATGTTTCACTTGCTAATAGAGAATGAAGAAAATAAAAAATGGACTCACAAGGTTCATATATTGCTATGACTATAATTAGATGGTAATTTTCTAATCATGTGTGCAACTATGTTTTTCTATATACCTATGATAGGTATGATTATATGTTAGACATGTGACTTGATGTGTGTATGGGCACAAGTGTATTTGTGTGTATAATGTATTCGATAATGATGAAAATCGTAAAATTATATAACTTTATCTTGAAAAATAATGTTATATCATTATTAATAATGTCATTATTTTATAAATATTTTGATAAATGTAATGAATATACATGTGATAGATATTTTTGATAAAAAGGGAATAAAAAGCGACCATTGACTAAAAACCACATATATATTCAACTTATCATATATATTTAACATGTGTGTTTTTAATAATTTATGTGGACCTTCACCACCTTGTGTTTTACATTCAAAACATTCCTTTTGAAGAGACCAACTTTCGAATTTGTGCTATAAACTACCTTAATGAAATATTTTCTATATGATTAAATCCTAAGTGAGCCTTGAGGGAACACCTTTTCATACTTGCATTTTTAGATTTATTGAAATAGTAAAATTTATAAAATCATTATTTTTCCTTTCTATTAGCCAAAAATAAAGTAACATAGATATGGATCATTTTGAGACTTTCTAAACGTGAAAAGATAAGGGATTTATTTCTCTAGGCATGTCGTAGGGAGAGGTGGAATATAGCCTTTAGTAGAAACTTGTCCATCTTAGATATATTATAAAATATAGAAAACTTATCCCCCTTAAGTAGGAAAAAAATTCAAGCATTATCCAATCTCTTGACTATAGTATAATTTTGGAAACATTTGGGAGTAGGATTTACATAAGGACTAAGGAAGGAATGCTGAGAAATAAAAATTTATTACATACGAGATTCGAGGTAATTGTACTTAGTCATTTATGAGAATGTGTTGAACATTGTATTTTTATATTGTGTGAAATCCTACCTGATGCACCTGTGAAAGGGGAAAGGAAAAAGTTTAAGTTTGAAAAAGAAGCTTGGGGCTTTGAAGGCTACTTATTTGGATTCAATTTATTTATAATCTATTGAATTCTTTTTAATAAAGATGTCTTACTACTTTTTGCAAGAACTTATGTGAAAATTTGTCTTAATTGGATGCCTTGAAATGACCAACTTTCATCCCTGTGTATTTGTGTTAGTTTATTGGGGTCACATATTTATTTTGAGGTTTGATGAGGCTTCTAAATTCCTAATAACATTATAGGATTGGGAGGTCAGCATATTCTTATCTACTTATCAAGACATTGTTACTGCAGAAGGTAATGTTTTTGTGTTGCTTACTAAAATTACATTCATTTTATGTTATGGAAGATATAAATGAATTTTATGTTTGTTATTGAAAAAAATAAAATCTGCGTAGTAGTTTTGTGTTTAAGGAAAAAGCATGATTGTTGAAAAAATTAAACATTATATTTTGTTAAAATAGGTGTTGGGTCTGTAGAATGTTTCTTTATAGGCATTGTATCTATTTATGAATTTTATTTTTATATAAAAATAAATAATATTGAATTCTTTGGGTGGGTATAAATGGGAAAATTTATATTGTTAAAGAGGAAGAATAATATGGGTTCTGTTATTCTTTATTTGTTTCTTAGTATAGTTGGCTTGAAAAAAATATGTTCTTATTTGAAAATTTGGGAGGTTTCCTTCTTGAAATGGTTTAGTCATCTGCATCATTATTATTCTGTTCTTTAAATTACAATGTAATTTATTTCTATGATTTTATTTTAGTTCTAATGTAATCTATTTTCACCAAGATAAGAATCTCAAAATTAATACAACTTAATGTTTTTTTAGATAGATAATAATACATTTATAATCTTTATTTAATATAAATAAATTATAAAAAATAAATTAAGATATTATTTAAATTCCATTATGACATAAATATGATAATAAAGCATGGCTACTTAAGTTGCAATTGTATGGGATATACAACTTATTTAAAATTACAACATATTTATTATGAATTTGTGACATATTTAATATGAAATTATATTACATTTATAAAAACATATTTATAACAAAATTTTAGTAAAATTTATGTACATAAATCTATATAAATGATACACTTACATATTTTTTAATAAATTATATAATGTCATAAACCTTACATAAATTTAAATCAACAAATATTTATATATATAAACCTAACTTAAAAAAATCATAAAAATAATTAGTCACAGATAACATAATAATACATATAGAGACTACCACATCCTCACTATGAAGACTCTCACATTCTCACTATGCCATAGTTGAATAGAAAGATGGGAAGTATGGCCCTACAAGCATTAGGTAGGCAGTTCCCTAATTTGACAGATCTATAGGTATTTTTATTGCTCCTCTGTAAATAAAACCACCAATAGAATATTTCCTTATTAAGCAAGGTCGGCGTTGGGTTTGATGTTTCACAATGTTATGTTCTTGATGAAACGTATCTTCAAATCATTTACAATTTGGTTTCTTACTGTGAAATAACATGGGCAAATGTAATCTACCTAAAATAAAGAATACATATTCAAATAATAAGTAAAAATTATTTCACTAAAAAAAATAAAATAAATAAAATAAAAATTTAACAAAAACAGTTGTAACTAGTTCATATCTAACTTGATTGGCGTGATAAAGAAATTTTTGATTATTCCATATTTATTAATTTATATTTTTATCATACTTTCTTATCTCTGTAAAAAACCATGTTTCAAGCAAATTGATTCATTGATTTTAATTTGCTAAAATAATAAACAATTCAGAAATTATTACTATGTATAATAAATAGAAAATACAAAAAGTGAATTAACGTGGGGAGTTAGAATTCTTAAAAATAGTAAACAAATGTGACAGTTAACTACCATTAATCTAAAGTTATCTAACTAACAACACATATTGAGAGAAAAAACTTGAATACATTACAACTGTATTCCAGCAAAGAATTTTTATAAATTTTAACAATACCATATTTGTCTTTCCCCTTACAAAATGCAATTCCTTTCCATCTTAAAACAATATTACCCTCACAATTGATTTTACCAAAATGCAATTCCTTCCCCTCTTAAAATAATATTACTCTCACATTGAAATGCTTATTGAGATTACTACTATTTTTTCCAATACCACTTATATCATATTTGACCAATCCCCTCCCATACTAAAATAAGATTAGCACTCAATTACTTACATTTACTTATTTTTATATGTGAGATCCTAACTCAAACAATATGGTAAGACAATGTCCTGTTGTTTCTTTGAAGCCAGAAAATATTGAAATTGCTCATTGTTTCTCTTCTATTTACAGTCAAAATAACCCACCAATATTCCTGTAGTGGTGTCGGTCATCCCATTCTCATGTCTTGCTCATGTCGTGCAGCTCAGTTGTTCACACATTTCGCATTTATTGGTTGCAGTGACTTGATTTAATCAAATGACACGTATCCAAAACAGTGGCTACAACTATTGTCCCCATACAACTGTTAAATGAATTCTCCATATTATTCCTTTCTAGACAAGTTTTCTACAATATTCAGTGATTGTAAACATGATGAATGACTATATATGCTTATACTAATAAGCCATGTGTATAGTACATTATTACCTTTTATACAAGCTTTCTGCCAACCCAAAAAAATTAACTATCCAATTTAATGATCTTAAACGTAATAAATGATCATATACCCCAATATTAATAAAACATTTAATTTTTATTGAGTCTAATTTAATGATCGTACCATACCAACAATACTTCTTGATTCCCATTGGAATGGCCATAAAAAGTATTACTAACAACACCACCTTTAATTTGTATTTACATAGTACATCTTGGAATTGCCAAATTAATAACAAATGCTTTCCAAAATATTTTGGAAAAACTAAGTTTATTATGTACAATGGTTTTTTTTTTTTTTTTTTTTTTTAAATAAAAGATAAATAATATATTATTAGAAAGTGAATTAATTTTATAATTATATTAATAGTTATACAATCATTTTCATTATTTGTTTAGTAAGTAAAAAAATGTTTTAAAAAATATTAGATTAACATTTTTTGTTATTAAAAGAAATAGTAAATGTCATTCATTCCTTTGAGCTTTTTATTTTCTAAATTTTCTTTTTATTAGAATGTGCAATGCTCAAGCATTATCTAATAAATCAATTTTTTTTACATATATTATGAATGTGGGATAAAGGTGATTTATTAGATAGTACATGTAACAAAAGAATTTTTTAAAAGGAAAGAAGTTAGAGGGTGAGAAACTCAAATTAGTGAATTGCATTGCTTTGTCTTCTGATTATTACAAAAAATAAACAAATAAAATTATTATTGATGTAATGTTTAATAATAAATGTAACTAACTTGAATACTATTAAGGTAAAGAAATTAATAGGCACAATACTTTTAGAACAATAACATATATTGATTTGTATTGAATAATTAAAATAATTATATACATATGCATAAATAAACCTCAACTCAGAATTGGAGTTACATGTAAAGTTTGGAATCAAAAAGAAAAAAAAAACTTGACTTACTATTTTTAACAACTATTATTTTTAGTTTCACATGCAAGTACATGTAGCCATAAAAATGTCCAAAAATATTCTAAACAGTAAAATTAATATATCAAATGAATTTTAACTGAATTTCACATCTGGTTAAAAAAATATACAATTTATAAAAATTAAAAAAAATATTAAAATATATTTTCGGGCCCTCAGATGGTCACTTATAGCCTTTGAAAAATATCAAAAATATTCATAACCAGATTGGATAGGTTATGGTTGCACTGAAATTTTTGAAATGGTCATTTTGACGTGAAGGATAGCTCAAACAGAGCTATGAATAGAAATTTATTGCCTCAAGAAGTTATTGCTCATTTTCTGCATGATTCTTCTCTGGTTGAAAATAACTCAGTGCCTGTGAGTTGCTCTAATTGTACTATTGCCATTTATTCTTGTAAATATTCTTCAACTCTTATCCTGAAATCTAAGTGTTGTCTTCTTGTTATAATCATTTGCATTGTACCAAATACCTATCATAACTTATTTGTCTTATGTTTACTATTATCTTATCTAGAACTTGTAGTATATTTTCTTTCTTCTTCTTTGGTACCTATTGCTTCTAATATACTTCATTATCTTCTTAACATTCATCATCTTCTCCATATAAATCATATAAATCTAAAACATAAAATACTGCAGAGATATCAAAATGTTGTCACAAATTCATCTCATAAGTGTGATTGATTTTATTCACAATTTTCCATGGTCCAATTTTCTTGTACTTCAAATTATTTTATGTCTTTCGAAAATATTTCTTTCCTAAAATAAACCATAACCAAATATCCTTATTAAAATACCTTTGACCCTCTTCTAACATCTACTACTACTTTATATTTTTCATTACTTTCCTAGAATTTTATTCTTACTTCTTCTTACAGTTATTTTATATACTTTGTAAATGCTCATGCATCATCACTAAATCATTTTATAATATTTAATTTTACCAAATCTAAAACACTATAGGATTTATCTTATAAATAATATGAAATGTTGATTTTCCTGTTGATCTATTCACTAAACTAATATATGAAAACTCATCCTATGGTAAATTCAAGTCCCATTATTTGGGTTTCTCTCCAACTATGAGCCTAAACAAAAATTCAAACTCATGTTTATAACTTCTATCTATCCATTTATTTTCTTGTGGCATGCACTACTGAATTGTAACTTATTCCTCATCTTCTTCCATAAAATCCTCTAAAAATGACTTATAAATTTTGTGTTCCTATATGTTGTAATATTTTTAGAACACCATGCAATCCCACAACATTCTTAAATAATAGTTTTGCAACTTTGTGGCATCATTAGTTTTCTTACATACAATAAATGAACTATCTTAGAAAACTTGTGTACAACAACAAAAAATAGAATCATTACCTCTTCGTGTGTTTAGTAATCCCAACACAAAATTCATATTGACATTTGTCTATGGTCCTCTTGGAACTGGTATTGGCATGTACAACCCTATATTATGTGCATGTCCTTTAGCCACTTGGCATACCCTATACCTTCAAATATATATTTTCACATCTCTATTTATGTTTGTCCAAAAATACTTCTCCTCCAATAAATCTATTGTCTTCATCTTACCAAATTGTCTAGCTAAACCATCACTATTCAATTATCTTATAATATTGTCTCTTAGAGACCCAACTGGAATACATAATGTTTTCCTTTTAAGATATAACCATCCTATATAATATATTCATCATGAATAGTACATGTTTCACTTCTTAATAAATTTGTGTATTGTTCAATTATCTTTCTAAAATGTGGACCAATATCATATAATTCATTAACAAATTCAAATCCCACTACTTCACTCACTACAATAGTTAACATTGCCACTCTTCTACTAAAAGTATCAACTACTTGATTCTTGTTTCATGATTTATGCTTCAACATAAAGGTAAATCCCTACAAGAAAGACTCTCACTTTCCATTCCTACTATTTAACTTCTTTTGACTGTTTACATACTTAAAGGCCTCATGATCCATATATTTTATAAACTTCTTAGACACTATGTAATGCCTCCAATGCTCTAATGCTTATACAATGACATAAAATTCAACATTATATGGATAATACTTTATTCTTATCTCATTTAATTTCTCAATAAATATGTTAATGGTTTTTCTTCTTGACTCAACACAACACCAACTCCCACATATGAAATATCAAAATCAACCTCAATCATTTTTCTAAAATATGATAATATTAAAATAGGCTTTTCTTTAATATTCTTCTTCGAAATAAAAGCTATATGTTTCTGCTCTTGTCCATGGAAATTATTTTCTTCTCATACAATATGTTATTGTTTCAACAAGACTAATAAAATTTTTAATGAATTTTATGTAAAAAGTTTCTAAATCATAGAAAATTACTACCTAGATATGATGCTCTTTGAAATAGGCAACTCAAAAATTGCCTTTAGTTTTTCTTTATCTATTCTTACACTGTATGTTAAAACTAAAAATTCTAAAAATACCAAATTGTTTTGCATAAACCTAGAATTATTCAAATTTTCATAGAGTTTCTCATTTCTTAACAATTTGAATATCATTTTCAAATTCCTTAAGTGCTCCTCTTTAGTTTTATCAAATATCAAAATATCATCAAAATAAATGACCATAAACTTTCCAATGTAATCTTGTAGTGGTATGTTTATTACCCTCATAAATGCATTGGATGCATTAGATAATCCAAATGACATCACCATCGACTCATATAAGCCACCTCTAATCTTGAATGCTATTTTACATCATCTCCTTTAGTAATTTTAATATGATAGTATTCATTCCTTAGATCAATATTGGCAAAGTATTCTATTCTTACAAGGACATCCATTATATCATCTAAACAAGGTATATAAAATCTATACTTGATGTTAATTTTATTGATTGCTTTACTATCCACATGCATCCTCCACCCTCCATATTTATTTGTAGTTAATAATGATGGTGTTGCACATGGACTCATGCTCCCACTTACTACATCCTTCCTCACTGTTTAGTAACCTATTTATTAAATTTTGCATGTTCTATTGGACTCATCCTATAAGCTACTTAAATAGGTAGAGATGATCCTAAAATCAAATCAATGTGTTATCTAATATTTATCTTTGGTGGTAAACCATCTATAACTCATCAGGAATAACATCTACACATTCTTTCAAAATTATTATTGCTTTTACTGGTATTTTCACCACTTTTGTGTCATCATTATTCACTACTAATGTATAACAATAACTTGTAATCTTCATGACTTTGATAAATTATTTTATGGACAACATGTTTTTAGCCTATCCTTCCTCTTTAAGAGCTAACAAAATTACCTTCATACCATGTTTTTAGAAAGTATATTGGTTCTTTGATACACTATGAATTATTTATCTATCAAATAATTATGGCCTTTCCAATAACACATGTCATGCATCCATGGGAATAACATCACACCATATTTCATATTTTTAAGTTTTTAATAGATGAAACTTTATAATCACCTTTTATCTATGATAACTTCATTCCCTTTCTTAAACCATGAAATAAAATAATGATTAAGATGCTTTTCACACTACAAACATAGTTTTTGAGTCATGTCCTTCAAAACAATATTTTCATAACTACCACCATCTATAATTACATTGCATATCTTACATCTTGAAGTACACCTTATTTTAAAATTATTTGTCTACATCCATACATCACAACCTTCTTTACTTATCACATATTTTTTCCTTAGACCAATCATTGTTATCCTCATCATGACATTTTCTCCAATATCTATTGCTACAATTTAAATAATTTGCTCTTTTATCTCAGCCTCAACTGAGTTCACTCTTGGGCAATGCTCTTTTCTCTTTTATTAATCTTGGTAATGTGGACACTCAAACTCTCTATATCCTTATTCTCCACATAAATAACAAACATAAGGTCTATGTTCATTTAGAAACCATCATCTACCAACACCATAGCCTCATGCTCTCTGAAATCCTCTTTCTCTTTGTTGGTATTGAAACCCTTGTCTATTATCTTCTTATCTTTCTACACCATGTGATGATTATCCTCTAGTAAAATTAAACCCACCTCTATTTGTATTGAATCCACCTCATCCATTATTGGATGGAATTATCCTCTTCTTGGTTCAATACCAAATGATCTTGTAAAATTATATCTATTTTCTTCTTCCTTCAAAGCTAATTGATAAGCCTCATCTATACAAAATATTCTATGCATGATTAGTTTATTTAAATAGAAAACATCAAACCATTTGCATATCTTGCAGCCATCTATTATTTTGTTTCATCATGATCTACCCATATGCAAAGATTTTAAAAACAATTTGTATACTCTTATATACTTGTTCGCTCTACCTCAAATTCTTAAATTATATGTTTAGGTTTTGTGCATAATCCACACAAAGAAATTTATGCCTCAACTTCTCCATATTTTTCCATGAGTTGATATTTTCCTTACCTTTTCTCTATCTTTCTTTCTATAGGTATTCCCACCAAATCATTACATGACTCTTCAATACCGTACATGTAAACATAAACTTATTATCTTCTTTCAAAATTTTCCATTCAAAAAACTTCTACATGCTATTCATCTAGTATATCAACTCTTCTAGTTTTAAACTCCCTCCATAATCTAGAATATCAACCTTAATTCCTTCATTCCTTGTAAATCTCTAACCATCCTATTTTCCATTGATGGTGGTTGTTCCCATTATTTTTCTTATTTTAGAATTTATTCTTCATGATTAGTGTATTTATCTATTTCATCTTTTAGTCTCATGTTTATCTAAGCAATTCCTCCTCATCCTCTCATCATCTCTTACACCTCCAACATTTGAACTTTCTATGATACCAAATAATTAAACCAAATACTATCAAGGCAAAGAAATTAAGAGGCAAAATATTTATGAAACAATAAACTATATTGATTGATATTGAATAATTAAAATAATTAAATATACATACATAAATAAACTTCAACCTAGAATTGGAGTTGACATAAATTTTTTGAAACTCTAAATAATAAAACAAACTCAACCTACTATTTTTATTAAGTTTTACATGTAAGCACATGTATTCATAAAAATATCAAAAAAATATTCTAAACACTAAAATTAACTTATTGAACAAATTCAAAATGAAGTTCACATCTAGTTAAAAAATATAATTCTAAAAATAGTCAAATCTTGAAAAAAATACTAAAAATGCATTTTCAAACCCTTAGATGGTCTCCTATGGCCTTAAAAAAATATTAAAAAGTCCAAAACTAGATAGGAAAAGTTATGTTTACACTAAACTATTCACGAACACCATTTTGGCATGAGGAAGATCTCAAATAAAGCTATGAATCAAATGTTATGGTGTCCAAAAGTTTAGACTCATTTTCTGTATTAGGACATCATTTGGATAGTGACTTAAACACAAAAAATATAAATCTAACAAAAAATAAAAATCAAATAAAAATTGATTATATACTCCTTTTTAACATACAATTATTATATAAATCTCCCAAAAACTAAAAGAAATGAAGATTCTGTCTGAAGAGAGGAAATTCAGGTCATTGAGTCCATTATAGTTTATATTCCCTTCCTTCTAGAGCTAGATCTTGGAGATAAGTAGGATTGGACCATTGTTCAAAAGAAAAAATGGAATGTCACATTAAGGACCTTGAAATAACTAATACATGAACATTGAATCAGAGTTAGTGGGGGTAGGATTTAGTTTCTAATATGAACTTATGCTCTTAAGATTGTGGTGTAGGATTCTAGTTTTGTTAGTTTTGTCAATCGATGTTGGATATTTGCCGCTTGAGAGAGAGATCCACAGTCAATTCTGGGCAATTGATCTCCTAGCGATACAGGGTGAAATCCCAAGCTTGAAGGACAAGGGTTTGATTATCATGTTAGCTTTCCAAAGGCTCAGCACAAAGGCTATCCGTGTTGCAATGAAGAGGCAGCTGAAGATTAGGACAAAAGCAAACTGCTGAAGTGTGATGCACATCTGATTGCATAGAGGCAGGGCATGCAGTACTCCTTCCAATTTGGGTGTATGCTCTGGCAAAAGGATGTATATAAAGGCAATCGACAAACAGAAGGAGAATATAACAAAGATCTACAAGTCCTCCAATCTCTAATATGCAATAAACGCTTCAAACTGTCAATGCAGAAGCCGACAAACACCAAACTTTTGGTTAACCCAGATCTGCTCTGAAACTATGTAGAAATATACTAGAATCTCTGGGTTAAAAACAAGCATCAACCAAGAAGATTGTTCTCCGTTAAATTCACTGACAAAAAGAGTGTACCTATAGCCAAATGCTGTTAGTGTTAGTGAAGTTTGAAAAATACATTAACTCCCACTCAACATCACCTACGCTAAACCTAACTAAGATTAATTATAGTGAAGTATGCCAATTACCGATACTTGCACTAGCAAAGAAAAAAAGTTAAGACTAAAAAGCCCCACACCAACAAATCTGTCATCCATTAGCCTATACAGTTAAACAAAAATACTTGAAAACATTGATTTGTGATAACTATGAGAAACTGAGTGGAAGCCCACGAACAACCTGCCATTGATTTATCATCTCTGACCCTTCAAAATTTAGACCATAAGCTAAATTTGAATTTAATAATTTATTTTCAATAATTTATTCATTTTTAAATTAATGCGGAATATGATCCCTTCTATCGAATTTTTGGTGGTACTTCGAAAATGAGCACATTAAAGAAATAGACTCGACTTTAAATTCTTAATTGCTAACTAAACATCAAAATTCCTCTGGGGCGCACTTCTCATTAACCCTCAACCATTTTCATATATGTTATGTTCATCGCCAACTCCAATGCCTAAAATGTTGATGCATAGGAGTTATCCTTGGAGAGCCTTCGATGCCGTTGTCATTGCAAATGGTCTTCGATGCTTTTGTGTCGTTGTGTCTTGAATTTTAAGTTGTGGCCATGGCTTCTTCTAATTTATCTTTCGGACTTATTCACTCAATATTTAAGCTCGAACAATTTTTTCATCCTTGAAGGCTTCGTGGAGAAGCACACGGGATTGCGACTTCCCCCAACAACAGAAACTGTTGCTCAATTCTCAAATTTGGAGGAGGAACTGTTTTGGTCAGGGGTAAAGTCAGGGTCGTATTCAGCAAGAGAGGGATATAGAAGTGTCTCTCAGAATCTCAAGTCAGACTGGCCCATCAACCTCTGCTGGAACGACACCATCCTACCCAAAGCGGGTGCCTTTGCCTGGTTTGCTCTTCATAGGAAGATCCTAACGGGTGATATAATAAAGAAAATTGGAATAGGGTCTAATTTCCCTTGCGTTTTTTATGGAGAGGTGGAAGAATCAGTAGACCATTTATTCCTCCGTTGTCCTTTCAGCAGAGCTTGTTGGCTCTGGTTTATGAGGAAATTAAACTATATTACACTTCTGTCTGAATCCTTAATGGCCATGTTTAAGAACTGGCCGAACTTGTTTTCAGAGTCCTTTTTTGCTTGCATCTCGGTGGTTGGTCCTTCGTTCATTATTTGGCACTTGTGGAGGGCGAGAAACTATAGAATCTTTAGAAAGGAGGCTCTATATGTAGTGCGGTCTGCAACAAGTTAGAGGAGGCAATCTCCGAAGTGGTTGAGGCAAAGGTTTGTAGAAAAGGTTTCATGTCTTCAACCTGGTCAAGTTGAGATGATGAGCTTTTATGGAACTAGCCTTGTTTCAGTCCATTGTGTGCAAAAGGAAATGGCATGTCTGTTGGAATAACTCCTCACAGAGACAAAGTTTCTTGCTTGCAGAGGGAATCCAGGGTTATTCGGGACAGGGTGTGTTATCACGAGAGGTGATGGCTCTCTTGTGGCAGCTAAATTGACAAAGATCCCTAAGGGGACAAATAATGAAGCCGAAGCTTGGGCTTTGGTTCATGGGCTTCAATTGCCAAGTAATTTTGGCGTTAAGGATATCTGGATTGAGGGAGACTCTCAAATCATCGTGAATCCCTTGAAAGTAAAGGGGTTAGATAACCGGAAAATCAACTACATTCTTCAGCGGGCGATCTCCTTATTGAATGTGTTTGATAGCTTTATTATCTCTCATGCTTATCGAGAGGCAAATAAAGTGGCGGAAGACTAGGCAAATCTGGCTATTGACCAGGCAAATGACGTGGAAATCTTGTCAGAAATTAAAGAGAGCATACAAAAACAAGAACTCAAACAAATAAACAAGAACTGAACACAATTGCTACAACAATTTTTGAAAATAAGAATTTTATTGATCTTCAATTTTCCTTGCTTGCAATGTTGTGCCCAAGGCGCCTTTAAATAGATTTTGAATCCAAAAATAACTGAAAATAGACTGCATAACTAACTAAAATTAACTCCATGCTAACTGAGACTAAATTGCTTCTCCAACAGTTTAACTAACTGTTTCTTAACTACTTAAACTAACTGATCTCTAACTATCTGTTAACTAACTAAATGTAGACTAACTAATTGCTCAACTGTCAGTTTACTAACTGATTGCTTAACTGCAGCTAACTGCTTGCATGCATGAGGGGTGGAGAAATTAACTCCAATACATCTTGAGTTTCTAACACTCCCCCTTAATTTCTACCACTTACAACTTTAGCATTTACAATGCCTAAATTTTGTCTCAAATAATCAAAGGTCTCTTTTGCTAATGCCTTTGTAAATATATCTGCCAATTGATCTTCAGATCTGCAAAAGTCCAGATGGATTTCTCTATTGTTCACTAACTCTCTGATAAAGTGAAATCTTGTATCAATGTGCTTGCTCTTCTTGTGAAACACATGATTTTTTGATAAAACGATTGTTGATTTTTTATCATAGAAGATTGGTGTTGACTCCTTCTGTGCTTGTAATAAATCTTTCAATATTCTTCTCATCCAAGTTGCTTGACATGCTGCTGATGTGGCTGCTACATACTCTACTTTAGCTGATGAAAGTGTCACTATAGGTTGCTTTTTGGATGCCCATGTGACCACACCTATTCCTAAAAGAAAGGCATGTCCAAAAGTACTCTTTTTATCATCAATGCTACCTGCAAAATCACTATCTGTAAAACCAATCAAACTAAAATCGTTAGTTGTGGAATATAAAATTCCATATTCTCTAGTTCCTGCCACATATCTCAATATCCTTTTTCCAACTTGCCAATGTGAGTCTTTCGGTGACTCCATGAATCTTGAGATTAAACTAACCCAATAATTGATATCTGGTCTTGTAGCTGTAAGATACATCAAACTGCCAACTAATCTTTTGAATGTTGTGGAATCAACATTAGACCCTTGGTCTTCTTTGCTAAGTTTGGTCCCTATAGCAACTAGTGTAGGTGCTGGCTTACAATTTAGCATCTTAAATCTCCTTAACACATCCTTTGCATATTTAGTTTGACAGATAAAAATTCTTTTATCTGATTGTACAACTTTTATTCCCAAAAAATACTTCATTAATCCCAAATCTGTCATTTCAAATTCTTTTTTCATTGATGATTTAAATGTGTCTACAGACAAATTTTTAGTAAAAATCAAATCATCAACATATAAACACACAATCAAAATCTGACCTTCTTTGTTGATTTTTGTGGACAAAGTAGGCTCACTATTGCTTCTGCTGAATCCATTGTTTATCCTATATGAATCAATCTTTCTATACCATGCTCTTGGTGCTTGCTTGAGACCATAAAGAGCCTTCTTCAATCTGTAAACTTTTTCTTCATGTCCTTGTACTTCATAACCTGTGGGCTGTTTCACATATACTTCTTCATCTAGAAAACCATTCAAGAAAGTTGATTTTACATCCATTTGATATACATACAAATTATTTTGAGCAGCTATTGATAATACCATTCTTACAGTATCCAATCTAGCAACTGGTGCAAATGTTTCATTATAATCAACTCCATGTTCTTATGCAAAACCTTTTGCTACTAACCTTGCCTTGTGCTTTTCAACATTTCCATCTACATCAAATTTAGTCTTATAAACCCATTTGACTCCAATACAATCCTTACCTTCAGGTAAATTAGTTAGATCCCATGATTTATTTCTTTCAATAGCATTCAACTCTTCATCCATTGCTTTTAGCCAATGTTCCTCATTAACTGCTTCTTCATAATACATAGGATTATGAGTGAAAAGAGCAAAATTTGAAACCAAATCTAATCTCTTCTTCTTGATTATAAATCTCATCCAAATTTCTTATTTTCTTACCTTTCAATCTTGATCTTAAAGTAGCAAGAGTTGGATCTGATTCATCACTTGTGAATTTGGAGTAGGGTGACATGCATGACTAGATTATTCACCTTGTTCAAACCTCTTAGGTGTTCTTATTGGAGTGCTTGTGCCTGCTTGTGGAGAGGATTGTCCACCTTGCAAATTTTGTTCTTCAGATTCTTCTTCAATTTGTGGAATTGGTGCTCCAATTGTGATGGTGCTACCATCCCATGCTTCTGCTTCCTTAAATTCAACATCTCTGCTAATAATCACTTGCTTTGAAATAGGGTTATACAACTTATAAGCTTTTGATTCTTCACTATAGTCAATAAAAATGCATTACTCACCTCTATCATCAAGCTTTCTTCTCAATTTAGATGGTATAAGATAATATGCAACACAACCAAAAACTCTGAAATGATGTACACTATATTTCTTACCACTCCACGCTTCTTGTGGAATTCGGTCTCTGACACTATTTGTTGGGCTTCTATTCAGAATATACACTGCACATGCTACTACTTCTGCCCAATATTCATTTGACAAGTGTTTGGCTTTCAACATGCTCCTTGCCATTTTCATGATTGTTTTATTCTTTCTTTCTGCTACACCATTTTGCTGTGGTGTGTACCTTGTAGTCAATTGCCTTTTGATGCCATGATATCTGCAAAAATCTTGAAATTCATTAGACATATATTCACCTCTTCTATCTAATATAAGTACCTTGATATAACGGCCACTCTGCTTTTCAACCATTGCCTTGAATTCTTTAAACTTTCTAAAGGCTTCAGACTTATTTTTGAGAAAGTATATCCATGTCTTTCTGCTAAAGTCATCAATGAAGGTTAGAAAATAAGTACTACCTCCAAATGATGGAGTTTGCATTGGTCCACATAAATCACTATGGACTAACTCTAATATTACCTCAGCTCTATATGAGGCTCCTACTGGAAAGCTCTCTCTATGTTGTTTTTCCAGAATACAACTGTCACATGAACTTCCTGGCTGTTTTATTGGTGGTAAACCCTTCACCATATTTTTCTTTTGTAACAAATTTAAACCTCGAAAATGTAAATGTCTATACCTTAAGTGCCATAACCATGATTGATCTAGATGCATGGTTTTGAAGTGGGCTTCCTCTTCTCCTTGGATGCACTGAATTCGAAGAGGGAACATCCGATTCTTGGTCATCTCCACTTTTCCTATCAACCTGTCACTTGGAAACTTGTGTAGTATTGTGTAAACATTATCCATAAAAGATACTCTATAACCTTTCTGTACTAACTGTCCAATACTCATAATTTTATGCTTTAGACCAGGTACAAAATAAACATCAGGGATAAACCTTTTTTCACCATTCTTTGCCAAAACATTTATTACACCTTTACCCATAACATGTACTGTGATATCATTACCTAATTTCACTTTTGATCTTACAGAATCATCAAGACTACCAAAAAAATTTTTATTCCCTGTCATATGATTATTGCATCCACTATCTAAGAACCAAATATCTCTAGCTTTTTCTTGAGTAACATTACAAGTAAGAAATAAGCTTCTAGGATTAGAACTAGATTCACCTAGATTAGAACTAGATTCACCTATGTAATTAGCATTCTACTTGTACACATATCCTTGTTTACTTTTGCAGTCACTTGCGTAATGTCCATATTTTTTACAATAATAACATTGAATATTAGATTTATCAAACCTCTGTGAACTCTGTTGGAAGTGATTGTTGCCACATCCTCTATTGTTGTAGTTTTGATTATTGTTTTCACCTTCATCTAAATTGTTCCTTCCATATCCGCCTCTGCCTCTTCCTCTAAAGTTTGACCTTGCTCTTCCTCTTCCTCTGCTAAATGATACCTGTGACTTGAAAGCATTCTCAAGAGAAGTGTTATTCCTATTCATTCTGAATTCATGTGTTAACAAAGAACCCATTAATTCATCTTCTGATAATTGTTCCAAATCTTTGGTTTCCTCAATAGCTACAAATATTGCATCAAATTTACTGGGTAAACTCCTGAGTATTTTCTCTATAATCTTCTGATCCATGATAGTTTCTCTATTAGATCTAATTTGATTCACTATATTCAAAACTTGACCCATAAATTGGTCTATTGAATCTGAATCATTCATTTGCAAATTTTCAAAACTTCTCCTAAGAGATTGCAATTTAGCAATTTTTACCTTTGTATTACATCTATAGGTGGTCTCCAAGATTTTCCATGCCTCTCTAGATCTTGTTGCTACTGCAACTCTGGAAAATATAGATTCATCCAATGCTTGTTGGATGAAAAATAAAGCTTTTGCATCTTTTTTCCTGTTCTCTTTAAGCTCTTCCTTTTGTGCTTGATTTAATGCCAGATGCGCTGCCTCATCCTACAGTTCTACAAAACCACTCTCTATCAAATCCCAAACATCTTGTGAGCAAAATAAAGTTCTGATCTTAATTTTCCAGAAATCATAATTCTTACCATTGAAAATGGGAATTTGAGGCTGTGAAATACTTTTGTTTGCTGCCATGTCTCACTTGGATGGCTTTTGGGTTCGCTATTTCTGCACACAGTCATTGACATCGATTAAACTACCGAGGTCAGTCAGGAAATAGTGCTGACATCGGTTCTATTACTGATGTCGGTCTTGGAGTCGGTCGACGTCAGTTACACTGCTGATGTCAGTCGCTGCGTTGCCTACTGGCTGCGACTGCTATACGCTTCTGCTGACTGCACACTTCTCCAATCTGCGCTTCTCCTTGTCTGCTGCACTCTTCCTTGGCTTCTTTCCATACCAGGCTCTGATACCAATTTGTCAAAAATTAAAGAGAGTATACAAAAATAAGAACTCAAACAAATAAACAAGAACTGAACACAATTGCTACAACAATTCTTGAAAATAAGAATTTTATTGATCTTCAATTTTCTTTGCTTACAATGCTGCGCCCAAGGCATCTTTAAATAGATTTTGAATCCAAAAATAACTAAAAATAGACTACATAACTAACTAAAATTAACTCCATGCTAACTGAGACTAAATTGCTTCTCCAACATTTTAACTAACTGTTTGTTAACTACTTAAACTAACTGATCTCTAACTATCAGTTAACTAATTGAATGTAAACTAATTGATTGCTTAACTATTAGTTTACTAACTAATTGCTTAACTGCAGCTAACTACTTGCATGCATGAGGGGTGGAGAAATTAAGTCCAATACATCTTGAGTTTCTAACAAATCTTCCACCTAGGGCAATCTAATTTGCCTTGTCAGTGGGTGATGTGGCTCAAAGGTGACCTGGAAAGCAGTGAATATTAATTGGGCTTCCCCCTAATGATCTAAGTGCTTGTTTTTTTACACACATACGGGTTCAATGTAGACAGGGCTTGGTTGGTAAGGATCAACATATTTCACTCGTTGGGGGTGGCTCGACGTATTTATCGACACGAGGTGGTGTACCTCAACATCTTCTTCCCTTACAAGTCTGAGTTGGTTGAGCATGGCTTGTTAGCCATATTTTTTTAATGAGCGTGGTTTTTCCATGATTATCATTGTGGTAAATCTGCGTTCAAATTGCTTAGCAGATGATTGTTGACAAGAAGTGTTTTCTACCCTTTGGAAGAGCTATCGGACATGCCACATCTTCTTCAGAAGTACCCTCCATTTTAATGGAAGGAATGGTTTGGAGGTGGCCACCAAATGGAAGTTTTTGAGTTCTCTAGAAGTCCTGTAATCTGACCTCAATCTGGCCTAAATTCCTCATGTTCAAAGTAGGTGACGGTTTTTTCATTTTGAATCTTTGTTTTCATTTTTTGTTGTCCCCTCTTTTACATCAAAATTTTTGATGATGTATTCATTGTAGTTCAAGCTGTTTTTGGGCCTTTTGCTTTGTTTGGTTAGCTTCTTTAAACTATCTTAACTTTATAAATCTTTTTATATTATTGGGTGGACCACCACCTTTCTCTTTTTTAAAAAAAAAAAAAAAAAATTTCCATCAAATGGTTGGGCGCGGGGGAGTGGTGTTATTCCATAATGAAAAAAAAACTTAAATTCCTTTGTTTAATCATAAATCCATCATGTAGCATGATAGAATTCCTGTCATCATATTTTATATTTTATTCTCATTTTTTTAAAGGAAAAACCTTCTTGAAAAAAAGGAGAAAACTAGTCCTTATTTTTAGTGGAAAGGGTGTATTCATCCTGAGGGGAAAGGTTTTCCTGAAATGAGATTAAATCTTTACTAAATAACAATTTAATTGCTAAGTCCTCCTTGCGTTTGGGAAGTCAACAAATGGTGCATAATGTTCTACTTTTGAAATAATATATCTTTGTTCTGGAAATTATCCATTTTATTTATTTGTTATAATTTTTTATTTTAATATTATTATTTTTATTTTCTAAATCCGTGCATGCTACCGTCTTTGTGTAATCATTGATTCTTTCTTCCTTTAAATCCCCTAATCCATACTTATGTCGGAGGAAAACCATATTGTATATTATTTCATTGCTGAAAGGTCTCTCGTCCTTTTTACTTTTCTTGTTTAGAGTGTTGGAGCATGGACGGTGTGGGTTCATATAGAATCAGACATTTTCAGCCTATGGAAGGATTATCGGAGAAGGCATTGATAATGACTAAGGTTTATAATTTTGATCATTATCATTGTAAGTATTTTGTATGTCTTGGATGGTTATTTCTTTTTCTAGAATGAAAAATTCATTATAGCCCTCCTAACAAGACCTTTTATTTCAACCAATGTGTTAATGGGTTTAGCCATATGTTTTAAGAAGTCATGTTTAATGCACTGGGGAATAAAATAATATAGAATAATTGGAGCTAGGGTTACAAATTGAATTAGGAATGACATTATAAAAGAGAGGTTTGGAGTTTTACAATGGGGAGATGAAAAGTCATTCTTCATTAATGGTGTTTCAAGCTTTTTCTTAGCAGTTTACTTTGGTCACCTTTGATTCTTTTGTGCCTATTGCTTCCTCTTTATTTGGTGCAAGTGATTTTCTTATTTTTTATTATTTTAATCCTCTCCTTGACGTTTTCATTTGCTTATTATTTTTATGTGGTTTATTTGGAGTGTTTGGTTGTTTGTTTGTTGTTTGGTGTACGGCCCATTTCCACATGTGTGTTCCTTCTTGGCCACCCTTTTCGCTACCTTTGGCAATTTTAAAGGGGCATGAATTAATTGAAGAAGTTTATGAAAACCCTTGGATTTGATGGGTTTGAGTGTGTAGAGAAGGAAAAGCATGGTGATTTTAATGAGTCAGGTGATTTTGTGAGGGATGATAAGATTTGAAAGAATAAGAGCATTTTCCCTGACCCATCTCAGGTGGAAGTTGAAGCATCTGGAGTACAAAAAAGTTGATTAGTAAAATTCTACGATAGGAAGAAGTGGTAAAACACTCGGCATGAGCTGAGTTTGTGGCATACAAAGAAGAATATGGCAAGAAACAGTGCAGTGAAGACCAAATTGATAACCTTTCTAGCCCATCAAAGACCTTAACAATTATTTCGAATGTTTCCATGAAACTTGACTTGCAATAAGAGAAATTCAAGGTTAAAATTGTAGGGATTTTCTTTGTTTGCTTAAACAAGAACTCTCTCCCCTCTAAGAATTTTTTTGATAATTGGCTAAATTCTATTTGGGGCAAACATTTGGGCTTGTATATTAGTTTTTACTAAATGGTTCAGAAAGGGGTATTCATGATTTTGTTTAAAAACTCCAATATGCAATGTAGGGCTATTAGTAAACCCTTGTGAAATGTTGGTTACTTAATTTTTAAAGCGGTCCCATGGAACCCAGAAATGGACTATAATAACCTCATTTTCAAAACTAATCCCAGATGGGTTGACATTAAAGGAGTGCCGATTCAACTATGGAATTTTCTTCCACAGGCATTGAAACCCCTCAAAGAAGTATTGAGAATAGAGGATACTAAAAGCTCTCTTGCCCGCATGAATGCTAGGGTTTTAATTTATTTAGAGCCATGAGAATTTTTTTGGTTTCCTTCAATTTTAAAATTTAGGGAAAATCCCATACTTGTGCTCTCAGAGGATTGGGTGGACTAAATTCTTATTTTTTTGGTAAAAAAGATGGACATCTTAGAAAAAATTGTCCTATGTTGGTTAATAAGGATAATATACGTAATAGACAAAAAGAGTAGGAAGACTCGAAAGATGAGACTATGTTAGATAATTTACAGGGTTTTAAAAATCATTTGTTCAATAGTGTACCTTTGAAAGACATTGCCCCCTATTGAGGTTTCTAAAAAGGATGGTCCTGAGAATAAAAAAGAGCGAGTTCTAGATAAATCTTCCCTCAATTCTCAGGGGCATGACCCCTTGCAGCCTTCTATTTATAGCTTGAGTCACTTACTAGACATGATAAATTGCCTCCCTGATAGCCTTGATGATGTTTTTCTTGAGCAAAAAACTCTTGTGGATCCACCTTATGAGGAATATATGGTTATCATTTTTGATGCCCCATCTCATCATACTACTTCTAATAGCTCACCCCAAGGCAAACTCGACTATTTTGCTAGTGAAGTTTATCCTATGGCTATCTCCCTAGATAAAGAGAAATCTAATATACATGGCTCTGAGATGGATATATTAGATGGTGATCCCTTAACTCAATAATTCTATAGGTGCAAAAAATTAGATGTATATAGGAGGAAAAAAAAGACTAAAAATAGATTTGGGATCCTCCCTATTAGAGCATGTAGTGCCTAAGGAGAAAAAAAAGGTGGTTGAATAGTCCCCCCATAGTAATTAGGACCATTCCTTCAAAAAAAGGATAAGGAAACTAAAATCCTGGACTGCTTCACTAGATTGTACAATAGTGGGGGGTAAGCCCCATAGTCAATGTAATTGACCTTTGTCCACCCCCCTAGGTTGTGCATGCATATTGTAAGTTGGAATGTGAGAGGGTTAGAATCCCATAATAAAAAACCAATTCTAAGACATTTTAAGCATTCAAGAGATAAGTTGGATTTTATATATTTGCAAGAAGTTAAGGTTATTTAACCCTAGTTGTCTTTAGTCTTAAACTTTATCTGGCCTAATGCTTAGTATTTATGCACTAATCATCAAAGAGGGAAAGGTGGGACCTCTATTTTGGTAAACCTAAATTGAATGTTTGCATTGTGGAGCATGGTGTCTCTCCTTGTAATAAAGTTGTTTGGGTATTACTAGGAAGCCAAAATCAGACCTTTTGCTTAAGTAATATATATGCCCCTAATGATTATAAGGAGAGGTATGATCTGTGAAATTGGCTAGCTATGAATCTAAGAAATATTCCTTAGGTCTTTGGGGGAGACTTCAATATGGTGGAAGAAAAAGAGGATAAAATTGGGGGTGACCACCAGGGTTGGAAGTGAAATGAGTTATTTTTCTAGTCTAAATTTAAAATAATGCATAGAGTTGGAGACCCTCTTCATAATGGTATATGCCTAAGCAAAGGAATCTGGTATACCTAGTGTAATAATAAGAGCAACAATAGAAGGAAATACTCCAAAATATATAAATGTACATGAAAAAGGAAGCATTTGTTGCAGCCCCTAATAAGGATGGTAATGTGGTGATAGTGTTTCCCTTTACTATATCCAACCACCACCTTATGGAAATGGTTTTTTCATTGATTAGTGAGGAGAATAAAGACATCTAGTCCTTAAAAGGGTTACATAAATTCAATGTGTCCCATTTGGATGACAGTGTGTTTGGAGGGTCTTCAGTCTTCTTGGAACATTGGCAAATTCACATCTAACTGTAGTTCTAAAATTGACCAATGGAATTCTAGTATGGAAGCCTAATTTTTCTTTTTGCAAGAACCTATAGGGAGATCAAAGCAAAAAGGCACATAAAACTTTCAATGGACACTCGATAAAAACTTATTCATGCTAAAATATCATTGTATCTTGACCCTACCAATGGAAATTTCTTGAAGAACTTAACCTCTTGAAGCATCAGGTTAGATAGTCAACTAATTACTAGGGGGCATAGATTCCATCTAGATTAACCTAGCTAAAGCTTAGGGATTTATGCTCTAATTTATTCTTTAGAGTCTCAAAAGCCAAGCACAAAATATGCAAGATTAATGGTATTGAAGTTAATGGGCAGCTTATGTATGATGCAACCAACATTAAAGAATGTTTTTTATTTCTATTCCAATCTTTTCTTTTTTGATGGCTCTAGTAACCATATTGAACATAACAAGGCTCTATGTCATGCCTAGATTCCTAAAATGGTGACACAAACTTAGGCTTATTTTATTGATGCTTATATCTCGCTCGATGAAATCAAAAACACCATTGATTCGCTCAAAGATGATAAAGCACCTGGGTGGATGGATTTCCTATAGAATTCTATAAAGTAAATTAGTAGTGGCTTGCTAAGGACTATTTGGAGGTCTTTAAGGAGGACATTGATGTTGGCACTTGGCCTAGACATAAATAGAGGGGTAATTAATATCTTTCCTAAGGATGGTAATTTGTCTATAGTAAAAAATTGGAGACCAATTACCATTCTCAACGTCTCTTATAAGATTTTAGTGAAAATTCTTGCTAGGAGACTATATTATTTTTTACCCTTTATTATCTTAGAACCTCAAAGTAGCTTTATTAAAGGGAGATACATCCTAGACAACTTAATTACCAGTTGGGAAGGTATTTATTGGCCTAGAGACTTAAAACAAGTTGTTGGAATGATCATGCTTGACTTTAAAAATTCTTATGACATAATTGAGTGGCCATTCATTGAAAGAATGTTGTGAGCCTTTGGAATCTATAATAGATTTTATAGAATAGTCAATATTCTCTTTACAGATGCTTTGGTTGTCATTGAAGTCAATGGGGAGATGACATAATCACTTTAGCTTTAACACTCTATTAGATAAGGGTGCCTTCTATCTCCTTCGCTCTTTTTTTTAGAAGCTAAAACACTGCACTATCTACTTAGATTCTCTGACATAGGACATCCAATCAAAGGTATCTTGTTTCTTAATAATGATGCTCACATCTATGTCCTATTTGCTGATGACACAATAATATTTATGACCTTCAAATAAAACAAGATGGCTCAAGTAGTGACTAGACTAGATATTTATTGCTCTGCTTTTGGATCTAAAGTGGCAATGCAAAAATCACACATGTTGGGTTGGTAAAAAAACCTCTTGACTAGTTTTCAAACTATGGTTGGTCCTGGAAAGGGTTGGATGAAATGGTCAAGTACCTAGGTATTCCTTTTTCCCTCTCACTTTCCTTCAAAAGTATGTGGAAATAGATATTTAATTAAATTAACAAGAAGATTATAAAATGGCAGGTATATTTATTATCCTTAATGGGATGGATTCAAGTCTGTCAGAATGTCCTCTCATCATACAATATTTATTATGCCTCTTGATGGATATTTGGAAAATCTCAGATCAACATGATCTATAGAATCATAGGAGACTTCCTTTGGTATGATGAGAAAGGGGGTAAGAAAAGGCTTGAGGCTTGGGGCTTAAGGACCTTCAACTGCAGGGTATAACACTAGAAGTTAAGTGGATAATGAGAGCGTGAAAAGTAAGTGAGCCTTGTAAATTTCTAGTTAGGAATAATATCTTGAAAGCCTTTACTAAAGGAAAACCTGGGTTGAAAGGGTTGATTATAGTTGATCTTCTCATTGGACCCTTCACTATTAAAGTGGTTTGCTCTCCTATTTTTACTTCCATTTGGTTACCTTGGGATGTTGTCAATCCCTTAATCATTGCTAAACACATCTTCAATTATTTTGGGACAACTTGTCATGGGTACATATTGTTATGGTGAAATTTGGCTGGCAAAAGGAGGTCGCTTGCCCTCACTAGGGGTTTCTTTGCCTGTGATTGGTACACTAAAGGGATAATGGATTTTAAGGATCTCTATTCACATGCAAGATGGGCTTCTTGTCAAAGCTAAAATATTGATTTCAGTTTCTTGACTCTCAATGCATAACATTCACCCTGCTACAAAAAACACTAAAGGGGAAAAAAATGAGGTTTTCATGGAAGAAGAGAGTGAGTTCTGGGATAGTGTGAAATGGAAAAATGGTTCCCCTCTACTTGAGTTTACCTCTCAAATGATTTACAAGAATCTTTTCTTTTTTAATTTCCCCTACCTCACCCTCAACCATATTTGGGTCTATGGTTAAACTTATGTCTATTTGGTCCTTTAGGTTTGATGTGATTTAGGCTTGTTATCTTGAACCCAAGAAATCCTAATTTCACTAGTTGATATTTTATAATAAGCTAACTATTGGCTCTATCTTACATAATTGTGGTCTTGTTGAGCCTTTCAATTCTTTTTTCAGTGAAATTGAAATTGTTGAGTATGTATTTTTTTCCTTCCCATATGCAGCTAAGATGTGAAATCAATATCTTAAATGTTAGAATGTGGTTTTCAATTATGAAATTGGTTGGGTTAATATTGTTTTTAGTTATGCATGTCCTAAGATTAAAGTACACCCTTTATTTCATAAGTTTTGTCTTATATTTTTAACTAAAATTTTATGCTTTTTATGGAAGCAAAAGAACCTTCAAGTTTTCCAATAGAAGGCTATATTGCTTACTAACTTCTCAATATAAGTCATCCTTCATATTGTGTCTATGCATATTTTCCTATAGCTAAAAGTACCTCAGGACCAGTTGGATTACTTTCTTAGGACATGACTCCTCAAATTCATCCCTGATTTCTTGCTAGATTTTGTGGGATACCCCAAACTGAGCCCCCATCCAGATTGGGTTGTGAGTCACCAAACAACATACAAATTAGAAAATTTAGACTATGAGTAGGACTACATAAAAAATGTATACTTTAACCATGATGACCACCCTATTTAAGCATGGATTAACCCTTCTTATTTTGATTAGAATGGGATTGATAGTTGGTTGGCTATGAATGAAAATATGTTAAAGGATGAGCAAAATGATGAGTTGGGAAGTTGCATAATCAGAAAAGCTGAGGAGACATTTGCACCATTCAATTTGAACCTATTCCCTAAATTGGTTGAAGAAAATGTAGAAACAGTGCCTTATTCTCAAGGATTGGTTCTAGTTTCAAAGAATTAGGGTGCACGGGAGGAATTTTGGAAGAAGATTGACAAAATTATCAATATATTCTCTATCAAGTTGGAAAAAATTATTGAGTGTAGCATATCAATGGACATTGAGGACATCATAGCCTATGTTAAAAACAAAAATATGAAAGGCCTATTTGAAAAAGTTGATCATTATCCTACCCAGATGGCTACTGGATAGATACGGCAAGGATTTGGTGATGGTAAAAACTCTCCTAAGGGACCTGATTTTGTGGACTCTACAAACGGTTGGGAAGTGGAAGGTTCTGATAGTAGTAGGGTGTAAGACTCGTATGCTTGATTCTGCCACCTTTGGGGTGGTTACACTTTGATAAAATACTTTTCTATTTATATTACTATTACTTTTTTTGATGATGTTACTACTATTATTTTTTGATGGGCTGCCTATACGGGGTCATTTTTATATTGTACAATCAGGTACTATGCTTGTTGATGGGGGATGCCCCATTGTATGATATTTATTTTATGGGAACTTTGTAATTATTTTTGGCATATTTAATGCATATATCAGTAATCAATTTTACAATATAAAATAAATTTATCATGAACCCTTTAGTTGATATAATAAGATTAAAGTATTTTAGAAGTGTTTCTCCTTCTAATGTTTGTATCATGACAATGAATATCTTTTTAATAATATAACTAAGCAATATATAGTGGATGCTGAAATTCAATAAGGATCCTTCTCAATATCATTTAAAATATAATATTAGATTAGGATTCCATTTTGTAGTGTTTTTTTTATTATAGCTAAATGTTGAATAAGATTTAGAGTATCCACCCTTTCTTTAAATTGATTGTGTATATTTTTTCCCAAATATTTCATTGTTGAAATTGTATTTGTAATCAATCTTTTGAATCACTCGTGATATTTATTATTTTAGATAATAGGGTCACATTAGATTTAGTGATATTTGGGATTGTTTATAAGTTTTTCATATCCTTGATTTGATCTTATGTACTTTTAGAACCATCTCCAAAAGGAGGGAAGAGATTTTGAAGTGATTTTATAAATACTATTATATTTATTGATATTTATAATACTAGAATAATTAAAAGATACAAAAGGGATAGTTATTGGGTTGGCCATAATAATAATATCATCACAATAATTAAAAAATAACTAAAAAAATGGGACAAGGTTTATTTTAACTAGAGACTTAATATTATTTTGATTAAAATTCTATGATATTTTTATTTGTTTAAATAGCAAGGATAATTTATAATCTCACTAAAATCTTAAATAATTTTTTTCAAAGAACTTTTAGAGACAATTGATTTTATTTCCTACAATAATGTTAAATATAATATAAACTACCATTAAAATTAGATACATAGAAATGGAAAGAGTTTTATAATTATATAAAACAAAATGGTGATTCACCATATAAGAAAATAGGGGGATATTTTACCTATTTAAACATAGTGCACTATTCAATATGTAAGATTGAAAATGAACAAAACAATATTAATAATATATAAATGAAAAGACAACACAAATATGTTTATGGAGTTGTGGAATAAATAAAAACTATTAAAGAAATCAAATAACATTTATGATACCTTTCATCAATAGTAAGAAAATACTTATAATCACATTTTGGTCAATGAAGTTTCTAGATAATCATATGTATGAAACTTAATATAGTCTCAAATATAAATTAAATAAATTTAACAGGCATAGAATACCTAAGATATCATTCTCTCCTCCTTAAAATGAGAAACTAAAACATATATGGCATATGAGAAGAGAGATAAAATATTAAAATTTTATCATTAGCTGTAAGAATCGCTGATAATTTAGCTTGCAAGTCCTTTTTGTTTTCAACTTTACGCTATAAACATGATGGCCTCCTTCTCCTCAGCTTTACACATGTAATTTTATTAATACAAAATATTTTTAACACTTGAATGGGTTCTCCATTTATATAGCATGTATACATGCATATTTGATTAAGATGAGTAGACATGCCATAACACCCTACATATTTGTAATTCATAGCTTAGACTACATTCCTTTATATTGCCTCTGAATTATTGCTACATAATAACTTCATCCACCACCTTTGCAAATGGGAATATATAAACATAGGCTTTATGGAAGGAATAATTCATGCAAGATAACCCACTTTTGTCTTCTTGGTCTTGGGAAGATGAACAACTAAAGATCAGTTTAGAGATGTTGATATGACATAACGAGGCATTTTAATAATCTTGTGTCAATCTTCATAATATAAAATCTCAAGCCATTAAATGAAAGGGAATATTATGGCCTCATATCATTTTGATAATGCTAGTAGAACCTAGGTGAATGCCTTTGAATAAAAGATAAAGTTTTATTAATAAGAAGGATCGAATGATCAAAGATCATTGGGATAATAAGATAGTTTGAAATTGATGCTAAGTACTCCAGGAATTTATCAATGCCACTTTTTTCTACTTTTAAAAGGTGACAAGGCCCTGATCTAATGACATGAGATAAAATTTTATGGATGAACCCACCATATTTATCTAATATCCCTGACTCGATGGATAGAGATATTTTTCAGGAAACAAGATGGCTCACACCATTAGATTTTAATCCCAAAGTTCAAGTTGCTTCTAGTATTTCCTATACTTAAGCCAAATTTTGAGAGCTCCTTGGAAAATTAGTTGAGGTGGAGAGTAATATTTGGATCATATTGTCATAACATAAAATATTTTATCAAATCCAATCAATGTATGAATGTGAATTAGAAGATGCAATACATTTAAAACTTTAAATAATATATTATAATTAAGTAAATGAGAATGCAAAATCATTTTAATTTAAATGTGTATATTTTATGAAATATGTTCTCTTTTTTAGATGTAAATCAAATGTAATAATTTGATTATACATTAACAAAGGTAGATCATTCTCTTTGATTCCATCCATGATTGAAATTATTAAGTGTTAGAACCCTCGAAGACATCACAAAGATTAGGATAGGAACCCATTTTAAAATTATTCATATGGACTACCTCTTTGTTGATGTTTCTTTTTATAGATCGTATTTTTCATCTCACTTAATGAGTTTCAAGAGAAAGTCCCTAAAATAGGAGAGGGATGTCATACCCTATTTTCTGCGTCCTCTTGTATCTTGTAGTGTTATTTGCAACTTTAGTTTATTTACTCAATGTTTCTCTTTATATGTTCTTTATAGTAATATTTTTCATATCATCGAGAGTTTTAACATGATTGTGATTTTTTTTGAAAAAAATTCTTATCTTGGTAGTTATGATTGATTTGTTGTGTTAGGCACATTATTATGATGTGAATCAAAATTATTATTCTCCTTTTTTTAATTTTTAGTATATAATAGAGGGTTAAAGGGGAATGTCACCTGCAATACAAACTTAATAAGAAAAACTTGTAAGATACAAATTCACGAGGGAATGAAAGACAAGAAATAACATTAACTAGCTTAAGCCTAAGAAAAAGGGACCAAGATTATATCAAGGATAGGCAATCCATCAAGACCAAAATAAAAATATCTAAATTATCATATTCAATAATACCATTCAAACTCAAAAAAACCACCAACAAGAAAGGCAAAAAGACACACCACTAAAACACCCTAGAATATTGCTCGCCATTCACCCCATCAAGCAATAGGGCTACTAGACCCCCTCCCACATCATCCATGACCACCTCCTCCTACAAAGTTTCACCTAACACCTATAAAACCACAAGTGAACGTTCCCCAACCACAATGCTCAAATTTGAGCTCGGGCTAGCCTTGGTCATTACCACCACCTCTATTTTGTGTTAAGACACCCTCTCTAATGAGGCATCCAATAACGTATCATGGGGTTGCATTTACTTGTTGCACCTAAATAGCCTAACTAATAATCTTTTCATAACCCATACCTGGTTGGAAGAACATAGTGCTAACAATACCCTTAGTGAGGGAAGGGAGCCCTTATATCACCACCATCCATCATAGTAATCTACTTTCTAAAATGGACTGAAGACTGAATGACAACCTGCACTTGATCAATGAATGCCAAAGCTTTAACCAAATGCACCTCTAATTATCAGAAGACTAAGAGAGGGATAAGACCAATTGTCTCTCTACCCAAGGGTAGTAAATCAATTTGTATTTTATTTGGAAAACTCACAATTATTTCATCCAAATCCAATTGAAAATATGTCCTTATCATCCCTTCTACCATTGCCCTCACCAAATCTTTATCCTCTATAACCGACATGAAATTTATAAGGGAAAGAGATGCTAAATCTAAGTTTACCTTTACTCTATATAGTGTCTCTAAATAAAATTATCCCACCAAGGCTTGGATCGCCTCCAATATCTACCAAGACTGCACCATAAACACATGTTTAATTCGTACTTCACTAACACCACACTCAAATAGCATATCTAATTTTTCATCCCTCACTCTCAACACCATCTCACTAATGGCAAGATGTATCAATCTATCCATAATTTATTGCACCCAGTCTTGAACCTAGAGTCACTCACACATACACAAGAGCTCCCTAAGGACATGTCATTCAAACTAGGCATTCTTCAACTTTCCCATCTTGACATGAGCCACCAATACGATATGCAATAAAAAAATTAAATTATTTCATATCAAATAATGATTAAATTTTTCAACTACAAAAATCCTCCCAAAACACAAATGGAATACACCCTAATCAACAAAGGCCTTAGAGATTGGATATACTATGGAGCACCATAAGCCAATCCCCCCAAGATTTATCATAATGAAGTCCTCGACCTGCTAAATTCCTTGGTTAGCCAAGAATCCCACCACTAAGTTCACTTCCTAAAAATAATGAACAACTTAATAGGTGGACAACTAGCTTAGAAGATCTCAAACCTAACTAAGGATGTTTTAAATATTATATGTATATGCTTTCTTATTTCACAAAGCCTAAGTTATGACCATCAAATCACCTTTGATTATCACATTTGAAATGCCACACTACACAACTGGATTAACTCTCAAAGACAAAGCTTGAGCCTCAACTTCATTATTGGTCCCATCAACCAATTTAGACAAAATAGTCTTAATCAAGGACCTAGTGCAATCTTGAATGATACACCCAACTCTAGAAACTCTAGGATTAACTCGAGTTACCTCATCAAAGTTGATCTTGAAGACTGCTAATGGCAAAGGAATCCAATTAGTAGTATTTACCTAATATGAATTTTTACTAGATACCCAAAACCCATTAATAGAGGGAGATTTTAAGAGAGCCAAACTTTCAATAATTTACCTATCCCAACTAGATAAAAACCATTGCTTCTTTTATCATGTATAGTACCAACTTTGGACATCATAATCTCTACCTTATAAAAAATCTCACACAACTAGCTAGTCTTATTTTCAAGGATTATTCAATTCCATTCCTTTCATGAATTCTAAATTAAAATAAATAGACACACCTCCCATATATTAGCAAAATCATTCTTAGAAGGACCTCGCAGACAAGAAAAGAAAGCCTCCAAAAGAGAGCTCGGGTTAGCCCATCATAGCCCTAATCTATCACACAACCAATTCCAACATTTAGTTATAAAGGAATAACCAAAGATAAGATTATTTTAATCTTATTTATCTAGGAGACAAAAGTAGCATTGAGATGGGCCTTCGTACCCAATCTTTTAGAACCTATCGAAGGTGAGTATCCAATTTTGAGCTATTCAAGCAAAGGTATCAGCCTTGGGTAAACTTGATTTATTCCAACACATTACCTTAGTGAAAACAAAGGAAACATCCTCACAATCTAAATTTTTTTATCCTAGTTTTACTGAATAGCTTCAAAAATTAGAACCAACCCATTGAATATCATCCTCTTTAGAGTTATGAAGACTTTCATTTTGGCCAATATTCTAGATAAGACTTCCTTCTAAATATTTAAAATTTGAACATCCTCTAGGCTTTTCAATTTCCATTTGATCATCCTAGCCCAAGGATGAGGCTCTAGATAATCACACGCCTTACTTCCCCAATTATCAAATAGGAAGGCTTTATCCTCTTCCAAACCTAGCACTTTTTGAATCAACTTGTCGCCATTACACAAATCTCACCAAAAATCTATTTTTTACTGACTATTGATTATCCACAACACATGATTCACAATGATAATTTGGCACTTGAAGATGAAATTATGCAAGTGTGAACCCCTAAGACCGTTGTGGATACAAATAATATTAATAGTGTCACATTCACCAAAATATTGATGTTAAAGGATCTTATTCCATAACACTTGTGGATGAGATATGATACCCCAAACTAATTTCCCCACTAGGGCCAAGTTTTGAGAGGCTAATTTCATAATAAAAACATCTCTACCAACTTGGGTGAGACACACTTTATCCTATTTTAAAAGAGGATCTTAGTTTTTCTCCACTGTGCCTTGCCATAAGAAATTCTTCATTATCCTATTGATTTTCTTAGGCACATTATTAGATAGAGATAAAACTAATATAATATAAATAAGGAGGGTGTTAAGGACCGATTTGATCAACATGATTCTACATACCAAAGGGATCTATTTCCCTTCCAAGCCTCCATCCAAGAATAGAAATAACATAGCGAATTATCCCAGAGCCTCACATTAACATCACCAACAAAAAGAGGCACTCCCAGATATTTAGTAGGAAGAGAGCCAATTCAAAATATTAGTAATGTGTACTTGGACTATATTTTCCACATTTACATAAAAAATTTCATATGTAGCCTCACTCACCAACTACCTCGATGTTTCCTCATATCTAATTAAATTTGACTTCATGTTATAAGCCTCCTGTAATAAAGCAGAACCAAAAAATAATGTATCATCTACAAACATCTAGTGTGTGAATCTATCCACACCATCAACTAATTTAATTCCTTTAAATGTTCCTTTTGAAAGTGTCCCTAAGATTTCCCACCCTAGAGAAAGGGAGAAAGAGGATCCCCTTACCTTAATCCTCTTGAGGCTTCAAAATACCTTGAAGGTTCTCCATTGACTAAAAATGAGAATCAAGGACTAGAGAAGCAAATAGAGACACAATTGAACCACCTTACATTAAATCCAAAAATTTTCATAGCTTTGATCAAAAACCTCTAATTCACTCTATCATATGCTTTGATGTTATATAATTTCACAATGATGCTTTTATTTTGATTAAAATAAGAGAATGCACAACCTCATGTGTGATTATAATGCCCTCATAGATATGCATGCCTTGAACAAACCCCCCTTGCTCAATAAAAATAAAGGTGTCAAGAATAAGCTTGATGAAGATTATAATATATTTAGAGATTATTTTGTAGATGGTATTACATAATGAGACAGGCCTAAATTTACTGAAGATGGATTGAAGCTCACCTTTTGATACTAGAGAGATAAAAATGCATTTTAAATCAGGAGTAACATTTTAGTTCACTTGATATTCATTGACCATGCTCACCACTTCATCACCCATAAAATCAAAAAAATACTAAAAAAGGTAGCTAGAAATCCATTTGACCCATAAAACTTATCCCTCCCCATCAAAAACACCATAGATATTATCTCCTCTTTAGAAAAGGGGGACATCGACTTATCATTCGGTTGATCTATAACCATCATGCAGATGTATTTTAGGCTAATAGATTGAGTTATTAGTGAGGAAGGATAAGTGTGGTAAAGTAAAATTTTGAAAAAACCCATTTCCTCCTTTTCTATTCTTGAATTTATTTCCAATAAGACCTCACATTAGTGGATATACTTGAGATATGGTTGGTCGATCTTTAAACCTAATTGAAGTTTGAAAAAATGTTTGTATTCTTATCACCCTCCTTTAGCCATAACTCCCATGACTTTTGTTTAAAATAAACTTCCTCCCTCATATAGATTTTAGGTAATTTATCCTAAAGATATTTATCTTTCTTAAATAATTATGCATCCATACCTAATAACATTACCATTTGATTGATGACATCTAACTTAGAATCCACCCTTTCAATTTCTTTTAATTTTTTTTTGAAACTCAATTAATTCAAATATCCTAGATAATCCTTAATATGGATTAGTTTTTCACTCATCAAAGACATCTTCATGCCATCAAATGGAAGAACCTTATTTCACTAGTCGTTTACAAGATTATGGATGGACAGGTCATGTAACCACATAAGCTTCAAATTGAAGGAACATAGAGTAGTGGGTTATATTCTAAAATAAAGATCTCAATTAGAGCATGATCCAATCTATAAATATAAAAAATATTGCTTTCCATTATCCAGTCCTTATTCAAATGCCTTGGGGAAACCAAAAATTGATCTAATATTTTACAATGTTAAAGAAACCTTCTCAATGGTTTTTCCAAGAAAAAACAAAATCATATCAATTAGATCAATAGAGTATCTAGATCTAAAACAAATCCTTCATAGATTTTACACTATCCCAAATCACCTATTTTATTTAACCCATCCAAAATAGTATTGAAGTCACCACCTATAACACAATTTTGAGTCCCCAAAAGCAATAACTACCCCAGAATATCTTGCCAAAACTATACTTTGAGGGCCATATAGTTTTACCCATAGACATTAAACATAAAAAATCACATGTTATAAGTATACTTTGAAACTTTATAGAACTATGAATTGGCCCTAGATCCATAATGCTCCACTCAGACATTATGAGTGTCTAAGATGATGGCCAGACCTCCAAAAGCCCCAGAGGAGTCCACAAATAGGGCCTTTCATCTACCCCAAATCTTACTTATAAGATATTCAGCCTCAATTGATCCCAATTTTATTTTTATAAATAGAAAAAATAGCATATCCTTGCATTACCAATTGGCGCCTTACCATATGCCTCTTTTTAGAGGAATTCAATCCCCTAACATTCTAGGAAAAGATCTTAAGAGCACTATTAAGGGGAATTTAACCCCCTAGTTTTTAGAAGAAAATAAAAGAGATATCGATGGTAGATTGGTTTCCTTTGGATAATTCCTCCTATGTGATGTCTTTTCTAAATTTTCCCTCTTTTTCTATGGGAGCCAAAATTTGGCTACAAAATCAAACAATCTTTTTGAAATATGGACAAAACCTCCATGGAATTAAGCTCATCTTCATTAATCAAATCACCAGCTACTAAGAATATATAGTGATCCCCCACCCAACCTAAATCCTCTAGTTATGACTTCAAAAAATCCTCCATCCCATTTTCTATATGTTGGTCCAAACACTCTTGAAGATTATTAGCTTCAGAGGAGATAAAATGAATTTCCTTATGAAAGCTATCAGGCAAAAATGGTTCCCCTAATTATAAATTCTCCTTTAAACTAATTTTAGCTTACACATTCAACCCCTAAGAAAGAGGTTTTTCTTGCCTCATTTCCCTAATGGGAGTTCCATATTGTTTATTATGTTGATGCATAGTCTTGGACTGTAATCCAAGTTTTGTAGCCCAAGACTTGTTTCCCTTTATATGGGAACCTTTGTCCAAACTACTAGATATGATTATGACCTACTTTATGCCATTTATAACATTAAAATGAAATATTTATGAGATGTTGCCATCATCCCCTCAAGGATTTTAATATTATGATCTTCGGCATTTTGGCCTCTAGGTCTATCATCATATAAATTCTAACATAGGATGAAAGAACACTTTCATTGGTGATTAGGTCAATCCCTCAAAACTCCACAAGCCTCCTTCAAATTTGATTAAGATACTCCTCCTTCCAATACTCAATCAAGAGGCCATACAAATAAATCTAGATAAGAAAGTAAACCTATTTCACATAAAAGGGGTTGAAATTAGGGTACCAAGGTTGAATCCATAAGCTGACATCCTCCATCATCCATGGGCCCCCATCCAAAATTTCATGTTTATTTTCAATCAATGGGCCAATGATCATGAATAATCCCTTCAAAAATAACTTAAGGATGATTCCTATAACCTAGTATTTTTCCACCCATAATTTTAATGCACCAATGGCTATCCATTTACCTGCAAACTTTCCTATCAAAGCATTCACCTTTAACTCTGCTAGATTTTCCTTAAAACCCATCCTTCAAACACAATCACCTAAGGATCAAATATATTTTTTCCTCCTTCCCATGTGTGTATTATTTTCCCTCGAAGCCATTCCATGATGACTCTTTGGACTATGTTTCTTCCACTTTGTTTTCTCCTAATCACTCCCTAACCAAGCTCCATCAACTTCTCTTTGATCCACTTCCTTTATTGATTTCCACAAGTCACACTTGAACTATTTTATTTTCTAACCTAAAGTTTTCATTTCTCCTTCTGCATAATTTTTCACCTTTGCCTATGAGTGTGCCATCCCAATATGATAATAGTTTCTAGGCAATCAATGATTATTTTCCTTTATTATTATAAGTTTTTTTCATCTAAAATATGGATTTATTATCCTCATTATATGCACATGTTCATTTAATTTAATTTAATTGTCTTGTTATAATCAACTTATTTTCATTCATTTTATAGTTATGTATTATACCTAGTATTGTTTTGATCATATTATAAATTTAATTATCTCTCATTATCACTTTTCCTCTATCTCCCATTAATGTGATATGATTTGAGATGTATTTTTAGCTACTAAATATTGAGAAATATTAATGATAAGTCTTAATCTTACTTGAATGTGCTATGTTTACCTTACATGGTTATTTTCATGCATTCTACAGATATAAAACATTATATTGAGCTATCTTAATATGTTATCTAATATTTTAGAGACTAAATATGTGATTCATGTTATGATTGGATTTTTATGGGTCATGATTTTTTGTAGAGGGAACAACTATCTAATTTTGCATAAATGAAACTAAGATCTGATGTTTCTATGGAGGAAAATGTTGGAAGCACAATCCCTGAGAGGGGGGCTGAATCAATATGTAAAAAATTTACAACTTTAGTTTATCATTCATTAACTATAAAATCAATATAGTGAACTAGAAACACATCAAGAACCATAGATATTATCATGAGACAAGAGTAACACATAAAACACTTATTGGAGTGGGAAACCCTCAAGGGGAAGAAAACCCAGTGATATATGTAAATAAAATATAACACTATAAGACAAACACCAAATTTAGTGAAGAATCAACTCCACATGGAGCACCAATCCTTATTAGCTAAGGACCTACTTGGTTAGGCTTTAGAAATCACAAAATTGAAATAAGGAACCAACCCCCTAGATGACTCAGCACCAACTCAATCACCTTATTGCTTTGATCACCTTTAGGACACCTTGTTTATCAACCAAATGACAATGAATACCTCTTCAAATATTCACACTCTTTTATCCCTATCAATCTATCTTTCAGGCTCCTTCTCTTAATTAAGGGACTATTTTAGATAGCTTGGACTTATCTATATTCCAACCTAAAAACAAATATAAATAATACACCTACATTATTAAATTTTTTATAATTTTAAATTATCTCCAATGTAGTGAATGGGGAATAGATCCAAATTATTACCATACTCTTCATGTGAAAATTATAAAAAACACAAAAACTATTCATTTTCAAAGATTATCTCCCATACAATTTAGGGACATAAGTCCATATTATCTAAATAGTCCTTATTAGGTCTCTTCAAGACAGATTAGGTCATTTGACCTTGATATTTATCTAAAATACCCCTATTAGATATTCATGATATTTTATCTACATCCTTTTGATAGTCTAAAATACCTCCTTTATCTATTCAAAGTGATATATCTTCTACTTCAACTTGCTCATTTTTTGACTAGACAATTAGGCCTATTAGGCCTTATTCTTATAGTAGGTTCTTGATCATACACCTCTTGGTTGTCCATAAACACTTGAACACTAAGATTTTACACAAAATAGGCCGTATGAAATGTCACAAACATGAATCAAACATTACAATATTTCATCTGTAGTTCAAATCAACCAAATCCTTATTTAGGCCTTAATGAGACCTAATTCAATTAAGCCTTCTTTAGTACATGTTACCCTTTGATCTTCTTGGATCACTTTCAAAAACCAAACACAGTAGGAAAACTTCATATGCCACTCAAATATCCCCCTAATATGCTCATTTTATCTCCATGACACATTTTTACTCCAACCACCACTTGAAGCATGCCATTAGTATTATTCACAATTAGGCTAATGAACCTCTAAAAAATATCTTGAACTACTAAAAATTAAGCATAAATTAGTAGATAAATCATGAAAATAAATCATATATACCAAATATATATGACCTCAAGGACATCAAAATATGATTTATACTTCACAAGTCAAGTCAAAAGGAATCAAACCCTTCTTTGTAAATAGTCTACTCAGACCTACCAGAATACCTTCAAGCACAGTCATGGTGATAATGACCTTCAAAAACTATGTAGATACCTTTAATGAATTATGATGTATATATAAAATCTTATTATATCATTATACCATTCTCAGATAGAAATATAATATGTTCAACTAACAATATTATTCTTGCAAACCAATCACATAACCTTACTGTACACATACCTCATTTAGCCAAACAAGCCAACTTGTGAGCAACTTTTTCACTATAACCACTAACCTTAAAAACTTATATCAAACATGATCATGTCTTACAAGTCCTAAAAAACACCTCCTTGCACTTGGTTCTATAACTATTCCATGATAACACATCCCTAATCATCTTCTCACTATTACTTGGGTTTTTCACTAATTCCATCATTAGGCCTATTAGTGACTGGTCAACTTGGATGACTGATTTAGCACACCTAAGGGATATAAGCTATCCAAAAATATTTATAGACACAAACTATAATTATCAAACTTTGTGCTCCATCTATTTAGGAACTATTACTTGGTCAACTTTGACTACTACAATAAATCTCCAAGAAATAAGGCCTATCTTATAGGGTCCAATCACTCACCTAAAGATTCAATCACACCTAGATATGCCTGGGAGAGTTGAAGACAACCTAAAATCACTAAAATATCCATACTAGTCCATTATGAGTAATTTTGAACAACTTATGTCATATTGGGTCACTATTAGGGTTCTTTGAGGGTTTAAAGCATCTTCCACTGTTAACAATCATTCATAAATCTTAGCCCCTCATTCCTAAAATTAATGCCTAGAAATTTGATATAGGACCCATATCCTTATGCAATTAATATAATGTGTTCTTTTTTAAAGGTTTGATGAGTTAAAAAAATGTAATAAAATCCTTCTTAGGTTGACAACCCATCATGTTTTTCACTTGAGATACCTCAAAACCACTTTTTATGTTTTTTCTTGAAAACCATGACCTCAAAATTTTTTGAACATGCTTGAAATAATATAATGTAACTCTTATAATATTAAAATATCCATAATTTCCTTGTAAATATAACCTCATACCCCATTAGGCCAAACTCTCTCTCTCTTTGCTTACTTAGACCTTGACCTGTAAACCACATTAGGCTTTGAAATTGATATTCATGCCTCTTTCCATGTGCTCTCCACCTCATTCACATACTAAAAAAACATATATCATGATCAAACACTACTTTAAATCCTTCATAGGACTTGACAATAGATCATGATGCCTTATTAGGCCAGGTAGGGTCTAGAAGTGGTCTGGGTGTGGATAAGGTCTATAGGTCTTAACACTATAGGCTCACCCTGAGACTCACATGAGTGATATAATGCCTCATATACATGATAAATAAACCTCATATAACATTTAATTATAGTGTGAATTTATCTCACCAAGCCATCATGATCATTCATGCATAAGACTAGACAACTTATGCACATACCATCTCAAGTCACTTATTAGGTTAAAACACTTGACAACATTGACAACAAATACCTTCCATGCTAACCTTAAAAACACTCATGAAGTCATAATAAAAAATACCAAAAATGTATTTCACTCTCAAAATCACTGTAACACTATCTATATCCTCTCTCATAACTACATTTTTCAATGACCTCAGGAAGACCATTCTCAATAACCTTTGACATAAATGACAACATCAATGTCAAATCTCAACAATAGAAACAATGGTTAAAATCTCCCCCTTTGTCATTGATTAATACAATACAAACTAATCATTCTTATCTTCCCATCTTGGTCTTTCTCCCCCTTTAACATAAATGACAAAGCAATATTTACAAATCTTTGGATCATACTCCTTACAACTAAATACTCAACACAAAGAACTATGAGTTTATGAAACATTAAATAAACATGCTCCCACTATCTCCATGCATATCTTTTTGGAAAAAATCACCTATTTTTTGAGATAATGAGCATGATTAGCTCCCCCTAAGTATTTGGCTTCATAAATGATTTTTAGGGTTACTAATTACACCCAATTCCTATCTTAGGTGTTCAAATGTTATCTTTGGAAGTGGTTTGGTCAAATTTTTTGAAATCTAATCCTATGTAGAAACATATTCAAGTTTGACACTTTGTTTACTTACTTTATCTCTTCAAAAATTATACCTAATGGGAACGTTCTTTGATACTTTTATAACACTTGTATTATCACAATAAATAAGGATAAGACCATCATACTCTACTTTGTACTCTTTTAGGGTTTGTCTTATCCATGGGACCTAAGTAAAATATGAATCTACTATAACGTACTCAACCTCACAAGTGGATAATAATATTGATGGTTGTTTCTTGCTTATCCATGAAACTAGGCACCCACCTAAGAAGAAATCTCCTCCACTATTATCATCTAGAATTCCTACCTAGTCTGCATTTGTATAGTCTATCAAATTAAACTCCTTACTTCTTGGATACCGTAACCCATACTCCATAGTTACCTTGAGATACCTGAGTATATTTTTGACTTTTGTAGATGATTCTCCTTTAGATATGCTTGAAACCTTCCCAAAAGACCTACTACTTGCATGATGTCAAGTTTGGAGGTAGTGGTGTAAAAAAAACATCCAATGATTGACCTATATGATATTTGATTGACCTTTGAAGACTCATATTCATATTTAAATTACACCCTGTGATCATGGGTGTACTAACTACCTTGAAATATTCCATCTCAAATTTCTTCAACATCTCTTTTATGTATTTGGCTTGTGAGATGAATATACCTTTTCAAATTGAGTGATTTACAAACCAAAAAAGAATGATAATTCTCATAGCATGGACATCTCAAAGTCTTTCTTCATCACTCTAAAAAGGCCTTGGTTATATTTTCATTATTTCCACCAAAGATGATGTCATCCACATAAATAACTACTATCAATTGATTGCCATCTTATATCTTAATGTATAGATTGTTATCTACAACTCCTCTTTTGAATCCTTGATCCAATAGATACCTATCCAACATAGCATACCAAACTCTAGGATCTTCCTTTAAAAAATAGAGAACCTTTTTCAATCTACAAAAATAGTATTTGTCATCTGATAGTGAGAATCCCTCAGGTTTCTCAATGTACACTTCCTCTTCCAAGTTCTCATTCAAAAAGGTAGATTTGACATCCATTTGGTTTAACCCTTTGAATCCTGTATATGATATAAATAATTTGATGGCTTCCAATCTTGCTACTGGTACAAAGATCTCCTTAATTTCTACTCCTTTATCTTGTACATATCCCTTTCATACCAATATATCCTTGTTCCTAGTGACTTTTCCATCTTCAATCAACTTGTTTCTAGACACCCATTTTATGTCAATGACATTCTTATCTTTAGTCCTAGGAACTAGTTCCCAAGTCTCAATCTTATCTATTTAGTCTAACTCTTCATTCATATGATCTATACAAAAATTTTCTTTTCTTGATTCTATAATATTCTGTCATGTCCCCTTTTTAGTTGACATGTTCTGAGTTCATGGTTAGCCTATTATGCGACCCTCATAGGCTGATAGGATGGTTAGAGGGTCTTGATGGAGATTGGCTTGGCTTCGTTTAGCAGAATTTTTCCAGTTGGTTTTCGTTTGGTCTCGATCGGATATATATTGAGGGAGATATTAATATTTGATTGATTTAATCAAATATTAATTATTTAGCCTATTTTTAATTAAGAAACCCTAATTCTAATTTAAGAAACCCTAATTAGGGCAAGCACATCTTTTTGAGGGTATAAGGGTTTCTCATGGAGGCCATTATTGATTATCCATTGATTATTGACTATTGATTTTGAAGAATTCTTTTTTGAAGACTGAGCCAAGGGTTCCAGGATTCCATGTACATTGGAGAACATCCACTCTTTAGTGTGTGTGATTCAGAGGCTGTGAGATATCAGCTGATTTATTACCAATTTGAGAAATAGCTTCATACAAAAGTTATCACAGTATTTCAGGTATTTTGAGAGATAACTTCACACAGAAGTTATCACAGTAATTTAGGTATTTATTTCATAAGTTTTTTTATTCAATAAATTATACAGATAGAAATTTTTTGTATTAGTTCCATATTTCTTGAGATCTGGTATCCAGCATAGAGGCCTCAACATATTATCTTGTTTCTATATGAAATCTGTACCGATCCATGTAAGTTCATATAGTTTTGCATCAGGGTGTAGAGAGCCACAGGTAGTTCAGTGACCGACATTAGTCATCTTCAGACTGACATCGATAGACAGTGACCGACGTCGATAGATCATCGATCGACGACGGTAGTATAACTGACGTCGGTGACTGTGTGTCGACACAGAAAACCCGAGCCATCCTAGAATTCAGGTTTCATTTCTAGATTTGCAAAAGATCAGGGTTTTAAGACCATATTTTAATATTCTTTTATATGTATGAGAGAAGACTGTAATTGTAATCATCTAAACAAGTGATAAGATCTTTGATTTGCTATTGAGAGATTATATTGTGGTTGATTTATTTATTTGAAGATATTTTGCAAAATTGCAATTTGTTCTTATTTCATACCAAATTTTAGAATAACCAAAAAAGCAATTCAGAGCTTTTGTCTATATATATTCCCTATTTGAAGGGGATATTACAGTGGTATCAGAGCTAAATCTTGCCATCCTGAAGGTTGGATAATCTTATGCAGCCACAAGAGTTGGGACCACACAGGTACAACACGCATAGTAGAGCCTTGCTTGAAGGTACCCAAGTGTTAGAACAGCAGGGAATCACAATGAGTGACAGGCATGAGGGTAGCCCACCCTAGGGCCACATGCATAATGATGATCATGACACCAAAGAGTTCTTCCATGTTATGTTACAGGCCAGCAACAGATGAATCAGGCAATACAAGCACTCACTACTATGGTAGAGAGGATGAACCCACCTATTAGATAGAATGGGGAACAAGCAGATAACATGAGTGCTAATGTTAATCAGAGACCACAATAGACCTATTATAGAATCACTGATAGACCTACACGTCTTACGTTTGTTCAAGAGGAACCAGAGGTTCCAGCAGAGGAGGCAGTAGGAGATTCTATATTTGCAGATGCTCTCATGGCTACGAATGACAAGTGGGAGTTATTATCACCTGAGGTCAGGGAGATGATGTCCTTTGACCATTTTGTTAATCTGAGGAGAGAGCAATATAGATCAGTCAGACAGAACAAGAGGCCTAGAGGTCAATTCAGTGAGCTAAAGAAGGCTATTGGGAAGCTTTCTTTAACTACTTTTGATGGCAGCAACAAGATGATAGTGCAAGCTTGGGTTCATAAGCTTGACACATTCTTGGTATTGAGGCCAATGATAGAGATAGATGCCATCAAATACGCCACTTTGCACTTGGATGGAGTATCACATGATTGGTGGTACCATGGTATGGTAACACTTCAACATAACTAGGTGACTGAGTACCAGGACTTCGTGGATAGGTTGGTTGAGAGGTTTGACAGGAAAGATCCCAAAGTTTACTTTTGAGACTTGGCATAGTTGAAACAAACAAGCAACTTGGAGTCCTTCATTAGTGAGTTTCAGCAATTGGCAATCACGGTGCCAAATATTTCAGAGTGTAGATTGGTAGTTCTCTTCATGGAGGGATTGACAGAACCATTGAGAGGTTGGATCAAAGCCTTTGATCCTTCTTCATTATAGGAAGCTATGAAGAAGGAATGTAGTATGGAGATGGCAGCCCCATTCAGCAAATATAACTCCAGAGGTACTTCTTCATCTAGAGATCATAAGTGCTCCAATGGAGATAGAGAGAGACCGGATTTTAACATAGATAAATCAGGTGTAAAGAATGATTCAAAGGCCAATCTAGCAGCACCACCTTTGGATCATGAAGCACTTAATGATCTACGTAGGAAGAAGCTTTGATTCTACTGCAAAGGTCCCTATGATGCCAATCACGATTGTCCTTTGAGGCCTAAGGGCAAGGCCAATCGAGTGATGTGGGCATATTATGAGGATTCAGATTTAGAGGATTTCGAACAAAAGAATAGTTTTGAGGGGGCAGAGGCAGAGGCTTCAGAGCCTAAGGTAGGGGTAGAGTTAGAGCTTCATATATAGGAGGCATGCCTATCCAGCATTCAGTTGGATGAGTCATTTAGACTCTGTGGAGTCTTGGTAGGACAGAAGGTCATCACCCTTCTTGATATAGGAGCCACACATAATTTTATAGATGCTAGATTTGTGGAAAAGCGTGGACTCACTACTGAAGATTTTGAGGGCATTAGAGTTAAGGTAGCCAATGGTCACACTCTTAGGTGTGAGCGTATGATTAGAGACCTCCCATTACGCTTGATCAACTATGAGTTCAAGGCTTATTATTATGTGGTGAACATGGGGGATATAGACTTAGTATTGGGAATGAAGTGGCTTCATTCATTTGAGGAAGTTACTCTTCATCTCAAGGACATGGAGGTTTGCTTTGATGTTGATGGGAAGACACATATTCTTAAGGCAATATGGGGTAGCAGCTTCAGATATATGTTTTTTCATCGGATGGAGATGCTCATACGACATGACATTATAGAGTGCGATGACGAGTGCACATTAACACCAACACAGGAGAGATATGAGGACGAGCTTGGTCTTGAGGTGAGTTCAGTTTAGGAGTTATCACATGTGGTAGGGACTTAGCTTTCTGTTACAGTCCAGTCACAGGTTGATATGACTATTTCTAGCCTTCACAATCTAGATTTAGATATTATTCAGGTAAGGAGTTTGCTTGAGTTACCTGCTGATTTTCATTTATGGATTTGATGTTGGGGTGCTTATCTCAGTACTAGGGATGATGTGATGCCATTAAATGAGAGTTGGGATGGATATGGCATGGAGTTTGCATTAATTGACAGCAGGGTAGATCATGACTACATTTGGGATCCAGGTGGATTGATGGGTGTATCATTTAGTGATTGCTTGAGGGCAAGCAATTTCAGGAGGGGCAGATTGTCATGTCCCCTTTTTAGTTGACATGTTTTGAGTTCATGGTTAGCCTATTATGCAACCCTCATAGGCTGATAGGATGGTTAGAGGGTCTTGATGGAGATTGGCTTGGCTTCGTTTAGCAAAATTTTTCCAGTTGGTTATCGTTTGGTCTCGATCGGATATATATTGAGGGAGATATTAATATTTGATTGATTTAATCAAATATTAATTATTTAGCCTATTTTTAATTAAGAAACCGTAACTCTAATTTAAGAAACCCTAATTAGGGCAAGCACATCTTTTTGAGGGTATAAGGGTTTCTCATGGAGGCCATTATTGATTATCCATTGATTATTGACTATTGATTTTGAAGAATTTTTCTGTGAAGACTCAGCCAAGGGTTCCAGGATTCCATTTGCATTGGAGAATGTCCACTCTTCAGTGTGTGTGATTCAGAGGCTGTGAGATATCAGCTAATTTATTGCCAATTTGAGAGATAGCTTCATACAGAAGTTATCACAGTTTTTAAGGTATTTTGAGAGACAACTTCACACATAAGTTATCACAGTAATTCAGGTATTTATTTCATAAGTTTTTTTATTCAATAAATTATACAGATAGAAATTTTTTGTATTAGTTCCATATTTCTTGAGATCTAGTATCTAGCATAAAGGCCGCAGCATATTATCTTGTTTCTGTACGAAATTCGTACCGATCTGTGCAAGTTCGTATAGTTTTGCATCAGGTCGTAGAGAGCCAAGGCAATTCAGTGACCGACATCGGCCATCTTCAAACTGATGTCGACAGACAATGACTGACGTTGATAGATCATCGATCAATGATGGAAGTATAACCGACGTCGGTGACTGTGTGTTGACACAAAAAACTTGAGCCATCCCAAAATTCAAGTTTCATTTCCAGATTTGTAGAAGATCAGGGTTTTAAGACCATATTTTAATATTCTTTTATATGTATGAGAGAAGACTATAATTTTAATCATCTAAACAAGTGATAAGATCTTTGATTTGCTATTGAGAGATTATATTGTGGTTGATTTATTTATTTGAAGATATTTTGCAAAAATCACAATTTCTTCTTATTTCATACAAAATTTTAGAATAATCAGAAAAAAAATTTAGAGCTTTTGTCTATATATATTCCCTATTTGAAGGGGATATTACAGTGGTATCAGAGCTAAATCCTGCCATCCTGAGGGTTGGACAATCTTGTGCAACCATAAGAGTTAGGACCACACAGGTACAACACGCACAGTAGAGCCTTGCTTGAAGGTATCCAAGTGTTAGAACAACAGGGAATCACCATGAGTGATAGGCATGAGGGTATCCCACCCCAAGGCCACATGCATAATGATGATCATGACACCAGAGAGTTCTTTCGTGTTATGGTTACAAGCCAGCAACAGATGAATCAAGCAATACAGGCACTCACTACTATGGTAGAGAGGATGAACCAACCTATTAGATAGAATGGGGAACAAGCAGATAATAAGAGTGCTACTGTTAATTAGAGACCATAGCGGACCTATTCTAGAACTGCTGATAGACCTACACATCCTACGTTTGTTCAAGAGGAACTAGAGGTTCTAGTAGAGGAGGCAACAAGAGATTCCATATTTACAGATGCTCTCATGGCTGAAAATGATGAGTGGTAGTTATTATCACCTGAGGTCAAGGAGATGATGTCCTTTGACCATTTTGTTAATCTGAGGAGAGAGCACTACAGATCAGTCAGACAGGACAGGAGGCTTAGAGGTCAATTCAGTGAGCTAAAGAAGGCTATTGGGAAGCTTTCTTTAACTACTTTTGATGGTAGCGACAAGATGACAGTGCAAGCTTGGGTTCATAAGCTTGACACATTCTTGGTATTGAGGCCAATGATAGAGATAGATGCCATCAAATACGCCACTTTGCACTTGGATGGAGTAGCACATGATTGGTGGTACCATGGTATGGTAACACTTCAGCATAACAAGGTGACTGAGTACCAGGACTTCATGGATAGGTTAGTTGAGAGGTTTGATAGGAAAGATCTTGAAGTTTACTTTTGAGATCTGGCATAGTTAAAACAAACAAGCAACTTGGAGTCCTTCATTAGTGAGTTTCAGCGATTGGCAGTCATGGTGCCAAATATTTCAGTGTAGATTGGTAGTTCTCTTCATGGAGGGATTGACAAAACCATTGAGAGGTTGGATCAAAGCCTTTGATCCTTATTCATTATAGGAAGCTATGAAGAAGACACGCAGTATGGAGATGGCAACCCCATCTAGCAAATATAACTCCAGAGGTACTTCTTCATCCGGAGATCATAAGTGCTCCAATGGATATAGAGAGAGACCGGATTTTAACATAGATAAATCAGGTGTAAAGAATGATTCAAAGGCCAATCCAGTAGCACCACCTTTGGATCATGAAGCACTTAACAATCTATGCAGGAAGAAGCTTTGCTTCTACTGCAAAGGTCCCTATGATGCCAATCGCAATTGTCCTTTGAGGCCTAAGGGCAAGGCCAATCGAGTGATGTGGGCATATTATGAGGATTCGGATTCAGAGGATTTTGAACAACAGAATAATTTTGAGGGGGCAGAGGCACAGGCTTTAGAGCCTAAGGTAGAGGTAGAGTTAGAGCTTCATATACAGGAGGCATGCCTATCCAACATTCGATCGGATGAGTCATTTAGACTTTGTGGAGTCTTGGTAGGACAGAAGGTCATCACCCTTCTTGATACAGGAGCCACACATAATTTTATAGATGCTAGATTTGTGGAAAAGCATGGAATCACTACTAAATATTTTGAGGGCATTAGAGTTAAGGTAGCCGATGGTCACACTCTTAGGTGTGAGTGTATGATTAGAGACCTCCCATTGCGCTTGAACAACTATGAGTTCAAGGCTGATTATTATGTGGTGAACATGGGGGATATAGACTTAGTCTTGGGTATGAAGTGGATTCATTCATTTGAGGAAGTTACTCTTCATCTCAAGGACATGGAGGTTCACTTTGATGTTGATGGGAAGACACATATTCTTAAGGCAATATGGGGCAGCAGCTTCAGTTATATGTTTTTTCATCGGATGGAGATGCTCATACGACATGACATGATAGAGTGCAATCACGAGTGCACATTGGCACCAACACAGGAGAGATATGAGGATGAGCTTGGTCTTGAGGTGAGTTCAGTTCATGAGTTATCACATGTGGTAGGGTCTCAGCTTTCTGTTACAGTTGGGTCACAGGTTGATATGACTATTTCTAGCCTTCACAATCCAGATTTAGATATTATTCAGGTAAGGAATTTGCTTGAGTTACCTGCTGATTTTCATTTATGGATTTGATGTTGGGGTGCTTATCTCAGTACTAGGGATGATGTGATGCCATTAAATGAGAGTTGGGATGGATATGGCATGGAGTTTGCATTAATTGACAGTAGGGTAGATCATGACTACATTTGGGATCCAGGTGGATTGATGGGTGTATCATTTAGTGATTGCTTGAGGGCAAGCAATTTTAGGAGGGGCAGATTGTCATGTCCCCTTTTTAGTTGACATGTTTTGAGTTCATGGTTAGCCTATTATGCGACCCTCATAGGCTGATAGGATGGTTAGAGGGTCTTGATGGAGATTGGCTTGGCTTCATTTAGCAAAATTTTTCTAGTTGGTTTTTGTTTGGTCTCAATCGGATATATATTGAGGGAGATATTAATATTTGATTGATTTAATCAAATATTAATTATTTATCCTATTTTTAATTAGTAAACCCTAATTCTAATTTAAGAAACCCTAATTAGGGTAAACACATATTTTTGAGGGTATAAGGGTTTCTCATGGAGGCCATTATTGATTATCCATTGATTATTCACTTGATTTTGAAGAATTCTTCTGTGAAGACTGAGCCAAGGGTTCCAAGATTCCATTTGCATTGGAGAACATCCACTCTTCAGTGTGTGCAATTCAGAGGCTGTGAGATATCAGTTGATTTATTGCCAATTTGAGAGATAGCTTCATATAAAAGTTATCACAGTATTTTAGGTATTTTGAGAGATAACTTCACACAGAAGTTATCACAGTAATTCAGGTATTTATTTCATAAGTTTTTTTATTAAATAAATTATATAGATAGAATTTTTTTGTATTAGTTCCATATTTCTTGAGATCTGGTATCCAGCATAGAGGCCGCAGCATATTATCTTGTTTCTGTACAAAATCTGTATCGATCCGTGCAAGTTCGTACATTTTTGCATCAGGTCATACAGAGCAGCAGGCAGTTCAGTGACTGACATCAGCCATCTTCAGACCAACGTTGGTAGACAGTGACCGATGCTGTCAGATCATCGACCGATGATGGCAGTATAACTGATGTCAGTGACTATGTGTCGACACAGAAAACCCGAGCCATCCTAGAATTTAGGTTTCATTTCCAGATTTGCAGAAGCTCAGGGTTTTAAGACCATATTTTAATATTATTTTATATGTATGAGAGAAGATTGTAATTGTAATCATCTGAACAAGTGATAAGATCTTTGATTTGCTATTGAGAGATTATATTGTGGTTGATTTATTTATTTGAAGATATTTTGCAAAAATCACAATTTGTTCTTATTTCATACAAAATTTTAGAATAATCAGAAAAAGCATTTCAGAGCTTTTGTCTATATATATTCCCTATTTGAAGGGGATATTACATATTCTTAGGTTAAATCTTGGATAATAGAGCAACATTATATTGATTTATATTATGTACTAGTCTTCTCCTTCTTTGCATATCTTCATTCTTGTTGTCAATGATTTGAGATGCAAGGTGATCTCTTTGAATCTATCTTGATGGTCCTTTTGAGTCCCATCTCTCTTCAACTTCTTATTCTTCCTCATCAACCTCTATAGTCTCCTCTTAATTCTTTAAGTCCATATTATCTAAAATGTCCTTTGACTGTCATTGTGATTTCCTTATCTCATCAATCTTCACATTAGTGTTTTCCATTATCCTTTATATATATAGGATTAACTTATTGATAATTATCCTAAGAATATGCTTTCATCATATTTAGAATCAAACTTTCCCAAGTCTTCATCATCTCTTTTGATGAAACATTGAATCCCAAACACTCAAAAGTGTTCCACATTGGCAGGTCTTCCCTTCCATAGTTCATAAGGAGTTTTGTTTTCATTAGTCCTTATCTATCCTATATTTAAAATATAGACTGTACTTCTTACTACCTCTCTCCAATATTCATCAAATAATATAGATTCATTTATCATAATTTTATCCATCGCTTGAATTATCCTATTCTTCCTTTTCACTACCCCATTCTATTGAGGTGTTATAGTTGATAAGAATTGTTTCCTTAATCCATGAACCTCATATAATTAATTAAACTCATTAGACCAAAAATATCCTCCTTTATCATATCTTAGGCACTTGATCTTCCCATTATTCTCATTCTTAACAAGAGCCTTGAAAGCCTTGAACTTCTCAAGAGCTTCTAATTTTTCTTTCAAGAATGTAACCCAAGTCATTTTTATGTAGTCATCTATGAGTAACATAAAGAATATATCTCCTTGAATGATTTAAATTCTTATAATCCCACATATATAAGTGTGTATCAACTCCAAGGGTCTTTTAGTAGATTAATCCTTGAATTTAAACCTTTTTATAGTCTTCTTACCATGTTGACATGCCTTGGAAAGTATGTTTTTAGGTTTGTTGATCTTAGGCATGTTTTTCATAGACTTCTTAGTGATTATCTTGACCATATTATCAACTTTTATGTGATCTAACCTTTTATTTCATATCCAACTTTCATCCATCTTGATCATAAGGCATCTCTCTTTCTTTATCTCATTTAAGACATATAGATTATTATTTGTCCTCTTAGCATTGGTAATTAGCCTTCCTAATTTATCTCTCCTTATCTCACACCCTCTATCTTGAAATGTTAGTGTGTGTCCTATATTAAAATTTTGACTTACAATCAGTAGGTTATGTTTCAAACATTCCACATAGAGCACATTTTTTGTCTTGGTCTTCGGTTTATACAAACTAGAGATACCCTCACTAGAAATATTGGTAGTTGTGTTGTCTCCAAACCTCACTATTCTTTCAGCATTCTTATTCAATGAGATGAACCTATTTTTATCTCATATCATGTGGTTTGAGAAACCACTATCTATATACCATTTCATGCCATAATTTTGAATGTGAAAGGTAGTTTGAGATAACATAGAATCCTCTTTAGTTTTGTATTCATCCTTGGCAAATAGTCCATCTTGAATCTTGAGCTCAATGTGATCAATCGTAACTTGCTTTAGCTTTTATACCAATGTTATATTCTTCTCATGTATTCTATGAGCTTCATATGTATTTTGGAATCTTGAGGTCCTCCTAGCTCTATTAGGGCATAATATTTCAATGTGTCCTATATTATGATAGATGTAGCAAATAATATTTTTATACATACCTCTTTACTGATTATTCCTTTTCCCATGGTCCCATGATGACTTATCTTTTATGCATTAGGTTGCTTGATTGGTATTTTCATGTTGGTACTCTTGAATTTTTCTAAATTCTCATGATCTATCTCAACCTTGATCATCTTATCTATAAGCTGCTCTTGCTCAACCTTCAAGGAATCTAACTTTGCCTTCAATTGGTCATACTCAACTTCCTTTGATCTAAACCTTGTGTTGACACCTTTTAATTAAATCTTGATATCCTTGATAATATTATTTTGATGCTTCAAATCATCAAGGGAACTTATGAGCTCAGATTCAAGGTCTACTTCAAATTCTCCTTCTTCACTTTCACAGTATACTTCTTCATCATACATGTCTTCTTCCTTTTGATCACTAGACATCTTGTACTTCTTAGGATCACCTTCAAGCTATTATAATTATTTCAAAGGAATACACTCTGATACTAATTGTTGGAAGAAAAATAACTGGGAGGGAGGGTGATTTAGTCTTCAAAAATTTTACAACTTTACTATTCATGAACTATCAAAGCAATATAGTGAACTAGCAACACATCAAGAACCATTTATATGAGAATGAGACAAGAGCATAAATTATAAAACAATTATTTAAGTGGGAAACACTCAAGTGGAAGAAAACCCACTGATATCTGTAAATGTAATATATATATATATATATATATATATATATATATATATATATATATATATATATATATATATAAGACAAACACTAAATTTATTAAAGCACCAACTCCACATGGATCACTAACCCCAACTAGCTAAGCACCAACATAGCTAGGCTTTAAAAAGCACTAATACCCTATTGACTCAACACCAACCTATCCACCTAATTTATTTTATCACCTTCATTACACCTTTTTTTCAACCAAATGATGATGACCACCTCTTTATCTCTTCACACTCTTTTATCACTCTTAAATTGGCTTCTAAGCTCTTTCACTCAACTAGGTCTCTTCAAGATAGTTTAGGTCATTTGACATTGATATTCATCTATAGTACCCCTATCATATCTTCATGATAGTTTATATTCACCATTATTATGGTCTAAAATATCTCCTTTATATATTCAAAGTGATATATCTTTTACTTCAACTCACTCATTCTTTGACTAGACAATTAGTCCCATTAGGCCTTGTTCTTATACTAGGCTCTTGTTCATACACCTATCGGTCATCCATAAACACTCACCACTAATATTTTCAACACAAAACTCCTTAGGATATGTCACAAACATGAATCAAATATTACATTATTTCATCCATAATTCAAATGGACCAAACCATTCTTTGGGCCTTAAGGAGAATTAATTCAATTAAGCCTTCATTAGTACATGTTACCCTTTGATATTCTTAGATCAATTTAAAACACAAAAAATAGAAATAAAACATCATATGACACTAAAATATACCCCTAATAATCTCATCTTAGGTACATGACACATTTTATCTCTAACCACCACTTGAATCATGTCATTAGCACCATTCATAATTTAGGCCCATGAACCTACAGAAAGTTTATCTTAAACTACTAAAGATTAAGCATAAATCATGGAAATATAATATATATACATAAGTTATATGACCTAAGAGGCATAAAAATATGACTTATACTTCAGAACTCGAGACAAAAGGACCCAAACCCTTCTCTGTAAATAGTCCACTTAGAAATGCCAAACTACCTTCAAGCACAATCATGGTAATAATAAACTTCAAAACCTGTGTAGATAGGTTTAATAAATTATGATACATGTATATGATCTTATGAGATAATTAAATATTTATAAAATATAAATATAATGTGGTAAAATGAAAATATTGATCTTGTAAACCAATCTCATAATCTCACTGTACACAAACCTTACTGAGCCAGACATGTCAACTTGTGAGAAACTTTTTCATTATAACCACTGACCTACAAAACTTATACCAAACATGAGCATGTCTTAAAATTTATAAACAACACCTCCATTCACTTGGTTCCATCACTATTCCATGATAACACATCTCTAATTATCTTCTCACTGTTGCTTGGGTTTTTCACTATTTCCACCGTTAGGCCTGTTAGCGACTAGTCAACATAGATGACTAGTTTAGCACAACTAAGGGATATAAGCTGTCCAAAAAACTTTATGGACAAAATTAAAAGTCTCAAAATTTGTCCTCCATCTCTACTCACTCACCTGAAGACTCATTCACACCTAGATATGCATGAAAGAGTTGTCTATAACCTAAAATCACTAAACCAGTAATATCAATCTATTCTGAGCACTATAGAACAACTTATCTCATATTGGTTCACTATTATGATTATTTGAGGGTTTAAACCATCTTCCATTGTTAGCAATCATTCATAAATCTTGTCCTTTAATTTCAAAAACTAATGCCTATAAATTTTAGGTAGGACCCTTCCCCTTATACCATGAATATCTCAAGTTCCCATGTAAAGTTTTGACGAGCTAAAAAACACAAGAAAATCTTTCTCGGGTTGAGAACCCTTCATTTTATGCACTCGAGAGACCTCAAAACCACTTTTCATGCCTTTTATTGCAAACCATGATCTCAAAATTTGTGAACATGCTTGAAATAATATATCATACCTATGAAAACACTCGCTTGTCCATACTTGCCTTGGAAATAAAACCTCATACCCCATTAGGAAAAACTCTCTCTCTTTGCCAGGTTCAATTTTTTGAAAACTTTGACAACAAGGACCTTCCATGCTTACTTTCACATCACTCATGAATCCATAATAACATATACCAAACATGTCTTACACTCTCAAAATCACTGCAAAATTTATTTATATCTTCTCTCATAGATACATTCTTCAATGACCTCATGAAGACCTTTCTCAAAAACCTTTGACATTAATGCCAAACATCAACAACAGGAATAATGATCAATAGAAATGCCCATCTAATGTTTTTGCAATGGAATCTACTCTCTAATATTTTTATTGATGAAATGACTATCTAAAGTTTATGTGAAGAAAACTAGTATCTAATGTTTTCTTGGAGGAAAATATTATGTTATTTTTTACATTGAGTAAAACTACTGGCTCTATATGAATTTTTAGTCTCTACTCTAATGACATGAATGGATACTTACATACAAAAAGAGGGTAGGTAGTTGCAATGACAACAAGGACCTTCCATTCATACTTTCACATCACTCATGAAGTCACAATAACATATAGAAAACATGTCTTACACTCTCAGAATCACCACAACATTGATATATATCCTCTCTCATAGCTACATTCTTAAATGACCTCATGAAGACCTTTCTCAAAAACCTTTGAAATCAATGACAACATCAATGCCAAACCTCAACAATAATAATAATAATGATCAATAGAAACCACCATCTAATGTTTGTGTAATGGAAACTACTCTCTATTATTTTTATTGATGAAACCACTATCTAAAGTTTATGCGAAGGAATCTAGTATTTAATGTTTTCTTGGAAGAAAATATTATGTTATTTTTTACATTGAGTAAAACTACTAGCTCTATATGAATTTTTAGTCTCTACTCTAATGACATGAATGGATACTTACATACAAAAAGAGGGTAGGTGGTTGAAATGACAATAAGGACCTTCCATGTTTACTTTCACATCACTCATGAAGTCATAATAACATATACCAAATGTGTCTTACACTCTCAGAATCACTGCAACATTGATCTATATCCTCTCTCATAGCTACATTCTTTAATGACCTCATGAAGACCTTTCTAAAAAACCTTCGACGTCAATGCCAAACCTCAATAATAGGAATAATGATCAATAGAAACCACCATATAATGTTTGTGAAATGGAAACTACTCTCTAATATTTTTATGGATGAAACCACTATCTAAATTTAATGTGAAGGAAACCAGTATCTAATGTTTTCCTAGAAGAAAATATTATGTTATTTTTTACATTGATTAAAACTACTAGCTCTATATGAATTTTTAGTCTCTAATCTAATGATAGGAATGGATACTTACATACAAAAAGAGGGCAGGTGGTTGCAATGACATTACTAACTCTCCTGCAACAATCTTCCAAAAATAAAGGTGTGTATTGTCAATACTTCACATTGTAATCTTCTTCCAAATAGAGGCTTTTCCTATTGAGGAAGCTTTCTTCTAATATAATAGGGAATAAAGTCCTATGTAAAAAATTGTTAGCTCTAATAGAGTGTGTTCTTAGTATGAGTTATATTTCCTATTTCACTTGATAGAGAATGAAGAAAATAACAAATTGTTTCACAAGGCTCATAGATTGTTATTACTATGATTAGGTACTAACTTTTTAATCATGTATACAACTATGTTTTTATATCTACCCATGATAGGTATTATCAAAAGTTAAACATGGGTTAAATCACAATAGTGTGTCCCATGTTTTGACATAAAGAGGTCACATACACTTTCAATTTATTTTCAAAATATTAAGTTTGGGTAATTCATATTAATTTTTTAAAAATAGGTTTTACATTATATATATAAATATGTAGTGCATATACAGTTTTTCAAAAATTTCAAAAAAATTTAATTAATTTTTAAGATTTATTTTTGAATTAATTTTTTTATTTTTTCTATTTATCTAATCAAACACAATATTATACTTTGATTCACATGTGGCTTAATGTGTGAATGAGAATATATATATATATATATATATATATATATATATATATATATATATATATATATATATGTAAATATATGTAAATAATGTATTTGACAATGATATAATTCATAGAATTGTGTGACTTTACCTTGAAAAATGATCCTATATCATTATCAATATTGTTATTATTTTATGAATATTTTGATGGGTGTAATAAGTGTCCATGTGTTATATGGTTTTGGTAGAAGGGGGGATAAGAGGTGGCGATTGACTCAAAAAAAAAAAAAAACACACACACATATATCAGACTTGTCATAGATTCTTCATTTTAACATGTGTGTTGCTAACATGTGTGTTTACCTTGACCATGTTATGTTTTGCATTCAAAACATTCCTATTGAACACATCAACCTTGGAATTTGTGTTATAAACTACCTTGATGAAATATTTTTTATATGATTAATCTGAACTGGGCCCTGAGGGAACTCCTTTCCATACTTTCATTTTTAGATTTATTGAAATCCTAAAATTTAAAAATTATATAATCATTATTTTTCCTTTTTATTAACCAAAAATAAAGTAACATAGATATGAAAAAAATTGAGACTTTATAAATGTGCAAAAATGAAGGATTTATTCTCTCTAGGCATGTCTTTGGGAGAGGTGGACTGTAGCCTTCATTGGAAACTAGTCACTTTTAGATACGCTATAAAGTATAGAAAACTTATCCCTCTTAATTAGTAGCGAAAAGTTTCAAGCATTATCCATTATCCTAACTATAGTACAATTTTGGAAACATTTAAGAGTAAAATTTGTAAAAAGCATAGCAAAAAATTACCATTAATCTAAATCTACCTAATTAACAACATATTAACCAAAAAATCTACGACTGTACCTATCAAGAATTTTCATCATTTTTTCTAATACCATATTCTCTCCTTCCTTACACACTTCTAAATTTTCATATATTTTTCCCTCATACCATTTATATCATATTTGACCAATCCCCTCCCTTCCCATCCCGTCCCCTCCTAAATTAAGATTACCACTCAATTACTTACATTTAATTATTTTTCTTTGAGATCCTCACTCAAATAATATATTAAGACAATGTAATGTTGTTTCCTTGAAGTATGCAAATATTGGAAATGCTCATTGTTTCTCTTCTATTTATAGTCAAAACAACCCACCATACTAATATTCATCTAGTGGTGTCAGTCATTTCTTGCTCATATCGTGCAGCTCAACTGATCACACTTTTTGCATTTATTGGTTGCAGTGACTTATTTTAATCAAATGACATGCACCTAAAATAGTAGTGACAAGCATTGTCCTCATTCACATATACAACATGCTTCTCTATGTTAAATGGCTTCACCATATTCAAAATTTTGGTGGCCTTCAAGCTTCCATATAAAAGGTACTGCATCATTATTTGTGGATTTGACTGTTGGTTACAAATAATAATAATTTAAGAGTTTTAATATTTTTATAATTTATTACAATGAGTAGAAAGATTTTTTATGAAAAATTGTATTTTATATTTTAAATTTTAAAAAATAAAATAATATAATATGTTATTATCTTTTAGACAATTTTTTTACAATCAATTAACTATGCAATTTAATAATCATAAACATGATAAATAGTCATATACTCCCAATATTAATAAACTATTTATGTAATATATTATTATTTTCTAAATAAATTTTCTACAATCAACTGTCATATACCCCAATATTAATGGCCATTTTATTTATATTAGGACCTTGAGAACGTACCATACCAACAATACTTCTTGATTCCCATTAGAGTGGCCATAAAAAGTATTGCAAACAAAACCATCTTTAAATTGTATTTAGGTGGTACATGTACCATCTTGTAAAACTAATAACTTATTTATATGGGTTTTTAGATAAAAAATTTATTCAAAATAATTAAAAAAATTATGTTTATTATATATAATTATATTATTTTTATAAAAGATAAATAACATATTATTAAAAGATAAATTAATTTTACAATTATATTAAAAGTTGTTTAATCATTTTTATTATTTGTTTAGTGAGTATGAAAAAATATTTTAAAAAATATTAGATTAATAAAAATTTTAATTATTAAGAGGAATAATAGATGTAATTTATCTCTTTGAGTTTCTCACCTTTTAAACTCTCTCCCTATTAGAGCATGGCTTGCCCAAACATTACTCAATAAATCATCTTTTTCTCACAAATATTATAAATGTGGGATAAGGGTGATTTATTAAGTAGTACATACACCAAAAAAATTCAAAAGAGAAAGAGGCTAGAGGGTGAAAAGCTCAAATTAGTGAATTACATTCCTTTATCTTATGCCTATTACAAACAATATAAAAATAAAAATATCATTGAAGTAATGACTACTCATAGATGTCATTTGAATAATAACTTAAATGCATAGAATATAAATCTCACAAAATTAAAAATCAGATAAAAATTTCTCATTAAAACCTTGTTAATATAAAATTATCTTATAAATCTCATAAAAATTAAAGGAAATAAATCTTTTCTCTCAATAGATGATTTTCAAGCCATTGACTCCATTGCAGTTTCTATTCCCTTCTTTCTAGAGTCAGAGCTTGGAGATGGGGATTAAATCATTGTTCGAAAAAAAGAAAAAAGGAAGTCACATTAATGCCATTGAATTAACTAATATGAACATTCACTCTAAGTTAGAGGGGGTGAGAAAAAGTTTATAATATGATCTTATGCTCCTAAGATTGAGGTGGAGGATTATAGTTTTGCATATCCCTGTTGGAAGGGTTGTTAAAGGTCGAAGGGTTGTTAAAGGTTGCAGGCTACTTTTTGGACTCTTTTTCAACAATTATGTTTGATGGTTTGCCACCTGTTTGTTACCTAAACATGTTTTTTTGGCAAAAAGATGATTGAACAATGGTTTTTGGTTAACAATTGTATGTTGTTTGTATGTTGTTTTGTCTTTTGTTTTCTATAGTGGAGGAGTTTCAAATGAGCTTTGTTTTATCTTTTTTTTCATTTTACAAGACTACTTAATCTTTCAAAATTTATGTATTTACATTTATCTTTTAAAAAAACATATAATACTTGTAATTATTTTAGCTTTCTAATACCATCTTAATATACTTTCCAAAAAATATATACAATATTTTTTCTTGATCTTTTTTCATGCATACTTTATTACATACAAATATGTATATTTTTATTTATCTTTTTGAACACCTCTTTTAATGTGAAATTTTAGCCATTGATTATATCTTCCATGATTGTTTTCTGAAGTATGACAATGTTACATTACATCCTCTTTTACCTTTCCCAATATCATATGTCTTATTTTCATTAAATTAGAAAATTTAACCATTAGTTATATCCTTCATGATTGTTTTCTAAAGTATAACAATGTTACATTACATCCTCTTTTGCCTTTCCCAATATCATATGCCTTCTTTTCACTAAAGAACTGCATAATTAAAGCAGTAGCCTATTCTTTTTTCTTTTTCTTTTATTTTAATTTATAATTTTTTCTTTAATTTTCTCTTAGCTTTTATCTAAATGTTTAGATGTCAACATTTTCTTACAAATTTTAGAACGTGAAAAGCCTTCCTATCCTCCAAATCAATATTAAAAACAAGATCCTTTTAAGAAACTTTATCATAAAATTGGATTATATATTTATGGAGATATTTAAAATCACAATTTAGTTTATTAAATTTTAAATTAAAATAATAAATAAAATATGAATTTTTATTTTTAATCAAAATAAAATTAAAATATTTTAAAGATTAAATACATGAATTTTGACAAAATAAATAGACATTATATTTTATTTGAGTTTAAATTTTTCTTTCTGTATTTATGTTATAATTATTTAGAGTTTTAATGTTTTTTAATTTATTATTTGAAAACATTTGTTTGGGAAGAATTTGAAAGGAAAAAATTGAATTAATAAAAACAACTCAAAAATTATATTTTACAATAAATATATAACAAAATTTTTATTGTGACTAATCAAAAAAATAATTTCAAAAATATAAAAAATAATTATAATCATTTAAAAAAAACATAATTATAATTTTATAATTAAATTTAAAAATATTACACTAATAATTTGCATTGACAACATAATTTATTAATTATATAAACACTTTGATTGAAGATGATCTATGATGTCCTCAAAAGTTTTATATAGAACAATCGAAAAGAATGAAAAAAATAATTTAAATAAATAAATTAAATGTAAATTATATTGAATATGCAATGGAAACGATCAAACAAATGTAAAATCACTTTTACAAATTATGTTTAGCTAAAATACATAGAAAAATAAAGCTCTTATTTAAGATATGTTACAGAGTTTGGAATCCAAATTTGTGTTATTCATTCCGAAAGGAGGGATTATGCCTGGATAGCTAGCCAATCAGATTGTTTTATTTTTCTTGCATTAAAATATCTAAAGTTTTTGGTAAAATAAGGTGCACGGTTTTTAACTAGTGAAATATAATATTATCTCTACTGATCTTTGTTTGGAAGAAATTTTAACATGTTATTTGTATGAGGCAACCTTTAATGGGGCAATGTTTTTTTGGGAAACGTATCCATCCTTCGCTGATACCAGGAAATATGCACAATATTATTCCGTCAGGCGTGGAGAGGCAAAATATTTTGGCATGACACCAGGAAATATGCAGAGTGTTCTACTGAAGTCCACATGGTTCCTCGTGGACATGTCATATCAGCTGCGGTGGGTAAAACAGTTGCCATGATTGGAGCCTTCAGTTTTCAGTACGTGGCACAGAGCACTCGTGATATAGAAGTTGAGAACGGCTACACTAACGGCATCGATGTCGTACCCGCCCCATATAGAGTCTCATCTCGAGAGATATTCTCTTCTCTCTGGACGCCAGATAGATACATAGCCTCTTCACTCGGCCCTCTTCCCCTTAGCATTCAGATGAGATGTTTCATTGCCACTTTTATTGTGGTTTTTGTGTTTGTTTTTAGACAGAAAATGTAGCTTCCACCTTTTCAAGTGTTGGATTTGAACCATACAATCTAGGTAAAGCCTTCGAGTTCTCCTTCTTCTTATCAGCTAAGTTACATATTGATTAACTCACAGATTTATCGCCCATCACTGTTTGGTCCCCAAGCTTATTTGTTATATGGTTACTAGTCCCTGAAACTTTAGGTTTGGCATATTTTCGTGATGGTGGTATCAGAGGTTTGGGGCGGAGCTTAGCCAGCTCACGCAAACTCCTGATGTGTGTTGGTCATTGTTGGTTGTTGGAGAGCTGGTCTTTGCGGGTCTTCGTCAGCGTATGACTAACCGTAGTTAAACTGCAGTGAAATTTGATGGTAACATCCGCCTTTGTTCTGACTGCCTCCCTGTATCGGTCACTACCAATATACAATCATCATCGTGCGAACCGCAAACTGTGACTACACATGTGTCACTTGACTTGGCATGTGGCATAGACCTAGCGTAACATGCAAATCATTCCATGGTAATGCCAGATTATCATGCCCTAACACGTTGATAATCATGTCCTCTTAGCATTGCCTTAATCTCCTATGGCCCTACTGTTAACTGGGTAAAGCCTAAAGGTCAAACATATGTCCTTCACCATTCGCTTGTTGCTAGATCTAAGGTGAAGAGAGGTAGCTCAAGCAGAGGTGGTCAAAACAAGGGCAAATGAGTCAATGTTTAATCCCAGGGTTTGCACCAATCAAACATCAAGGTAAATTTTAGAAGGTTTTATCATTTTGACAAAGTCATTCATTGCAGATTTGTAGGTTGTTTACATTTAGGGATGCATAAAACGTGCATATGACCCTGCATAAAATGGCATAGGCACTAAAGAGAAGTATCAAGACAACTACACCAAATAAAATGACCATGGTTCTTGCCCTCAGAACTGTGCACAACTATAAAGAACTATTATGTTGTAAGTCATTCAAATGGCTTGTCAACCACTTTAATAATTGTCCAAGGTTTGCACAGGCTTATCCTTCCATTTCATTTCATTTGAGGGTTCTATATGCCCCTATTCAATGTTATCCTTACTTCTCTATATACCGTGTCTTAACACATAGTAGTCTGCATGATTGTGAACTATGTTTATCAACTCTACACAACTTCAAACACTTAAACCTTTGCAAACACCTTAGAAAATGAGAAATATGTTTATAACCAATATTCTTGAGTTTTCACATAGTTTACAAGTTGTTCTTCTCATAAGAAGCACATACTCAGTTCTCATTTTCATAGGAAACAGAGTTGTATTGTTTAAACATAGAATATCCTTTAATAGACAATCATTTTAAAGGACAAAAGAAAGCAAAGCTCAATGTTACCTTATTAAAACATGCATATGACCCTACATAAAACCAAATCCCTAACTTATTTATGATAGAGTCATTCATATTTGTGATCACAAAAGGGCAAGTGGACATTGAATAAGTTGAACAAGGAAAGAAACCTTAGAGTCTTTTATAAATGTGAAAAAAATGAATCCATAATTTATTAACATAGACAAAATCCAAAACATACAAAACAAGAATAGGTATGGGGAAACATGGAAAATGCTTCAAATAAACACATTCACAATGTGTTCATAAGCCTCTTTTGCATAAATTATTTAGATGAAAATACAATGAAAAGCAATGAAGATTGTAATATATCTTTTGAAACGACATATGTCTTCAATTTACCTATACCTACTATTTTTCAAGCCTTGTTTCTCCTTTCCAAAGGCCCACTATACATAAGATTAAGCTCATCTAGGATTTTGTCTTTGTTAATAAGTTTTTTTTATACATAAGGACAACCTCCTATATGTAGGGTCATATGCACTATGAATTTAGAGGAAGACAGTTGTTCAATAGGGTAGAACAGTGTGTATAGGAGCCTCTATAGTATTTTACAAGATTAAATATCTTGAGCTCTATTTTTAATTCATGTGTTTTTATTCACCATTTCATGTGTATTTATGGTTTCTATTGCCTAAATTTACTCTATTCTTTGTGATGGGGTCATCATGTATGTTTTCTTTTAAGTTCATTGAAAGTGTTACTCTTATCATATTTCGTGTGTTTGTCTAGACTTTCACAAAGTAAGAGTGTGTGAATCCATGTTTGTTGTACTCCTATTGTAGGGTGTATAATATCCTCTATAGTATTCTCCAAGCTTTAATATCTTGAGATCTATTTTTAATTCATGTGTTTTTATTCACCATTTCCAATGTATTTTTTTTTTTGCAAGTGCCTAAATGTACTCTATTCTTTGTAATGGGGTCATCATGTATGTGTGCTTTTAAGTACATTGAAAGTGTTAATCGTATCATATTTCATGTGTTTGTGCATACTTCCACAAAGTAAGAGTGTGTGAATCCATGTTTATTGTACTCCCATTGTACTATGTAATGTATATCTATTATTTTTGACTTCTTCATTCAGAATGTTCAGTGAGCTTATTAAATATTTACATCAATGTCTTTCATAGAAGTTTCAATTGAAAATAATTTTTTTGCATATAGTCTCCATGGACTTGATATTCCAAGCTTAAAAAATATTATTGCTAACCTTTGAAATTTACAACAGGGATGTTTTGGTTCATTTAAAGTTTTCAAAATGTAATGTATCCATTACATTTTCTCTATCTCATCTACTACATACAAAGGATCATTTAGCTTGTCCTTAAATTGCCACATGAGGTGTTGCCATATTATATAGATTGTTTCCAAATGAATTGCTATGTTAAGTTTGTATAATGTGAAAAGACAATCTTTGTTTTGGAATGTTACACTATCTACAAAAAAATGTAATGTCTTCTCATATGTACATTTCCTTATTGGAGGCTCATAATATATACTTTCAATATAGGGTATCAATTTCATGAATAGTGGTTATCCTAATTATTACATGACTACTACATTATGTTTCCAACTAGTTAGATTACCCTAGCCATTGGCACACCATTGTACTCTCATGGCAACCTTTACAATGATTTCTATAAGCATTTCATTGGTAAGGGTTAGTGTTATAAAGCATATTCTTAATTTTTTGAATGCAAGTTGTTTTTTGTTGGAAAATAATACTATGCATGTTAACTATTGTAGATTTAAGATGGATGAGTGGAAATTATATGATTGACTCAAACAAATTTATGCTGAGACTGAACAAATGGTATGCATTTTCAGCTACTGTACTCAAATGTGAATTTGAGTTGTATTATTTTTTTATTGATGTTAATATTTTGTGACATGTATTATGTTAGGAGAAAGAATTAAGTTGGAAGTCCTCATTGTGTGCAAGTGCTCAGTTTAGACATTTCCCTCACCCCCTCAAAGATCAAATGAGGAAGCTATATGGAGCATCAAAAGTTGGGGATGGTATTCCCACTGTTATCAGATATCCATCCCCTACCCATGAACAACCAGGGGTGTAATGTGATATCCCCTTCAAATGGGGAATATATAAACACAAAAGCTTTGAACAAAGATGTAGTTTTGCAAAATAAATTCAAATAAACAAATCAACCACAATGAATCTCTTAACTGTCAAATCACTAATCTTATTAATTGTCTAGATGGTTACAATAGATGTCCTCAGACATGCATATTAAAGCATATCAATATACAGTCTTAAAACCCTGATTAACTTCCAACAATCTGAAAAATAACCTGAATCTGTGCATCTCGGCCTGTTGTGTCAAAAACATAGTCGTCGACATTGGTTATACTGCTATCGTCGGTCAACTGGGGTCGTGAATCTGCCGACATCGGTGATATTTCGGCCGATGTTGGTCTTTGTAGATCTCTGCCTGCCGATGTCAGTTTTGTTCAAATCTGTACGGATCTGTACAAACTTCGTACGACTGCCAATATAACACACCTTGTTTGTTGGACCCCTGATCTCAAGATATATAACTCTAATATAAAAGATCTCTAATTGTATAACTTATTGAATCAAAAACCTAATAAAATAAATACCTGGAAAGCTTTGTGACAACTTCTGTATGAAGTTACCTCTCAAATCTATAAACCTCTGTGATAACTTCTGTATGAAGCTATCTCTCAATTTGGCAATAGATCAACTGATATTTCACAGCCTCTAAATCACACACACTGAAGAGTTGACATTCTCCAATGCAAATGGAATCCTGGAACCCTTGGCTCAATCTTCACAGAAGAATTCTTCAATATCAAAATCAATAATCAATGCATAATCAATAATGGCCTCCATGAGAAACCCTTATAACCTCAAAAAGATATGCTTGACCTAATTAGGGTTTTCTTAAATTAGAATTAGGGTTTCTAAATTAAAATTAGACCAAATAATTAATATTTGATTAAATCAATCAAATATTAATATCTCCCTCAATACATGTCTGATCGAGCCCAAATGAAAGCCAACTGGAAAAATTTTGCTAAACGAAGCCAAGCCAATCTCCATCAAGACCCTCCAACCATCCTATCAGCCTACGAGGGTCACATAATAGGCTAATCATGAACTCATAACATGTCAACTGAAAAGGGGACATGACAATCTGCCCCTCCTGAAATTGCTTGCCCTCAAGCAATCGTTGAATGACAAATCAATCAATCCACCTGGATCCCAAATGTAGTCATGATCTCCACCACTGTCAATTAACATGAACTCCATGCCATGTCAATCCCAACTCTCATCTAATGGCATCACATCATCTCTAGTACTAAGATAAGCACCCCAACATCCAATCCATAAATGAAAATCAGCAAGCAAACTCCTTACCTGAATAATATCTACAACTGGATTGTGAAGGCTAGAAATAGTCATATCATCATCAACCTGTGACGCGACTATAACAGAAAACTGAGTCCCTACCACATGTGATAACTCTTGAACTGAACTCACCTCAAGACCAAGCTCGTCCTCATATCTCTCCTGTGTTGGTGTTAATGTGCACTCGTCATCGCACTCTATCATGTCATGTGGTATAGGCATCTCCATCCGATGAAAAAACATATGTTTGAAGTTGTTGCCCCGTATTACCTTAAGAACACGTGTTTTCCCATCAACCTCAAAATGAACCTCCATGTCTTTGAGATGAAGAGTAACTTCCTCAAATGAATGAAGCCATTTCATACCCAAGACTAAATCTATGTCCCCCATGTCTACCACATAATAATTAGCCTTGAGCTCATAGTTGTTCAAGCGCAATGGGAGGTCTCTAATCATCCGCTCACACCTAAGAGTGTGACCATCAGCCACCTTAACTCTAATGCCCTCAAAATCTTTGGTAGTGAGACCATGCTTCTCCACAAATCTAGCATCTATGAAATTATGTGTGGCTCTTGTATCAAGAAGGGTGATGACCTTCTGCCCTGCCAAAACTCCACGGAGTCTGAATGACTCATCCAACTGAATGCTGGATAGGTGTGCCTCCTATATGTAAATCTCTAACTCTACCTCTACCCCCTCAGAACTATTCAGCTGTTTGGAATCCTCTGAATCCGAATCCTCATAATATGCCCACATCACATGATTTGCCTTGCCCTTAGGCCTCAAAGGGCAATCGTGATGGATATCATATGGACCTTTGCAGTAAAAGCAAAGATTCTTCCTGTGTAGATCATTAAGTGCCTCATGATCCAAAGGTGGTGCTGTTGGATTAGCCTTTGAATCATTCTTTACTCCTGATTTATCTATGCTAAAATCTAGCCTCTCTGTATCCCCATTGGAGCACTTATGGTCTTTAGATGAAGAAGTACCTCTGGAGTTAAATTTATTGGATGGGGCTACCATCTCCATACTACGCGTCTTCTTCATAACTACTTGTAATGAAGGAGGATCAAAGCCTTTGATCCAACCTCTCAATGGTTCTGTCAATCCCTCCATGAAGAGCACTATAAGTCGCCTCTCTGAGATGTCAGGAACCATGACTGATAACTTTTGAAAGTCACCCATGTAAGTCTCTAGACTGCCACTTGGCATAATTGTGCCAACTCTCTGAAAAAGGATTTCGAATCCTTCCTATCAAAATGCTCCACCATCCTATCCACAAACTCTTGATACGATGTGATCTGATCATAATGGAGTGTCACCATCCCGTGGTGCCACCAATTGTGAGCTACTCCCTCAAGATGTAGTGTCGCATATTTGATAGCATCTACCTCAACCATTGGTCGCAATGTGAGAAATGTGTCTAGCTTACTAACCCAGGCCTGTGATGTCACCTTACCACTACCGTCAAACATCGCTAGTGTGAGCTTGCTCGTAGCATGCTTCAAATCATTGTTGTGATGTCTTGGTCTCCCAGTCTATCGACCTCGGTTATGTTCTCTCCTCTGTGTGATGAATTAGTCAAAAGTAATCATCTCTCTTACCTCAGGTGGTAATAACTCCCACTCGTCATTTGCTGCCATAAGTGTGTCTGCAAATGACTCCTCATGCTCCTCAACTGCTATCACCTCCTCAGCCTCCTGCCTCACAAAGGTAGACCTAGTAGGCCTGTCAGCTATATGAGAAGCAGTCTTAAGGCCTCTCTGTGATCTTGCATCACTCTTGACATCGTCACGATGTGGTGAATGTCTCCTCAGAGTACCCAATCTCGACAGTGCCTCTGCCAACAATTGTAATACTTCATTGTTTTGCCTTTGCCCTTCCTGTTGTTCTTTGAGTGTAAGTAACACCTCTGCATCATCTTGATCCCTAGGACGGTGTGGAATATGGGTCCTGTCCATATTGTCACCCATGTCTTCCAGCTGTTGTTCTAAAACTTGAGTGCCTTCAAGCAAAGCTCTTCTGTGTGTATTATACCTGTGTGGTCCCAACTCTTGTGGCTGGATGAGATCTCTAAACCCTCAGGATGGAAATATTTAGCTTTGATACCACTGTGATATCCCCTTCAAATGGGGAATATAGAAACACAAAAGCTCTGAACAAAGATGCGGTTTTGCAGAATAAATTCAAATAAACAAATTAACCACAGTGAATCTCTTAACTGTCAAATTACTAATCTTATTAATTGTCCAGATGGTTACAATAGATGTCCTCAGACATGCATATTAAATCATATCAATATACAGTCTTAAAACCCTGATTAACTTCCAACAATCTGAAAAATAGCCTAAATCTGTGTGTCTCAACCTGTTGTGTCCAAAACACAGTCACCGACGTCGGTTATACTACCATCATCGATTGAATGGGGTCGTGAATCTGTCGATGTCAGTGATATTTTGGCCGATGTCGGTCTCTGTAGATCTCTGCCTGTCGATGTCGATTTTTGTGTGAATCTGTACGGATCTGTATGGACTTCGTACGACCGCCAATATAACACACCTTGTTTGTTGGACCCCTAATCTCAAGATATATAACTCTAATACAGAATATCTCTAACTGTATAACTTATTGAATCAAAAACCTAATAAAATAAATACCTGGAAAGCTCTGTGACAACTTTTGTATGAAGTTACCTCTCAAATTTGTAAACCTCTGTGATAACTTTTGTATGAAGCTATCTCTGAATTTGGCAATAAATCAGCTGATATTTCACAGCCTTTGAATCACACACACTAAAGACTTGACGTTCTCCAATGCAAATGGAATCCTGGAACCCTTGGCTCAGTCTTCACAGAAGAATTCTTCAATATCAAAATCAATAATCAATGCATAATCAATAATGGCCTCCATGAGAAACCCTTATACCCTCAAAAAGATATGCTTGCCCTAATTAGGGTTTTCTTAAATTAGAATTAGGGTTTCTAAATTAAAATTAGACCAAATAATTAATATTTGATTAAATCAATCAAATATTAATATCTCCCTCAATACATGTTCGATCAAACCCAAACGAAAGCCAACTGGAAAAATTCTGCTAAACAAAGCCAAGCCAATCTCCATCAAGACCCTCTAACCATCTTATCAGCCTACGAGGGTCGCATAATAGGCTAATCATGAACTTAGAACATGTCAACTGAAAAGGGGACATGACATGTAATCCCAATGTGAGATAGAGTCTTTACCAAATAAAGATGCAAAAAAGGGGTAACATAGGTAATTTTATTGATGGTCCATCTATTTTCAATTCTTGATATAATATTCTTGCCACATATGTAAAATGCTCAATATTTACAAACCATGCATCCCTATTTTTATTTGTTACATCTTTTTAATTATTGTAGTAGGAGGGAGTGGAGTAGACCAAAGGTGATGAGGGTGTCTTCGAAGAACCCAATGACTATTTATCAATAGATGTATGGGAACCTTTGGTTGGCGTTAATGTTTAATTGCTCCTAATGTAATAATGTTTCTTTCTTCCCTCTTACAACAATCAAAATTAGAATACTTTTGACACACCATGCATTTTTCTATCTTGCTTTTGTTTTGTGTTTTAGTTGGAAGGGGTGGAGTGGAGCCATGTGGATGCGACTAATAGTCACCTACATAATGACTTCGTCCCTACAAATGTGCATATTTATTGTATTATCTCTTTCATTTTCCATGCTTAATACTTGTGAACCATGCATCCCTATTTTTATATGTTACATCTTTTTTAATACTACAACAAGAGGGGGTTAAAGCAGACTAAAGGTGAAGAGGGTGTCCCTGAAGCATCCAATGACTATTTCTCAAGAGATGTATGAGAACCTTTGGATACCCTTAATTTTTGATTGCTCCTCATGTTAAATAATGTTTATTTCTTCCCCCTTACAACAATCAAAATTAGAATACTCTTGACTCACCATGCAGTTTTTTATGTTGTTTTTATTTTGGGTTTTAGTTAGAAGGGGTGGAGTGGCGCCACATGGACATGGCTGATAGTCACCTGCATAATGACTTCATCCCTAAAAATATGCATATTTGTTATACTCTCTCTTTCATTTGACATGCTCATATCCCCATGTTTGTTGTTCCATATATGTTTGGATTTGGACTCACATATATATGTCCACCTATGTGGCAGGAGGATGTGGAGTCATATGACCTTGATGATAATGACAATGAGAATGTTGATTATCTTTTGGATGCTTTACAATCTGAAATAGAGGAGGACCCAAATGTTGTAAGAACATTTGATTGTCTTTGATGATGTTATCTTATGTTTATTATTTTATGCTTTTAACATTTTACTGTGTTTGATGGTGTTATATTTTATTTATTGCTTTATGATTTTAACCTCACATCTCTTCCTTGTTGAATGATAGTACGTATAGGAGTACAGAATTAAATATTGGGGTATTACAAGATAGAATGTGCACATTTTCTTGTTGAGACCATGTGACACTTTTAGAGATGATGGTGGTCATCCATTTTAGTCACAAGATAGACTTAAGACTCACCATCATATGATTCATGGTCAGTGATTTGTTCCAAGGAGGCCCTGTGGGCATGCTGAAAGTGGGAAATGTAAGCTTAAGGGAAGAGAAATTAAAAAAAGGCAAATAGAAAGGAGGCCAATAGACCGAGTCTTGAAAAATCAGAGAATCAATAAGAGAGATATGTTGGATATAACATGGCTATATAGGAAGAATGTGTTCGAGTTATGTTATCTTAGTGAGATAGCCTTGAAGTCTATCAATGATGAGATGGGTGCATATGATTTTAGTGAAAACTTGGCATAGACAAGGGAAGCCTGCATTCAGTGAAAAGAATATCATCGATAAATGGAGTGAGAAAGAGAACAAGTGGAGAAACAGTAAGGTGCATGCACCAATGGACCTTAGGTTAAATGCATTGTGTTTGTTGGTTTTTATAAAGTTAATGTTATGCTCAATTTAGCTTACTCAATGTTAACATTGATATTTCTACAATAATCACCATTTCAGTTATAGAGGGATGACCCTCAAGTCCATTCTAGTGATGACGATCACTTTCCTTTGAGATAAATGCATTTGTAGAATGGTAGATATATTAATCAATAGGCATGTAACAAATGAAAGTATGCATGATAGGTTGCCTCGTAAATTGATATTGTACTTCTTATGATTACTATTTATTATATTCATTCTTATTTAATCCCCCTACCTTTCTTTCAACCATGCCATACATATTTTGATAGTGTTGTATATTGTTATTGCATATAGACTTTTGGTGGAGATGAGTTGGTGCAGTCATAGGCATGGATGGACCATGTTTAGGAGGTATGATAGTTACTTTTTATTTACCAAAATTGACATGTTTATTCTTCATGTTAGTATCTTATTATTGCCTTTTATCAAGATTTCTAAACTACACATTTTCAAATGCACATGTCTAGGGTGGCATGCATTCATGTGGTTGATTGCTTCCACTTGTTTGTCCGTTTCTAGAGGCCTAATGGCCACAACATAAAAACTGATATTTCTTTGTGGATACTACCTTAGACACTATTATTTATATACATACATTTTGGTGTAATATGTATGACATGTATGATGTGTGGTTAAGAATATTAGTTGGACAAGAGATTTGAATACAAGTGTTTCATTTTTGGTTTGTGTTGGATACATATTTTTTTGTTTATGTATGATTTAAGCAATGGTTTGGTGGTTAATTTCCATTTACTGATGTATTGCACAATCAAGCATGGTTCAATGATGTAATGTTTCTCCCATATACTCATCATATATTTTTTACATGTATGGTATGTGATGTTTTTGAATGGTGATCTATCATCTTCACATGTATAACTTATTCTCCTTTCATTCTTTCACATGTTGGTGAGAAAGTGCACATGTTTGCATGTCTCTATGTCTATATAAAAGTAAATATGGTGGAAAGGAGTGAAATATAAGATTTGTATGCATGGCTTGTCTCTCTATCATTCCTTTGTCTTATATCATGTGTTTTTTTGTTCATGTAATTGACACAACAACTATCTATGTCTATTGCCCATGGTTCGAGGTGGGAGAGGAGGGGTGATAAGGAAAGGGGAAACACTCCCATACATTAGAATGACCATGCCACAGATAAATATTTCATACTCCAATATAATGATTTCATTTTTTTCATTTAAGTTAGAAAAATTTGTGTAAGGAAATTATTTGTAATATAAAAAAATTGGATGTTCTTAGTTTTTGAATAGTCTCATGTACCGTCATTTATGTCTAACTTTTTTTAGCTTTTCAATGCTAAAAATATTGAACGTTATCTTTGAATCTCACTTGTATCATATTTTTTGTAGATGAAGTCCCAAATCTAGAAGAGAATGTGGCTTCCTAATTGCCCAAAGACATGTAAGAACTTCTCACAATGATGAGATCCCAGAATGCAATGGGTGAAGAAGAACATATTGGTTTGAAACTATCACTAGAGATTGAAAAATACAATCACTCAAGAGGGAAAACTAGTTTTTAACTAAGATTCTTGATAATGCAAGGTCAAAGGTTATAAAGTTGTAAACTACGTTGGTTGACAAGACCAGAGAGGTCAAGAAGTTTCACTATGCACTTCTCATACTAAGGGATGAGAAGATGGATGCTGAAATAAAGTTTGTCAATCTACAAGCTACCCATGTCTACACAAAAGTACTCCATGATGCAAGGGTGGAGACTATGTCAGCCATGCAATCCAAGCATGAAGGAAGAGTTACCATATACAAGAAAAAAAATTAGATTTTGAAGGTAGAATTTGATATCTTATTTGCATAAATCAATGGGATGTCTCCCAATAGATGTGGTCTTCCATACATGAACAATGAAAATTAACTATGTGTAATGATATATTTTTGCGGTATTACATGATGTATGATTATGACTTTGGATGGAAATAAATTGCAACACATGATTATTCACATTTTAATCTATAAAATCGATGTTTATTTTCAACCAGTTTCTTACTTCATCTTGTGAATTTAAGTTGTTTATGAATGAACGAATGACTGTGTTCAAACTTTTTTAGGTGAATGTTAAGATACCTATAAAGTATGGTAAATGGTTGTTTATCAATAAATTTTTATTCCAATTAATGTATAAATATGTTTTCATGTTATTTGATCACCATATAATGGTTTTATATTGAGTTCCAAATAATTAGAGGTTTTATAATGTCTAAGAAGATCGCTTACAATTTCACTGTGTACAATTATCTTAGTAAGTGCTTCACCTTGTTCACAAACCTCTTTAGATGACTACAGTTGGTAGTGAGCAAGAATTTTGTGTTAAGGGTATTGATACAACATGGGAATGACATAGATAGATCCAAATGAGTAATAAATATTCTTAGGGTTGAATCCCAAGATAAAATATTGTAAAACCCTAACTAATGGATAAAAAATTCTTGTTTGGATATAAAAAGAACACAAAGATTGTATTTCTTGTGCAAAGGCAATGTAACTGACTATCAAAGAATGGAAAAAGGTTGGGTGATAACTAGTTTATGATGATTGTTGTGTTTTAGGTAAGTAAACATTTGTGTTCTATTTGTATTTCAAATATTTCGTAGATTAGAATCAAATTCTTTAAGCTGGTTTCATAAACTTTTAAGATGACTAAAGGACTCAGTCCTGCATACCCTTTGTGTTATCAAATTGTGTCTTGAATATTGAGTGAGGAGAACATTTTGTTTGGTGAGCTAGTGTAATGTGTGGATAATCAGTAACATGATATAAAATTTATTTAAGAGTCTTTGAACATTATATTTGGTCATTCTGTTAAAGGATATTCTGTGTTTGAACAATACAACTCTATTTCCTATGAAAAGGAGGACTGAGTATGTGTTTATTATGAAAAAAACAACTTATAAACTAAATGGAAACTCAAGAATACTAGTTATAATCAAATTTCCCAATATCTACATTGTTTTTAGAGATTTAAGTGTTTGAATTTGTGTAGAGTTCATAAACATAGTTCACAATCATGTAAACCATTGTGTGTTAAGACATAGTTTATAGAAAATCATGGGTAGCCTTGAACAAAGGTATATAAAACCTTGAAATAGAATAAAATGGAAGTATAATCTTGTTCAAACCTTATAAAATTATTAAAGTGGTTGACAATCCATTTGAATGACTTACAATGTAATAGTTCTTTATAGTTGTGCATAGTTCTGAAGACCACTATATTTATATACATAGTCAAGCAAACCTTGGAGAGAACACGTGATTAGAGGTAATGGAGTGAGGTTAAAACACTTGGAAAATATGGTTTGAAGTCATATAATCTTAAAAAAACCTTAAAAGTTGTTTGAAAGTGTTTATAAACATTGAAATTCAACTTTTACTCTTCTTAGATCATGTAGATTGTCAAGAAGCCTATCCTAGGATTTCAATGGAAAAATGAGTACTATGGGAGGATAAATTGGTATAAAATTACAATTTTTTTATTAAAATTTAGGGATTAATATTATTTCAATGATTTTGATATTTTCAAGTTAAACATGTACAATATTATATGATTTTTATTAGAATGTGTTATCACAGAATGGTAAGAAACCTACAAGACCTAATCTGAGAGAAGCAGTGAAATTTTTGAAACAATGGAGGAGGATAAAGGGTATTCCAAGAAATGTTTATTTTTCCAATGTGCAATGGTACCTACCCATACAACACCATAAATCCTAAAACAAGGTTACACGGTCTATGTGGAAGATAGGCAAAAGTTATGTAAGAAAGGTAAGGATGGTTTTGGAGTGAGTGGTCTTAGGATAGATTAATGAGCAAGAAATAATGTAAGTGGAATTTCATAATGAAACCTAATTTTGTTGGCAAGCATGCTTAAGCCAAGCCTGTTGTGTCAAGTATAAAGGAATGACAAGAGAGATTAGGTGGAAAGAGGTTTATCACTAACAAAGTTTGAATATTGTGTTTAAAGAAGACTAGAAAGATATTTAAGAAGATAAAGAACTTTGGGAACTAAATATTCAAGCATAAATCAAGATAATAAAATTAACTTGTAGAACCATTTGAACTGGCAGAGGTAAGTGTAAGAGGTGATTGAATTTGTTTGTTGTCATCTATAGGTGACCGTACATAGAGATTTGAAGTGTTGTATGGGGATTCTAAATCATGTTTTGATGCCTTTAATAGTTTTGAAGATGATGGAGATGATTTTAAGGTATAGCTTATTGTCATAATCTATTAACATTCTATATGCTACCTTCATTGCCTTATGCACTATTGTCTGTACATCTACAAGTTACTATAGATACGTGAGCATGGTCATGGAGGATATTTAACATGCTTGGAGACCTTATTTAGGTCTTGGAGTGTTATAAATATCATGACAAGTATTTTTGAAATTCTATATTGGCAAGTATCCCTAAAAGGTTATATCCATAGATGGTGATTGAACTCAGAGACAGTTTCCCTAAAGCTCTAAAATAGATCACTAGGAACTTTTGGTGATGCTCCACAATAATGTTTCAATGACTCTTGATAAACCCAAATTCACTCATCTTATAGCCCCCAAATATAAGTATAACCCTAAAAATAAAGGAAGGTGTATGACTACATAATAATAGTGTTTGAGGGCGTCTAAATTACACTTTTGTTCACTATGATAATTCAGTGTATTCTATAGGATCTAAGCCTCTAAGTGACCTCTATAACCAAAGATGCAGTATGAAGGTATATGTTCATGTTTTTGGGATCCTATAAGGGTAAAAAAAGACATCAATGCACAAAAATCATGAACCAAGGTTTGAATTTTGGTGTTTTAACCCCATCAAACACCTATATGTGTTCTTTGTTTGAGATAATGAGCTATAGCTATCTACAAAGTCCTATATAATCCATGAGGTGAGTCTAGACATGGAAACACCATTAAATTTTAGTGAAATATACCTTGAAAGATCTCAAAGGGAAAATAAATGATGTGACAAATAATTCAAGGTGATACCCACATCTCTGACCCATGTTTACTACAACACAGTCAACTGTAGTTGGTAGTGAGAAAGAATTTGGTGTTAGGGGTATTGATATAGCATGGGAATGATGTAGATAGATTCAAATGAGTAAAAAATGATATTTGGAGACCTTATAAGTTTTTTTAACATTTTTATCAATGCCTAAATCATGAAACCATCATGTACAAATAAGGTAAAATAAGGACATACAACCTATTATCCTAAGCAGATCAAGATGAGAGGTGAACAATGCAGGGTTTGATAAAGGATTGATGATTAAACTATGATTAAGAGACATCCAAAATGATGTCAAACATCTCAAGGAACTCTTATAACATGAAGACAATATATAAGAGGGACTCCAATAGTGCAAGCTATAGTCATATGTCGAGACCCTGCACATAGTAAATTTCCATAGGAGTCTATCTTGGTTTTTGATGCATTTGGATGGTCTAATGAGGTGATCAAGAGCTGAAATATTATATAGATCACAACTACCACTTATATAAACTCCTCAAACAATCAATTTTGATGAGATAGTAGGGAATTACCTTCTATTTTGTCTCAAACAAAGGCTACTCCCCTAGGATGCTAACTTGCATACTTTTAAGGAAGATGATAACTAGTTGAGTTGAGGATAGACAAGACCTTGAATAAGGGTGTGAAAAGTTGAATAGGACATGTAAAAAAATGATGAACCATCCAAAAATTCTTGAAACATAAAAAGGTGGTCCAAAGTTGCAAAGATGCAAGCAGACCTAGTTGGTCTTATCTAAGTTAAAAGCCCTAAGAGGGGGTTGAATCCATTTGTAGTGCTAGATGAATATTTAAATTAGTCTGGATACCTGATTGGGGAGGTATAATACATCTTGGAATTGTATCTCAATCACCAAAAGATCACTATGATGTTAGTACCTCCAAAGAACAACATGAAATGTAATCTTTATCTGAATAACTTGAAGACATCACTCCATTATTACCTACCAAATTTTAACCTACAGTCTTATCCAAACCTAAAACTTAACACAAATATCAACATCTTCATGTCCTCAAGGGCCTTTCAAATACATTTTTTCATTTATAAGAATCCAATACTATTCAAGGACATGGAAACATATAATCATTTCTTTCTTCATTCATTTGATCATCAAAACATTACAAGATCAAAACATCAAACACTATTATAGACAAATAAATTTGTACTTTCTTTAGCAATAAATATGTAATACACAAACAAATATGTAATTTATTTATCAATAAATTAAACATGTTGAAGTAGAACTAATTACAAAACTAAACACTATTTATCAATATTGGAAGATAATTTCATAAAATTATTCTATTCACTTTCTGAACCATCACTTTTATCTGATGGATTGTAGTCACTGCCACTTTCATCCTCTACAACATGGGTGTAAGAAAATAGTGGTTCTATTTTTGAAATACTTCAGCCTGGTTGGATGAGATTAAAATATGTGTTGTGGGAGATTGTGTATCTCTTCCACAATGATGCATATGGATGTGCTAGACAAAGATTGGAGGCATAAAAGAGGTTATTTTGAATGGTATATAGTTCAAAACACACTCAAAATGGTAGTTTTGCACCAATGAATATATTACATACTTGATCTAGATGCACATAGACATCCATATCATTAGACACCTTAATTGGCAATAAATTATCCAATAAGGGCCTTAGATAGGTTGGAATGGCACCAAGAGTACCCCACACATCACGTAAAATGGCATCATCTTGTGGTCATTCATATGATGACTATATGTAAAAATCATGATCGGGTTTGTCTATGAATGCCATGTACTCATAGATTACCATTGGAATGTGGTACAAAGGATATGCCATGTTGTAGTGCAGGAGAACATTCACCCATCAAAATCCATTAGGTTGTATGAAATTTTCCATGCTTCCAAACCCCCTCCAATTGATGGAACTAGCCATCACACACGAGATTTCATGCCATGTTTTTCGTTCCACATTGATCTCCTCTAGTACATTTAACTTTTTCCATATGAATTTAAGGAATTCCTATCTTTTTTGACAACACTCCCCATGTAATATTAATTCCACCTACCACACAATTATAAAAAATAATTAGTGATAAATTTATAAAATAATTCACAAACTATAGTTAATCATTTTACACATAGTTAATTAACAAAGTAAAATGTTTTGTGGATTTTGGTAAAAACTAATGTAATTTCAAATGCATAAGAGAATGTAAATGAAATGTGGTAGTCAAACGCATAAAATAATGTAAATGAAATGAAATTTCATTCATCAAGTAGTTTTTAACTACCAACATACATGTAACTAACACTTAAATATAAGAGAACAAGCTACCACATCAAATACCATGTCAAGTGATGCCAGAACATCAAGCTAGAAAACACTATTTTTGAGTTTTAACAATCAGAGGTAAAAATTTGGTCAAATTTGAGTGTCAATGTATGTGAAGGACCTTCTTATTTTTGACCCAAACATCCATTTTTTCTTGACATGGAAAGTGTTAAGGTCAAATATTAGTTTATCTAATCTTTTGTTGTTAAGCCGCTATTGCTTGATCGAAACTGCTTCTATTGATTGTTGACTACTGCAAGACACATATTTGATTTTTCAAATTTATTAAAAAGGTAAGTTGAAAAATGACTTTGTTTAACTGTTTCACTTGATTTTACTTAGAACTTAATATTATTTGAATAATATACTTGATTTAACCAAGGATTAATGCTACTTTGATTTCTAGCTATTATAGTAAGGTTGGCTAAAATAATGTCAATCATTGTGTTAAACTCTAAATTGCAATAAATAATATTGTCCTTGTTTGATCAAATATTCACTATTGGTATGGATGATATATTAGTTATGTAGTCCCACCCATAGGTTGGGTTATCAAGAAAAGAGAATTTTACTTTGTAACTACCAAGAAACCAACATTTAAATTGGTTGCATAGGTAGTTGTACATTAGTTTTTGGGTAGAGGAGAGATAAGATAGATAGGAAGAGGTATCTAAGGAGAGGGAAGAAATGCAAGAATGAGAAATGCTCAAGAACCCTCAAAAAAGGTGACCAAGTCCATTGATGGACTATGTTGTAATGAAATGTTGAATCAATGAATAAAGATAAGTTGAACATCATGTTGTGTTTTTTGAAAGATTTATGGATTGCTCTTTATATGTATTCACATTGTTTCAAGTGAGCCTTAAATGCCATATATACACATACTCTTTATGTGTATGTCTTCAGGTTTGGAGAAGGTTGTATGTATAGTCAAGAAGAAAATGATTAAACAAGTGTTTTAGAAGAAATAAATAAGAAATACTTATTATGAAACATTGTTATGATCATATAGACTCTTGGATATCTAAGAAAACATTGTAATGTGAGAATATCCTTGAGGATTCAATTCCATTTTGAATACCATGTTCATAGGTTGTGAAAAATCAAGGTATGATCCTATAACATTTCCTAAGAGTTTTGTGGAAAGAAAATCCTTGTGTGGTAAGTTGATATTCTATGGAAGAGAGAAATTTAAATTAAACAATGGAAATATTGATATGAAGGTAAATATTGGTGTATTCATATGAAATGTAAAAATTGGTAGCTTCAGTGTGGCTTGGGATACGCAACCCATAGGTCTCACTTGCATGCTCTCATGACCCTTCTAGACACCTTTTTGATTATTCCCAGTCATCTATAGACTTTCTAAACCTGATTCCAGCTCATCCATGCTCCATTTTCCATGCTTATTCCATCCACCCTAGGTCTCGATCTTGTAGAATAAGAGTGTTGGGATTAGACTATAGCACTAGACCCTAGGGTTTCCCATTTCTAGTTCTCTTGTCCAATCACTTTTTGATCCCCAATGATCATTTTCTCTCGATTCCTCTTCTTCATTATGTCAACCTAGTGAGAATTCATTTAACCCATACCAAAAAAAATATCTATAAAACCCCATTAAAACTTAATCTAGAATGAGTTGGCAACTATTAAAAAAATAAGCAAGAATACAAGCAAAATTGATAAGGTAATTTTACCTACTCTTTGCATACAACCATCGAATACAACTACAAGCATATTCAAACTCTTACACCAACCCCTAGCCACCTCAAACACACCTAGTTTAGAATTTTTGCATCTGCATAACACTATTTCACAAAGCACATCAAGTGGGATAACTACATATGGCTTTATCCCTCCTTAGAGTATTGGTATTTAGGCAGTGTGCCCACACAAGGGGTGTGGATACACGTTCAATTAATATTACACACATTAACCCTCCCTCTTTTTCAAGTTTCATTCAAGCATACTGAAGGTATAAGGATGGAGATTAAATTATCTCTACAAGGAGCTCCATCAATAGTCAAGATCCAAAATTTCATAGGTAGGCTCACATAGGGACAACGGAGAAAACCTAGAAAACTTAGATCTTTATGACTAGTTTAGACAATAGCAGTAGGACCTAGACTATAGTGTTAGACCCCAAAGCTTCATGTTTTTGATGCTCCTATCTTTTCACTGAATGAAAGCTAAATCCAGATTCACAACACTATCCCAATCCTGCACAACTAGTATCAGCCGCTATCTTAGCTATATCAGCGCAATTTTAAGCTAATTTGTATTTCTCTTCTTTCATTACTATTTTCAAAAAGATACAAAGGTCAAATAAATTATATAAATCAGTAATCTATTTATTGCAATATTATTTACTAATTATATTGTTCTAAACCCTTAACTAAATTAGGAATATGACTCTAATATTTCCAAAATAGTTAAATCATTTCATGAACCTGACGCACTTCTTTTGCATATAAAAACCCTAAAAACCCGAGGGTAAATTCCTTGCTGATTTTTACAATATTTTTCTATTTTTTTACTTGCATATTTAAATAAAAATTCACTTTAATTTTTAAAATTCTATAGTAATTTTTTTTTAAATATTTTCTTCTAAACCCTAGTTGCACATACTAGGTCCCTTTAAATCATAATTTTTCTAATAATTTTTTGATATTTTACCTACATATTTAAATAAAAAATTCACTTCAATTTTTAAAATTCCATGGTCATTTTAGAAACACTCATTTTTCGAAACCCTAGTTTTGTATACTAGGTCCCATTGCTTTTGAGGTACCACCTTACACCTAAAATCATATTTCACATAAAAAAAAATGGATCTCATTTATTAAAAACATTTCTTACATTTCTCACAAATAATAAGGAGACCATTCTTGGTCCTATCATATACAAGGATGATGAAGTTTACCATATGTTAATACAAAGCTCATTCTTTTCTTTTCATGCATACTTTTCATAATATGGGATGATATTAAGAAAATAAATGATAAATATGTGAAGGTACCTCTTGCCTCACCTCTCTTGGAGCCTTTATCCCATGTTGAGATATGTTGCATGGTCCATTTTTATCATCCCCAAGTTACCACTTGTCACCAGAGAGCCTAGTTGACACCCTTTGTCCCTCCACTACCTTGACCTATCGATTATTTATGCTTTCCTCTCATAGCTTCTACTAATATTATATGGCTAGTAGATAATGTAGTTATAACTGTTACTCGATGTGCCACCATGCATCCCCCACTTAGTCATGAACCCCACCACCCTCCCATTCCTTCCCATTATAGACCCAACCCACTTGCATAGGTATATTCACACAAGGAATATGATATGGTTGATCAGTTGAGAAACACACCAACTAATATTTTCATGTTAGAACTACTTTAGAAAGCCAATGTGTTTAAGGACATACTTTATCAGGAACTCACTCAAAATTTTATGCCCATTAATTCAAAGCCTTGTTATTTTGCATCAGTGGGCAACATGATAAAAACTATAGAATATTTTATTTCTTTTGATCATGAGGACATGCCATCTTAGACAGTTATTGATCAAAATTTACCATTATTCATAGAAGTTCAATTTAAAAATAGTGTAGTTAAGAGAGTTCTAATTGATAGTGGTTTCAAACTTAATATATGTAATATTACATTCTTATAGATAATGGACATAGATATGGCATCCATGCAAAAATCATATAATAATATTAGAGTGTTTGATGATATACCGTGATAGACATTGGGCACCATTTCCTTAGATATCATGATAGGGCCCAAAAACCTACCTACATAGTTTCAAGTCATGTCAGGTCCTCTTCATTATAATATTTTACTTAGATGACCTTAGATACATGCTTGGGGTAAGTTCTTTCTACTCTTCATTGATTTGTTAAGTCTCTCCATGAAGGATACCTATACACATTCCCAATAGATAACCAACCATTCATATATTATCAAATTACAGAGTCATCTTTGACTATTTCACTAGATGGGACACCTTATATCACTAGTTGGCCTAGGAGAGTATTGAGATGACTATAGATCTCTCATTACACATCCTACATCACTCTTAGTATCTCACACTACACTCTCAAGATATGCTCCACATTCGTGGCCATAGATATATCAGTTGGCACATATAGTTCACATGGTTACCTCCACGGATATAATGCCAGTCATTTAGATTCAAGTAGGTAGCACACAACATCAACCATATATTATACTACAAATGTTACTTTATCATGGATTAATCACACTACTTATAGTATGACATAAATATATTAATATTTTATCATGATAAGATGGTCACCCATTTTGTCTCTTTCATAAGATCATAGACCATGATACAAACTCATGTACAACTTTACAACATAGATTAGATAAACTATAGGTTTAAGGTATTATTTAGATTACATCACCAAAAACATTAGTTATGCCACTTCTACCAAAACCATGTACTACCAGATTTAAATGTCCCAAAGGGGACTTAGCATTTTCACCACTAGAGCAACCTTCAATTCATCATTAATAAGATGACACCATTAAGAGTGATAGATATTAGACTACACATAGAGCACAAATCTTACTGATACTTGAGGAGATAGCCACCATGCATATAGAATCCATAGCATATGATTATACTTATGATGATGATCTTGAGGCATTTGATGATGTTCATGATCCCTTCCTCCATCTTCATCCTTAGTGGGCTCTATCTTTGAACCCTTTACCCCCTCTAGCTTAGTCTTTTATGTCACTGTGTGCATATTGCTTTATTCATATGCTCATATATAGGCTCTTTTCAAATTTATTGTACATATTTTATTTTTTATTGATTGTACATATCTCAAAATATCAAAAATCCAAAAACATTCAAAAATTAAAAAACATTTTAATTATATGCATTATCCATGCTTTACATTTATACTACCATACTAGACTTATATTTTGATATTATATGCTATTGTTTATCAATTTATCTACATTACCATGTTTCACTTGATCTTATCTGAGTTTCTGTAGTGACTTATAGATCCTTGATTACTTCACTCTACCCATTGAAGGGGCATCATACTTCTAAATTTGAGACATACATAGATATATCTACCCATCAGGGGTATCTTCTACATGACTACACCATCTAGGTTATGTCATTTCTACACCACACACTCTAATTTTCATGCTGATCTACATTACTTACTAGCTTACATAGATTGATTTATCGACACTCACTAATATATAACACTTGTGTATTTCTTAGCATGTACCTAGTCTTGTACTTCATGTCTTGCATACTTTCACTTCTTGATTTGATTAGTTATAAGCAATTGTACTTGTAATATATTACATGCTTTCCTTGCTTGCTTTGTATAGCTAGATGTGATTGTATTTCTCAATTCAATTTTTGTCTCTTATGTGTGTCTTAGGACATTTACTAATGTCTTTTTCTTGTCCTTGTCTATGTGATTGTGGCCCTTGTGCCAACCTTGCTTGTTTCAAATTGTTTATGTATGTAGCATTTGAACATGCCTTGTATGCTTGTTTTCTAGTTTGAGTGATAGGTGCTCATGTCCCTTATTTTTTTGGCCCTTTGGTCACTCTTATATGCTTCTTATTTCTTGCTTTATGTGCTTATTGCTTGTTTGCTTCTCACTTTTTGCAATGCCATGATCCACATCATGAATTATCTTGCTTTCTAGGATGCCATGATGGACATCATGCTCCATCCCTCCTTGAAAACTAAAAAATAATAATTAACATGATGACTCTCACTTCTAGTTTTAGATTAGGTAGTTGGTATAACTTCTAGATCAAAATCCATGTTATAGACACCAATGATTGAGGGAAATGTGCATGACACATTAGTCTTTTATTTTTATTTTTGAGTTTAGTATATTACCTAGGTATTCTCAATAGTTGTATGTCTTATTCCATCAATAAGTGGTTGACATCATTTTAGAGTGGATTTCATACAAGACTAACCTCCACATTCTTGAATGACTTCCACATAAGCCTAAGTTTCTAGTTTTAGAGTGGCTTTCATACAAGCCTAATCCCTTCTTTTAGATTGGTCAAGATTAGCCTAGTTTATAGTACACATTTAGCTATCCATGCCACATTGTTATATTTTAGATCATTCATGGGATTTATGAGCCATCTCATATGACACACATTCATATTGGTATCATTTCATAGATTCACTTCATGAGGCAACGATGGAGACAAAGGTATAGCTATCTTCTATATTCTTGAGCCACCTACTTAGAGAGATTGAAAACATAGTCCAAACATCGATTAGCACATGCATGGCCACCTAAATTGAACTAGTGGGAGATGATGGAGCTAAATGGCTAGCCTTTACATTCTTGAGCCACTCCCAAAGAATTGAGCACTCATCTTCATTCGTGATATTAGTCTTGGCATAACACATATCTAACACACATCTAGCATTACTCAACATCAAAATATGTTTTGTATTGGTTCACTTACCCAATGAGGTGTATTCATTCCTTTCTCTTCCTCTCTCTCTTATCCAAATTTGAATGTTCTTATTTTAGATATAACATATCTAGTAAGAACTGATCTACTCCTGATTTATTTTACATATCTACACTTTATGATGTGATCTCTCTATGCACACCCAAAATCACATAACTTCATGGGCTTCACCCTTGCAGGTAAGTTCAAATATGCTTTCTATTTTTTCCTTATCCTAGTGTTTCACTTTACTACATCACTAGAATAAATGGGGGAAAATGTAATCATATAAAATGACAATATTGGTATCTTGAGTGTTTCTTGTGACACTCAACCCATAAGTCCCTCTTGCATGTTCCCATGACCCTTCTAGACACCTTTTTGCTTATTCCCAATCATCCATAAACTTTCAAGACCTGATTTTAACTCAACAGGGCTCTATTTCCCATGCTTATTCCATCCATCTAGGTCTCTATCTTGTAGGATAGGAGCACTGGTTCTAGATTATAGCACTAGACCCTAGGGCGTCCCATTTCCATCTCTCCCATCTAATCACTTTTTAACCCTAAATGAATGTTTTCTCTTGATTCTTCTTCTTCATTATGTTGACCTAGCATAAATGCATTTAACCCATGACCAATAGATCTTTATAAAATCCCATTAAAAGTTAATTTAGAAGGGGTTGGAAAATATTACAAAATCAAGAAAGAATATAATCAAACGCGCTAAGGCAATTTTTCCTATTCTCTACATATAACCAACCATTACAACTACAAGCATATTCAAACCCTTACACTAGTCCCTAGCCACCTAAAGCATACCCAGTTTAGAAATTTTACATCTACATAACACTATTGCACAAAGCACATCAAGTGGGATAACTACACATGGTTTGATCCCTCTCCGAAGTATTGTTATGTAGGCAACATGCCCACACATAATGGGTGTGGATACATGTTCAGTGAATCTTACACACACTAACCCCCCTCCTCTTTCTCAAGTTTTATTCAAGCATACTGAAGGTCTAGGGTTGGATATTAAATTAGATATACAATGAGATCCATTGATATTCAAGATCTAAAATTTCATAGGCAGGTTCACATAGGGACAATGGACAAAATCTAGAAGACTTAGATCTCTCTAACTAGTTTGGATAACAGTGACAAGACCTAGACTATAACATCATACCTCAAAGTGTCCTATTTTTAGTGTTCCTATCCTTTCACCAAAAAAAAGATAGATCTAGATTCATTGCACTATCTTAATCCTACACAATTTGTATCAACATATGTCTTAGTCGTATCATCCTAGTTTTAAGCTAAGTTGTACTCCTCCTCTTTCATTACTATTTTTAGAAAGCTACATAGGTCAAATAAATTATACAAATCCGTACTCTATTTATTGAAATAGTATTTAATGATTTTATAGTTCCATACACTTAACTAAATTAGGAATAGGATTCTAACATCCCCAAAAATGTTAAATCAATTAGGATAATTATACAGTTCATAATTCTAGGATAATAAGAGCCCTATTTTACAACCATAAGACATTGTTCACAATCAAATAAGAAGAGGGGAATGTATGTCTAGGGCCAAAAAATAAGGGAGGAGTATTATATCATTGATAAGAGAATAAGGATAGTTTAGATAGTGTTGTTTGGATTTGGAACCCTACATAAAATAAATATAACCCTTAAAAGATGTCACATGCCTATGTAATTCAAGACACTATTTTCATAGTCATTATGAGTGATTAACAAATGGAAAGAATGAAGTTAATTTATGAATTTAGTTTATAGATAAAAATAGATGTGTAATGAGGCTGAAATTATTAAGGTTCTTTAAATAGATATAGCACCTTTGAATGACACTAGTTGGTTAGAGCCCTATTTTAGCCCTGTCAAAGAACCCAGAACTATGTACGCACTTAGACTAGAAGATTGGCAAGGATTAAACAATGAGAATGGAATATTAGTAAGGTAATATGGTGTATATAAATATCCAAGGTTGACATTAAACTTTTCTAATAATTTTAAATGCATGAAAGATAAACAAGGATTTTAAGGACTGTTAGACAGTGGTTCAAAGACTTAGAATTTTGTGTATAGTGGGATATAAGCTTATGGGGTTTGGATGAGAATAAATATATATTTGAATAGTTTATTATTATTATTATTATTATATACCTTAATAAATTCCCATAATGGATTTAAATAATATCCAACAAAATATATTATATTTTTATACTCCTCGGCTTGAGTATAGAACCTACATAAAGTTTCTTGGCAAAATAAAGGTTTAGGTACTTAGAGGAGTTAAAACCCCAAATTTATTAGGAAGCTTAGAATTACCATTTAATAGGTGAATAACATGGTTATTTGGAGTTTTGGCATGTTTGGAGACTAAAATAAGGGAAACTCAGGGTTGCATGGTTGAAGACCTAATGTAAGACCTAATTGGGGAATGTTTGAACCAGAAAACAAAATATCATGGGTTGTCAGGTTTTGAGATTGAGCACAAAGTTCAATAAAGATAAATAGTGATATCATATTAACTTATTTTTATAAATTGAGCTATGAATCATCTAAATCAATTATTTTTATCCAAAAAAAAGCTACAAGACTTGTGTAATCTTTGTGAACTTGGGGTGTAAAATGGAATGATAAGTTAAGATGGAACACCTAAAAATATCCAATACAAGTTAAATATGGTAATATGAGATCATTTACGATAATAGGACACATTCATAAGAGTTAATTCAAAGATTTATATTTGAAACCTATGAGATACACCTAATCGAGAGCTAATAGAGAGAATTGAATGGTAAGGGAAGACCAGTGTTTAAGAAGTGATTCAGGAGTGGATGTTAGTGACATGATAGATTCCTAATGAGTCAAATAAGTGTATATAAAATGTATAAGGGATAGATATATAAATAATAAGGTCACTATCCCAAGAACTAAAGAAAGATTGGGAGAATATTAATCCTTGAAGGACAAACATGGCATTGAATGAGTTCTCAAACAAGACCAAAACCAATTAAGGGAATATTTGGTGATTTATCCACTTTATCTCTACATCACTATGGGAATATTATTGGTAGGTTCCATATCAAGGAAACTCATGGAATAATTGGTAAAATTACAATTTAGGTGACTCATAAGAACATGATTGATTTGATCTTTGTGAAGGTGCCTCATGGGAAAAATGATTGAGTGGATCGCATTCTAGGTAACTCAATGGAGAATATATGGATTGAAAATTTTATATGGAACAATATGTCATATGGCTTAGATATATGTTATATTACATAGGCTATACTCAAATTAATATCTCTTTACAACATAAAATGTCAATAGCTTGGTGTCTATCTTCCTTTTCGTTACACCTATTGGGTTTTGATTACCATGTTGTGTGCTTTATGTGCAAATACAAGTGAGAATAAAATTTTTGTCTTGTATTTTGTCATCCTAAGTAGCTATCATGGTAGAACAATCCACAATAAAAAAGAATTTTCATGATCAAGGATGGGATGTAGAAACCTTCCAAATCCCTTAAAAATGACCAACACAATGCCAAAAATCTATCAAATTCTTTTTCAATGAATATTAGTGTGTGTTAAGAGGAAAGGTGATTCACCTCTTTATACTAAATGTGTGGTTTATTTCTTATATATATATATATATATATATATATATATATATATGTATATATATATATATATGTATATATATATATATATGTATATATGTATATATATATATATATATATATATATATGTATATATATATATATATGTATATATATATATATATATATATATATATATGTATATATGTATATGTATGTATGTATATATATGTATGTATGTATATATATGTATATATGTATGTATGTATGTATATATATATATATATATATATACATACATACATACATATATATATACATACATATATATATATATATATATATATATATATATATATATTTCACTTTTTTCTTAAAAATTAGTAGAATAAAATTCATATTTTGTAATGCCCATATCCAAAAAACTTTCCCACCTTACCTAGGCCATATCCAAATATTATTACATATCTCAGGTGCATTTGGGTTATATCCAACATGGGAAAATGTGATCAAGAGAGTAGGAGAGTATCTATTAACATAGTTTACATGCCCTAGAGGACTTTCCTTAACTCAATCATTGACTCTACTATATGGGCATGAGGTTAACTTAGTTATCCTAAAATACATTTTTGTTTGATTATTGTAGGAGATTTATATTTTTAGATAATACTATGAGACACATATTTTATTCCATTTGTATGGACACTCTCATAATGGCAACAGTTATATTACCACAATAGTGGTTGGTGATGTTGTACATTATATTATTGCCTTTAGGCATTGCTTAAATTCTTTCTTGATCCTCAAATGGGTAATATTTTATCATATTTTATTATCTTAGCTCATCCTAGTCCCCTAAGGGGTACTCTCTTTGCATTTACATGGTGACACGAGGGAATCATAGAGAGCTTGGGTAAAATGAATATTCCAACTAAGGGATAAAGGATGACCACCATCACAAAAGTAATAAAATTGAAGATTAGGTGAGAAAAGGTCCAAGGAATAAAGAAAATAAATCGTGTCCTTGAGGTGTTATGAGTTAGTGGTTAATTTTCATTTACCAATGTATTGCACAATCATGCATGGTTCAATAATGCAATGTTTTTCCCGTGTACTCATCATTTATTTTTTACGTGTATGGTATGTGATGTTTTTGAATGGTGATCTATTGTCTTCACACATATACCTTATTCTCCTTTAATTATCTCAAATGTTAGTGAAAAGTGCACATGTTGGCATGTATCTATTTCTATATCAAAGTAAATGTGGTTGGAAGGATTGCAATAAATATTTGTATACATGGTTTGTCTTTAAATCATTCCTTTATCTCATTTTATGTGCTTGTTTGTTTAAGCAATTGACACAACAATTATCAATGTTTATGACATGCAATTTGAGGAAGGAGATGAGGGGTGAGAAAGAATGAGGAAACAATCCAATACATCAAAATAACCATGCCACAGGTAAATATTTCATACTTCAATATAATGATTTCATTATTTTCATTAAAGATAGAAAAATTTGCGTGTAAGGAAATTATTTGTAATATAAAAAAATTAGATGTTCTTAACTTTTGAATATTCTCATGGATCCTTTTTTATGTCTAACTTTTTTTATCTTTTCAATGCTAAAAATATTGAATGTTATCATTGAGTTTCACGTGTGTCATATTTTTTACAGATGAAGTCCCAAATCTAGAAGATAATGTGGCTTCCTAATTTTTTGAGGACATGGAAGAAATTCTCACAAGTATGAGATCCAAAAATGCAATGGGAAAAAAATAACATCCTGGTTTGCACCTATCACTAGCAGCTGCAAAAAATAATCACTTAAGAGGGAAAGCTAGATTTTTACATAGATTCTGGATAGTCAAGTGAGAAGGTTATCAAGTTGGAAACTGCATTCGCTGATAAGACCATAGAGGTCAAGAATTTATACCATGAAATTCTCACATTGAGGAATGATAAGATGGATACTAAAATAATTTTTTTAATCTACAAGATGCCCATGCGTACACAAAATCACTTTGTGATACAAGGTCAGATATAGTGCAGTCCATGCAATTGAATCATGAAGAAATAGTTGCCATATATGAGTAGTAACTGTAAATTTTGAAGGTAGAGTTTGATTTATTATTTGCACAAATAAATGGGATGTCTACCAATATATGTGGTATTCCATACATGAACATTGATAATTAGTTTCATGAAACAACTTATTTATCTAGTATTACATGATATATGCTTATGAATTTGGATGGAAATCAATTGAAACACATGTTTATTCACATTTTCATCTATAAAATTGATGTTTATTTACCACCAATTTCTTACTTCATCTTGTGTATTTAAGTTATTTATGAATGAATAAATGATTGTGTATATAATTTTTGTAGTTAAATGTTAAGAGACCTAGAAAAGTATGGCAAATGGTTTTTTACCAATATATTTTGACTCTAATTAATGTATAAATGTATTTTCATGCTAGTTGATCACTATAGAATGGTTTTATAATGAGATCCAAGTGATTGGAGGTTTTTTAATGTCTAATAATTTCATTTACAAGTTAACTATGTACAATGATCTCAATTAGTGCTTCATCTTGTTCACAAACCTCTTTAGATGACCTTAGTTGGCAGTGAGCAAGAATTTTGTGTTAGCGGTATTGATACAACATGGGAATGATGTAGATTGATATAAATGACTAAAAAATGTTCTTCGAGTTGAATCCAAAGATAAAATATCATAAAACCCCAACTAATGTAGAAAATCTTCTTGTTTAGATAAATAAAGAACACAAAGACTGTATTTTTTTGTGCGAAAGCAATGTAATTGACTATCAAAGAATGAAAGAAGGTTGGATGATAATTATTTTATGATGATGTTTTCTTTAGGTAAGTAAAAAAAAAAATCTATTGGTATTTCAAATATTTTGTATATTAGCATGAAATGCTTTGAGTTAGTTTCATAATCTCTTAAGATGACTAAAGGACTCAGTCCTGCATACCCTGTGTGCTATCAAATTGTGTCTTGAATGCTTAGTGAGAAAAAAAATTTGTTTGGTGGGATATTGGAATTTGTGTATAATTAGTAACATGATATAAAATTTCTTTAAGATTATTTAAACATTATATTTGGTCATTTTGTTAAAGGATATTTTATGTTTGAACAATACAACTTTGTTTCTTGTGAAGAGGATTGAGTATGTGTTTATTATGAAAGAACAATTTTTAAATGAAGTAGAACCTCAAGAATATTTTTTATAAACATATTTACCAATATATAAGGTTTTTTTTCCATATTTATGTTCTTAAATTTCTGTAGAGTTCATAAACATAGTTCACAATCATACAAACCACTATGTGTTAAGACACAGTCTGTAGAGAAGCAAGGGTAACCTTTAAGAGGGGCATAAAGAACCCAAAAATGGAATGAAATTTAAGGATAATCCTATGAAAACCTTTGATAATTATTAAATTGTTTTAAAATACATTTTAATGACTTACAACGTAATAGTTCTTTATAGTTGTGCACATTTCTAAAGACAACTCTATCTATATACATAGTCAAGCAAACCTTGAAGAGAACACATGATCAGAAGTAATGGAGTGACGTTCCAACACTTGTAAAATATGTATTAAAGTAAGATAATAATAAAAAAACCTTCAAAGTTATTTTAAAGTCTTTAGAAACCTTAGAATAAAACTTTTACCCTTCTTAGATTGTACATATTATCAAGAACCTTGTCCTAGGGTTTTAATGGAAATATGAGTACTATGGGAGAATTAATCTTTATAAAATCCCAATTTTTTGTCAAATTTTTGGGATAAATATGATTTTTATAGTTATATTTTGAACACATACATTATTTTATGGTTTTGAGCATACTATGTTATCACATAATGGTAAGAAACCTACAGGACGTAATCTGAGAGTAAGATCAATCTAAAAAGGTAATCAAATGGAGGAATTAGGAATTAAAAATTTGTGAAATGATGGAGGAGGATAGAGTGTATTCCAAACATGGTTTATATTTCCAATTTTTATTGGTACCTATCCATACAATGCCATAAAGCCTAAAAGAAGTTTATAAGGTCTATGTGGAAGATAGGCTGAAGTTGTGTAAGAAAGGTAAGGATGGTTGTGGAATTTTTAAGTGGATTGAGAGTTATTAGGAGACCTTGATGAGAATTAAATGATTTAAATGTAATTTCATAATGAAACCTAATTTTGGTGGCAAGTGTGCTTAAGCCAATCCTATTATGTCAAGTATAAAGGAATGACAAGAGAGATTGGGTAGAAAGAAGTTTAACACTAACAAAGTTTGAATATTGTGTTTAAAGATAAAGACTAGAAAGATATTGAAGAAGATAAACAACTTTGGGAACCAAAGAGTCAAGCACAAGTCAAGATAAGACAAGTAACTTACAAAACCAATTGAATTAGCTAAGGTAAGTGTAAGAGATAAATGAATTTCTTTGTTGTTGTCATCTACAGGTGATTGTACACAAAGAGTTAAAGTGTTGTATAGGGATGCTCAATCATGTTTTTATGTCTTCATTAGTTTTTAATAGGATGGATATGCCTTGAATTTCTATTTTAAGGTCATACTCTATGAATAATCTATATACTATCTTCATTGCCTTATACACTATTGTGTGTACATTTACAAGCCACTACAAAGACCTAAGCATGGTCATGGAGGAGATTTAACATGATTGAAAACCTTATTGAGGTCTTGGGGTGTTGTAAATATCATGAAAAGTATGTTTGAAATTATATATTGGCAAGTAGACCTAAAATTTTATATCCATAGATGGTGACTAAACTCAGAGATAGTCTCACTAAAGCTCTAAAATAAAGCACTAGGAACTTTTGGTGATGTTCCATAATAATGTTGTAATGACTCTTGATGAACCTAAATGCACTCATATTTTAGCCCCCATATAGAGGTATAACCCTACAAAATAAGGAGGGTGTATATACAGATAACCACTACCACTTAGATAAGATCCTCAAACATTTAGTTTTGGTGAGATATCAAGGTAAGTACCCTTTATTTTGTCTCAAATAAAGGGTACTCCCCTAGGATACTAACTTATAGAATTTGAAGGAAAAGGACAACTAGGTCAGTTGAGGGTGGACAAGACCTTGCCAAAGGGTTTGATAAGTTGAATAGGACATGTAAAAACATGAGGAACCATACACAAATGTCTAAAACATAAAAAGGTGGTCCAAAATTGTAAAGATGCAAGTAGACCTACTTGGTCTTGTCTAGGTCTAAAGCCCTAAGAGGGGGTTGAATCCATTTGTAGTGTCAAATGAACATTCCAACAAGTTTGGATACCTGGTTGGGGTGATATAAGAGGTGTTGGATCTTTAACTTAATCACCATAGGATAACTATGATGTTAGGACCTCTACAGAACAATGTGAAATGAAATATTTATCTGAATAACTTGAAGACATCACCCAACTACTTCCTACCAAACTATAACCTGATGTCTTATCCAAACCTATAAATTAACACAAATATCAACATATTCATGGCCTCAAGGGCCTTTCAAATACATTGTTTCATTCATAATAATCCAATATTATTCAATGACATGAAAAAATAGAATCATTTATTTCTTCATTCATTTGTTCATGAAAACATTACATAATCAAAACATCAAACACTATTATAGACAAATAAATATCTACTTTCTTTAGCAATAAATAATTAATACACAAATAATTATGTACTTTCTTTAGCAATAAATTAAACATGTTGAAACATAATCAATTACAAGACTAAATAGTGTTTATCAATATTGAAAGATATTTTTATAAAATTGTTCTAATAAACTTTCTAAATTGTCACTTTCATCCAATAGATTGTAGTCATCATCGCTTTAATCCTCTACAACATGTGTGTAAAAATTAGTGGTTCTATTCTTGAAATACTTCAACCCGATTGGATGAGATTAAAATATGTGTTATGGGATATTGTGTATCTCTTCTACAATGCTACATATGGATACATTCGATCCTAAAAGAGGTTATTCCAAATTCTATATAGTTTGAAACACACTTAGAAAGGTAGTTTGGTACCAATGAATATATTATGTACTTGATCCAAATACACATAGACATCCAGATCATTAGACACCTTAATTCGTAATAACTTTTCCAAGAAGGGCCTTAGATATGTTGAAATAGCACCAAGAATACCCCATGTATCACACAAAATGGTATCATCTTGTGGCCATTCATATGACAACTGTATGTATAAATCATGATCAGGCCTGCCTATGAATGTTGTGTACTCATATGTTGCCATTGGAATGTGATATGAAGGATATACCATGTTGTAATGTAGGAAATTATTCACCAATCATAATCCATTAGGTTGTATGAAATTTGTTGTGCTTTTAATCCCCCTCTAATTGATCAAACTGACTACCACACACGATACTTCATGCAATGTTTGTCATTCCACATTTAGCTCCTCCAGTAAAATTAATTTTTTCCATATGAATTTTAGGAATTCCTATTGTGTTTTGACAACACTCCCCATGTAGTATTAATTCCACATAACACACAATTACAAAAATTAATTATCAATAATTTCAAAAAATAATTCATAAATTATAGTTAATCATTCTGCATGTAGTTAATAAATATAGTAAGATCTTTTGTGGAGTCTGGTAAAAACTAATGTAATTTCAAATGCATAAGATAATGTAAATGAAATTTGGTAGTAAAATGCATAATATAATGTAAATGAAATGCAATTTCATGCATCAAGTAGTTTTTAATTACCTACATGCATGTAACTAAAAAGTAAATAGAAGAGAACAAGCTACCATGTTAAGTGATGCAAGAGCATCAAGCTAGAAAATACTATCTTTGGGTTATACAATAGGAGGTAAAATGTTGGTTAAAGTTGAGTGTCAATGTGTGTGAGTGACCTTCTTATTTTTGACCCAAACATCCCTTTTTTCTTGACTTGGAAAGTGTTAAATCCCAGTATTGGTTTTCTTAATCTTCAATTGTTAGGCCATTATTACTTGACCAAAATTGCTTATATTGATTGTTGACTACTGCAAAGCACAAATTTTATTGTTAACATTTTTTCAAGAGGTAAGTTGAACACTGACTCTATTTGACTATTATACTTTAGTTTACTTAGAACTTCATATTGTTTGACTACTATAAATGTTTTAACCAAGGATTAATGCTACTTTGAATTTTGCATAAGTTGTTGTAGTAAGGTTGGCTAGAAAAATGTTAGTCATTGTGTTAAATGCTAAATTCCAATAAATAATATTATCCTAGTTTGATCAAACATTCATTGTTGGTATGGAAATTGTATTAGTTATGTAGTCCTCACCCATACATTGGGTTATCAAAAAAAGAGGATTTTGCTTTGTAACTACTAAGCGACCAACATTGAAATTCCTTGCATAGGTAGTTGTACATTATTTTTTGGGTAGAGGAGAGAGAGGAAATATAGTAAGAGGTCTCAAAGGAGAGGGAGGAAAGGTAAGAATGAGAAAATGCTCAAAAACCCTCAAGAAAGGTGACCAAGTCCATTGATGGACTATGTTGTAATTAAATGTTGAATCAATGAATAAAGATAAGTTCAGCGTCATGTTGTGTCTTTTGTAAGATTTATGGATTTATCTTTCTATGTATTCACATTGTTTCAAGTGAGCCTTGAAGGCCATATATAAATATACTCTATATGTGTATGTCTACAGGTTTGGAGAAGGTTGTATGTATAGTCAAGAATGAAAGGATTAAACAAGTGTTTTAGAAGAAATAAATAAGAAACACTCATTGTGAAACATTTTTAGGATCATATATACTCTTGGATAACTGAGAAAATATTAAAAAGTGAGAAAATCCTTGAGGAGGAAATTTCCTTTTGAATACCCTGTTCACAATTTTTGATAAAACAAGGTATGATCCTGTAACATTGCATGAGAGTTTGGTCGAAAGAAAATCCATGTGTGGTAATTTGATATTATGTGGAATAGATAAATTTAGATTAAAAAATGGACTTATTGATTTGAAGGTAAATATTGAGATAATTATACAGTAAGCAATTCTTGGATAACAAGAGCCTTGTTTTACAATCATAAGACATTGTTCACAATCAAATAAGAAGAGTGGCACATGTGTTTGGGGCCAAATAATGAGGGAGGGTTATAATAAAATTTATAGGATAATTAGGATAGTTTGGATAGTGTTATTTTGAGTTGTAACCCTATAGAGAATAAATATAACCCTTAAAAGATGTTACAAGCTTGTGTAATTCACGACCCTATTTTCACAGTCATTGTGAGTGATTAGCAAAAGGAGAGGATGAAGTTACTTTGTGAACTATATATATATAGATCAAAATAGATGTGTAATGAGGTTTAAATTATTAATTAAAATTATTTAAAGAGATAAACCAACTTTGAATGGCACTATTTGGCTAGAACCTTGTCTTAGCCCTGTCAAAGAACCCATAACTATGTAAATACTTAGATTAGAAGATTGGAAATGACTAAATAATGAGAATGGAATATTATTAAGGTAAATGGTTATATATAAATACCCAAGGTTGACATTAAACTCTGTAAAGAATGTGAAATGCATGAAATATAAACAAGGATTACTAGGAATAATAGACAGTGGTTCAAAGACTTAGAATTATGTTTGCAATGGGATATAAGCTTATGAGGGTTGGATGAGAACAAATACATATTTGGAGAGTTTATTATAATTTTTAAAAACCTTGATAAGGTCCTATGATGGATTTAAGTAATGTGTAATTAAATATATTGTATTTTTATATGCCTTGGCCTGAGTATAAAACCTACATAGGGTTTTTTAGCAAAATAAAGGTTTAGGTACTTAGTAAAGGAGTTGAAACCTCAAATTTTATATGAAGATTATAATTAACATTCCTTAGGTGAATCACATGGTTATTTGTATTTTTTTCATCTGTGGATACCATGATAAGGGAAACTCAAGTTTGCAAGGTTGAAGACCTAATTAGGGAATGTTTGAACTAAAAAGCACAACATCATGGGTTTTCAAGTTTTGAGATTGAGCATAGAGTTCAAGAAGGATAAAGAGTGATATCATATGAAATTAATTTTGTAAATTGATTTTTGGAGTGTCCTATGTATATAGGTTTATCCCAAAAAAGGCTACAAGTCTTATGTAATCTTTGTGAACTTGGGGTATAAAATGGAATGATGAGTAAGGATTGAACACTTGAAAAGATCCAAGACATGTTAAATATGGTAATATGAGATTAGTTATGATAATATGACACATTAATAAGAGTTACCTCAAAGATTGATGTTTTAAACCTATGAGATATGCCTAATGGAGAGATACTAGAGAGAATTGAATGGTAAGGAAAGACCAGTATCTGAGAAGGGAGTCAGGAGTGGATGCTAGTGACATGATAGATGCCTAATGGGTCTAAGAAGTGCATATAAAACGTTTAAGGGATAGGTATATTAGGAAGAATGCCACTAGCCCAAGAGCTAGGTAAATATTATGAGAAGATGGAACCTTGAAGGACAAACATAGCATTGAATGAGTTCTCAAACAAGACTATAGCCAATTAAGTGAATATTTGGTGATTTCTCCACTTTACCTCTACGTCACTAGTGGGAATATGATTTTTTGGTTCCCTATCAAGGTAAATCATGGAATAGTTAGTTGAATTATAATTTATGTGACTCATAAGAACATGATTGATTTGATCTTCGAGAAGGTACCTCATGAGAGAAATGATTGATTGGATCCCATTCTAGGTAACTCGATTGAAAATTTATTTTCAAGCTTTCCATGGAACAATGTCTAGTATGGCTCAGATATATGTTATAATGCATTGGCTATAATAAAATTATTAGTTCCTTATAACACTAAATGTCTATATCCTAGTGTCTATCCTCCTTTTCCCTACATATATTGGGTTTTGATCACCATGTTATGTGATTTATGTATAAGTACAAGTGAGCACAAAATTTTTGTCTTGTATTTTGTCGCCCTAAGTAGTTATCGTGGCGGAAAATCTATAATAAAAGATAATTTTCATGGTGAAGGATTGGATATATAAAATTTACAAATCCATTCAAAATGACCAACATAATGCCAAAAGTCTATCAAAAAATCTTTTCAATGAAGAATAGTGTGTGTTAAGAAGAAAAGTGATTCATCTCTTTATAATCAATGAGTGATCTATTTCTTTTTTCAATTTTTAAAAAAATATTTTTAGGATACAATTCAAATTTTTCAATGTCCATATCCAATAAATTTTCCCATCTTACCTAGGCCATATCCAAATATGATTGCATATCTAAGGTACATTTGGGTTATATCCAACATGGGAAAATGTGATGAGGAGAGGAGGAGAGTATCTGTTAACATAGTTTTCATGCCCTAGAGGACTTTACTTAACTCAATCATTGACTCTACTATATGGGAATGAGGTTAAATTGGTGATCTTGAAATACATTTTTGTTTTATTATTTTAGGTGATTTATGATTTTTAGATACTAGTATGAGACACATATTTTGTTCCATTTGTATGGACACTCTCATAATGACAATAGTTATGTTACCATAAGAGTGGTTGGTGATGATGTAAATTATATTATTAATTTTGGGCATTTCTTAAATTATTTCTTGATCCTCCAATGGGTAATATTTTATTGCATTTGATTATATTAGTTCATGCTAGTCCCTTAAGGGGTACTCTCTTTGCATTTACATGGTGACACGAGGGAATCATAGAGAGCTTGTGTAAAAAGAATATTCCAATTTAAGGGATAAAGGATTAACACCATCACAAAAGTAATATAATTGAAGATTAGGTGAGAAAAGGTCCAAGGAATAAATAAAATAAATCATGTCCTTGAGGTGTTATGATTTAGTTGTTAATTTGCATTTACCGATGTATTGCACAATCATGCATGGTTCAATGATGCAATGTTTTTCCCATGTACTCATCATATATTTTTAATGTGTATGGTATGTGATGTTTTTGAATAGTGATCTATCATATTAACATGTATAACTTATTCTCCTTTCATTCTTTCACATGTTGGTGATAAAGTGCACATGATTACATATCTCTATGTCTATATAAAAATAATTATGATGGGAAGGAGAGCAATATAATATTTGCATTAATGGTTTATCTCTCTAAAATTCATTTGTCTCATATCTTGTGTTTGTCTATCTAGGCAATCAACACAACTGTTGATGTCTATGGCCTATGGTTTGACACAAAAGAAGAGGGGTGAGAAGGAATGGAGCAACACTCCAATACATTAGAATGACCATGCCATAGGTAAATATTTCATACTTCAATATAATAATTTCATTATTTTCATTTAAGTTAGGAAATGTTGTTTTATGGAAATTATTCATAATATAAAAAAATTGGATGTTCTTAGCCTTTGAATATTCTCATGGACCCTCGTTTATGTCTAACTTTTTTTAGCCTTTCAATGCTAAAAATATTGAACGTTATTAATGACTTTCATGTGTATCATATTTTTGTAGATGAAGTCCCAAATCTAGAATAGAATATGGCTTCCCAATTACCCAAGGACATGGAATGAATTCTCATATGGATGAGATCTTAGAATGCAATGGGTGTAGAAAAACATCTTGGTTTGAAACTATCACTAACAACTGCAAAAAAATAATCACTCAAGAGGGAAAACCAATTTTTGACTAAGCTTCTTGATATTACAAGGACAAAAGTTATCAAGTTGGAAACTACATTAGCTAACAAGATTAGAGAGGTTGAAAAGTTACACTGTTCACTTCTCACACTAAGGGATGAGAAGATGGATTGTGAAATAAAGTTTGTCATTTTATAAGTTGCCCATGCCTAGATGAAAACACTCTATGATACAAGGGAAAACACTATGTAGGCCATTTAATTAAATCATAAAGGAATTGTTTCCATATATGAGTAGTAGATGTAGATTTTAAAGGCAAAGTTTGATATCTTATTTTCAAAAGTCAGTGGGATGTCTCCCAATAGACATGGTATTACATACATGGGCAATGATAAATAGTTGTGTACAATGACTTATGTTTCTGGTATTACGTGATGTATGCTTATGACTTTGGATGGAAATCAATTGAAACACATCTTATTCACATTTTAATCTATAAAATTGATGTTTATTTACCACTATTTGCTTAATTCTTGTGTATTTAAGTTTTTTATGAATGAATGACTGTGTTTAGAATTTTTATAGGTGAATGTTAAGAGACCTAGAAAATTATGGCAAATGGTTGTTTACCAATATATTTCGACTCTAATTAATTTATAAATGTTTTTCATGCTATTTTATCACCATAAAATGGTTTTATAATGAGTTCCAAGTGATTATAGGTTTTATAATGTCCAATAAGTTCATTTACAAGTTAAATGTATACAATGATCTCAATAAGTGCTTCATCTTTTTCACAAACCACTTTAGATTACTGTAGTTAGTAATGAGCAAGAATTTGGTGTTAGGAGTATTAATACAACATAAGAATGATGTAGATATATCTAAATGAGTAAAAAAAGTTATTTGGGTTGAATTATAAGATAAAATATTTTAAAACCTTTAATAATGGAGAAAAGCTTCATGTTTAGATAAACAAAGAACACAAAGACTGTATTTCTTATGCAAAGGCAATGAAACTGACTATCAAAGAATGCAATAAGGTTGGGAGAAAAATATTTTATGATGATTTTTGTGTTTAATTAATAAACATTTGTTTTGTATTTTTATTTCAGATATTTAGTAGACTAGCATCAAATGCTTTGAGTTGGTTTCATAATCTTTTAAGATGACTAAAGGACTCAGTCCTGCATACCTTGTGTGCTATCAAATTATGTCTTGAACATTGAGTGAGGAGAATATAATATTTGGTGGGCTAGTGGAATGTGTGGATAATTATTAACATGATACAAAAAAAATTTAAAATTCTCTGAACATTATATTTGGTCATTCTATTAAATGACATTCTATGTTTGAACAATACAACTTTGTTTCCTGTGAAAAGGAGGACTGGGTATGTGTTTCTTATGAAATAATAACTTGTAAACTAAATAATACTAGTTATAAAAATATTTCATAATATCTAAGGTGTTTTAAGATATTTAAGTGTTTGAAGTTGTGTAGAGTTCATAAACATAGTTCACAATCATGTAAACCACTGTGTGTTAAGACATAGTCTATAGAGAAGTAAGGATAACCTTGAACAGGGGCATACAAAACCCACAAATGGAATTAAATGGAAGGATAAGCTTGTGTGAACCTTTTAAAATTATTAAATTGGGTTAAAATCCATTTTAATGACTTACAACATAATATTTATTTATATTTTTGCATAGTTCTAAAGACCATTGTATCTATATACATAGTCAAGCAAACCTTGGAGAGAACACATGATTAGAGGTAATGGATTGAGGTTTAAATGATTGTAAAAAATGTATTAAAGTAATATAAGCCTAAAATAACCTTCATATTTTTTTAAAAGTCTTTACAAACCTTGAAATATAACTTTTACACTTCTTAGATTGTGCAAACTGTCAAGAACCATGTCTTACGGTTTCAACAAAAAAATGAATATTATGGGATAAAGAATCAGTTAAAAATCTCAATTTTTTGTGAAAATTTAGGGATTAATATGATTTCAATTATTTTGAGATATTTAGGTTGAACACATAAAATATTGTATGGTTTTGAGTAGACTGTGCTATCATAGAATGGTAAGAAACCTACAAGACGTAATCTAAGAGCAAGATTTGTCTAAAAAGGTGATCAAATGGAGGACTTAGGTAGTGAAACTTTGTGAAATGATGTATGAAGATAAATGTTATTATAAATAATTTTTATTTTTATAATGTGCAATGGTACCTATTTGTATAATTCCATAAAGCCTAAAAAAAGGTTACAAGGTTTGTTTAGAAGATAGGTAGAAGTTGTGTAATAAAGGTTAGGATTATTGTGGATTATCTAAGTATAGTGATGTGTATTAGGAGACATTAATGAGCATGAAATTATTAAAATGAAATTTCATAATGAAACCTAATTTTTGGTGGCAAGTGTGCTTAAGCCAAGCATGTTGTGTCAATTATAAAGGAATGACAAGAGAGATTAGGTGGAAAGAGGTTTAACACTAACAAAGTTTAAATATTGTGTTTAAATATAAATACTAGAAAAATATTGAAGAAGATAAATAAATTTGGGAACCAAATATTCAAGCACAAATCAAGATAAGACAAGTAACTTGCATAACCAGTTGAATTGGTAGAGGTAAGTGTACAAGGTCAATGAATTTATTTGTTGTTTCTATAGGTGACCATACATAGAGATTTGAAGTGTTATATAGGGATTATCAATCAATTTTTAATGTATTAATTAATTTTGAAGAGGATGTATTTGACTTGAAGCTTTATTTTAAGGTAATACTCTATGAATAGTCTATATGCTACCTTCATTGCCTTATGCACTACTGTGTGTACATGTACATGTTACTATAGACACTTAAGCATGGTCATGGAGGAGATTTAACATGATTGGAAACCTTATTGAGATATTGGGGTGTTGTAAATATCATGAAAAGTATGTTTTAAATTATATATTGGAAATCAGACCTAAAAGGTTATATCCATAGATGGTGACTAAACTTAGAGATAGTTTCACAAAATAGAGCACTAGGAACTTTTGGTGATGCTCCAAAACAATGTTACAATGACTCTTTATGAACCTAAATGAACTCATCTTGTATACCCTACATAGAGGCATAACCATAAAAAATAAAGAGGTTATATGATTAGAGAATAGTAGTGTTTGAGGGCCTCTAAATTGCACTTTTGTTCACTATGATCATTCAATGTATTCTATAGGATCTGAGCCTCTAATTGATTTTTATAATCGAAGTTGTAGTATAAAGGTATAGGTTCATGTTTGTATTATCCTATAAGGGTGAATAAGACATCAATTCACAAAAATAATCAACCAAGTTTTGAGTCGTAGGGTTTTAACCCCATCAAACACCTACAGGTGTTCTTTGTCTGGGATACTAAGCTACAACTGGCTACAAACTCCTATATCATTTCTAAGGTGAGCCTAGATAGGGAAACACCAATAATTATTAGTGAAATATGAATTAAAAGAGATCAAAAGGAAAATAAATTACGTGACATAAAATTCAAGGTGGATACCCACATTTATGACCCCTGTTTACTCCAACATACTCAACTATAATTGATTGTAGTTGGCAGCGAGTAAGAATTTAGTGTTAATGGTATTGATACAGCATGGGAATTATGTAGATAGATCCAAATGAGTAAAAAATTCCCTTATAAAGTTTTTATACATTGTTATCAATGCCTAAATCATGTAACCAACATCTACAAGTAGGTTAAAATAAGGACCTACCATCAATCAACCTATTATCCTAAGCAGATCAAGATGAGAGGTGAATAATGCAGGGTTTGATAAAGGATTGATGATCAAACTATGAGTGAGAGACCTCAAAAATTATTTCAAACATATAAATTGATCTTATAACATGGATACAATATAGAAGAGTGACTCCAATAGTTTAACCTGCACAGAATAAACTTCCCTAGGAGTCTATCTTGGTTTCTAATACTTTTGGAGGGTATAATGAGGTGATCAAGTGCTGAAATATTGTATATACCACCAATACCACTTGGATAAACTCCTCAAACAATTATTTTTTGTGATACAATAGGGGAAGTAACCTATGTTTTGTCTCAAATAGAGGGTACTCCCCTAGGATGTTAACCTATAGACTTTGAAGGAAGAGGATAACTAGGTGAGTTGAGGGTGGCCAAGACCTTGAAGAAGGGTGTGACAAGTTGAATAGGGCATGTAAAAACATGATGAACCATATATATATATATATATATATATATATATATATATATATATATATATTACTGAAACATAAAAAGGTGGTCCAAACTTGTAAAGATGCAGGTAGACCTACTTGATCTCGTCTAGGTTTAAGGCCTCTAATAGGGGGTTGAATCCATTTTTAGTGTTAAATGAACATTCAAATAAATTTGGATGCTTGATTGGGGAGATATAAGAAGTGTTGGGGATATAACTTAATCACTATAGTATCACTAAGATGTCAGTACCTCTAAGGAATAATGTGAAATGCAATCTTTATCTAAATCACTTGAGAACGTCACCCCACTGCTCCCTACCAAACTGTAACCCACAGTCTTGTCTAAACCTACAACTTAACATAAATATCAACATATTCATGGTCTTAAGGGAATTTAAAATACATTGGTTCATTGATAAGAATCTAATACTATTCAAGGACATGAAAACACAATAATTTATTTCTTCATTCATTTGATCATGAAAACATTACATGATCAAAACATCAAACACTATTATAGACAAATAAATATGTACTTTAAAAATAAATATGTAATACACAAACAAATATATACTTTCTTTAGCAATAAATTAAACATGTTGAAATATAACCAATTACAAGACTAAACATTTTTTATCAATATTGAAAGATATTTTTATAAAATTATTCTATTCACTTTTAGAACCATCACTTTCATCTGATGGATTATAGCCACCATCACTTTCATCCCTTACAACATATATGTAGAAAAATAGTGGTTCTATTCTTGAAATACTTTAGCCTCATTAGATGAGATTAAAATATGTGTTGTGGGGGATTTGTTTCTCTTTCACAATGTTTCACATCATTGTGCCAAACAAAGATTGGAGGCCTGAAAGAGGTTATTCTGAATGCTATATAGTTTGAAACACACTTGGAATAGTAGTTTGGCACTAATGAGTATATTTTATACTTGATCAAAATGCATAGACATCTAGATCATTAGACACCTTTATTGGCAATAAATTCTCCAAAAAGGGCCTTAGATAGGATAGAATGGCACCAAGAGTACTCCATGCATCATGAAAAATGGCATCATCCTATGGCCATTCATATGAGCACTATATGTAGAGATCATGATCAAGCTTGTCTATGAATGTTGTATGCTCATAGATTGTCATTAGAATGTGGTATGAAGTATATGCCATGTTTTAATGTAGGAGAACATTCACCCATTATAATCCATCAAGCTACATCAAATTTTTCATGCTTCCAATCCTCATCCAATTGATGGAACTGACCACCATACATGAGATTTTGAGCAATGTTTGTCATTCCACATTTAGCTCCTCTAGTACATTTTATTTTTCCATATGAATTTATGGAATTCATCTAGTGTTTTGAAAACACTCCCCATGTAGTATTAATTCCACCTACCACATAATTATACAATTTAATTAGAGCTAATTTCCAAAAATAATTGACATACTGTATGTAATCATTCTGTTTCTATTAATTGTTGCCTACTACAAGGCAAAAATTTGATTATTAACATTTTTTCAAGACATAGGTTGAAAACTAATTTTTTTAAAAACTACTACACTTGATTTAACTTAGAACTTAATATTATTTGACTACTATACTTGATTTAACCAAGGATTAATGCTAATTTCATTTCTATATAAGATGTTGTAGTAAGGTTGGCTAGAATAATGTTAGTGATTGTGTTAAATGCTAAATTCCAATAAATATTATTATCCTAATTTGATCAAACATTCACTATTGGTATGGCTATTGTATTAGTTATGTATTCCTCACCCATACATTGGGTTTTCAAGAAAAGAGGATTTTGATTTTTAACTATCAAGAAACCAACATTGAAATTGGTTACATAGGTAGTTGTACATTAGTCTTTGAGTAGAAGAGATAGAGGAGATATAGAAAAAGGTCTTGAAGGAGAGGAATGAAATGTAAGAATGATAAAATTCTCAAGAACCCTTAAAAAGGTGACCAAGTACATTGTTGGATTGTGTTATAATGAAATATTGCATCAATGAATAAAGATAAGTTGAGCATTGTGTTATGTCTTTTGAAAGCTTCATGGATTGATCTTTGTATATATTCACATTGTTTCAAGTGAGAATTGAAGGCCATATATATAAATACTCTATATGTGTATGTTTGTAGGTTTGGAGAAGGTTTTATGTACAGTCAAGAAGGAAAGGATTAAATAAGTTTTTTAGAAGAAATAAATAAGAAAAAATCATTATGAAACATTTTTAGGATCATATAGAATCTTGTATATCTTAGCAAACATTTCAAGGTAATAAAATCCTTGAGGATGCAATTCCCTTTTGAATACCCTATTCACAATTTGTGACAAACCAAGGTATGATCCTGTAACATTGCCTAAGATTTTGGTAGAGAGAAAATCCTTGTGTGGTAAGTTGATATTCTATGAGAGAGAGTAATTTATATTAAATAATGGACTTATTGATCTAAAGGTAAAGATTGGGATAATTATATAGTACACAATTCTAGGATAACAAGAGCCCTATTTTATAGTCATAAGACATTGTTGATAATCAAATAAGAAGAGGGGAACATGTGTCTAGGGCCAAAGAATGAGGGAGGAGTATTATAGAATTGATAGGTGAATGATGAAAGTTTATATAGTGTTATTTAGAGTTGGAACCTTGTAAAAAATAAATATAACCCTTAAAAGCTGTCATAGGCCTATGTAATTCAAGACCCTATTTTCACAGTCATTGTGAGTGATTAGCGAATGGAGTGGATGAATTTACTTTTTAAATTATATCTACAGAGTAAAATAGATGTGTAATTAGGTTTAAATGATTAATTAATTTATTTAAAGAGATAAACCACCTTTGAAGGGCACTAGTTGGCTAGAACCCTATTTTAACCCTGTCAAAGAACCTAGGGCTATGTAAGCATTTAGATTAGAAGATTGGTAAAGATTGAACAATGAGAATGGACTATTATTAAGGTAAAAGGGTGTATGGAAAGGCCCAAGGTTGACTTTAAACTATGCTAAGAACTTGAAATACATGAAAGATAGACAAGGATTATAAGGACTGTTAGATAGTGGTTCAAAGACTTGGAATTTTGTGTATAGCGAGATATAAGCTTATGAGGGTTGGATGAGAACAAATAGATATTTTTAGAGTTGATTATTGTTGTTACAGACCTTGATAAGGTCTCATAATTGATTGGAATAATTTAAAACAAAATATATTGTATTGTTATACTCTTCGACATGAGTACAGACCCTACATAGGGTTTCTTAGTAAAATAAAGGTTTAGGTACTTAGCAAATGAGTTGAAACCTAATTTTATTAGAAATATTAAAATTAACATCCCATAGGTGAATCACATAGTTCTTGGGATTTTTTTCATGTGTGGATACATTGATAAGGGAAACTTAGGGTTGTAGAGTTAAAGACCTAATTGGGGAATGTTTGAACTAGAAAGCATATTATCATGGGTTGTCAGGTTCTGAGATTGAGCATAGAGTTCAATAAGGATAAAGAGTGATAGATTATGAACTTATTTTTCCAAATTCGGTTGTGGAGTATACTAGGAAAGGATTTTTATCCAAAAAATTCTACAATCCTTATGTAATATTTATGAACTTAAGGTATAAAATAGAATGATGAGTTAGGATAGAACACATGAAAAGATCCAAAATAGATTAAATATGGTAATATGAGATCATTTATGACAATAGGACACATTCCTAAGAGTTACCTTAAATATTGATGTTTGAAACCTATGAGATATGCCTAATGGAGAGCTAGTAGAGAGAATTAAAAGGTAAGGAAAGACCAGTGTTTGATAAGTGATTCAAAAGTGGATGCTAGTGACATGATAGATGCCTAATTAGTCTAAGAGGTGTATCTAAAATATATAATGGATAGTTAAATCAAGAATAAGGCCATTAGCCTAAGAACCAAGGAAATATTGTGAGAGGATGGAACCTTAAAGGACAAACATAGCATTGAATGAGTTCTCAAATAAGAATAGAGCCAATTAAGGGAATATTTAGTGATTTCTCCACTTTACCTCTGCATCACTAGTGGGAATATGATTCATCAGTTTCCTGTCAAGGTAACTCATGACATAATTGGTTAAATTTCAATTTAGGTGACTCATAAGAATATGATTGATTTGATCTTGGTGAAGGTACCTCACAAGAGAAATGATTTATTGGATCCCATTCTAGGTAACTCAATGGAAAATGTATGGATTGCAAACTTTCTATGGAAAAATGTGCGATATGGCCTAGATATATGTTATATTGCATAGTCTATTCTCAAATTATTATTTCCTTACAAAACAAAATGTCAGTAGCTTGGTGTTTATCTTAATTTTACCTACACCTATTGGGTTTTGATTACAATGATGCGTGCTTTATGTGCAAGTACAAGTGAGCACAAAATTGTTGTCTTGTGTTTTGTCACCCTGAGTAGCTATCATGTGGAACAATCCATAATAAAAGAGAATTTTCATGGTGAAGGGTTGGCTGTAGAAACCTTTCAAATCCCTTCAAAATGACCAACACAATTCTAAAATTTTATCAAAAAAAGTTTTCAATGAAGAGTAGTGTGTGTTAAGATGAAAGGTGATTTGACTCTTTATAATCAATGAGTGGTTTTTTTTTTTTTTTTAATAATTTAATCACTTTTTTATTAAACCTTTGTAGGATACAATTCAAAAAATTTAATGTCAATATCCAATAAATTTTCCCACCTTACCTAGGCCATATCCAAATATTTTTACATATCTAAGATGCATTTGGGTTATATACAACATGGGGGAATGAGTTTACATGCCCTAGAGCACTTTCCTTAACTAAATCATCCACTCTACTATGTGGGCATGAGGTTAAATTAGTGATCTTGAAATACATTTTTGTTTGATTTTTTCAGGTGATTTATGATTTTTAGATACTACTATGAGACACACATTTTGTTCCATTTGTATGGACACTCTCATAATGGTAATGATTATGTTGCCACAAGAGTGGTTGGTGATGATGTCCATTATATTATTGTTTTTGGTCATTGCTTAAATTGTTTCTTGATCCTCCAATGGGTAATATTTTGTTGCATTTGATAATCTTAGTTCATCCTAGTCACCTAAGGGGTACTCTTTTTGAATTTACATGGTGATATGAGGGGATCACAGGGAGCTTGGGTAGAATGAATATTCCAACTAAGGAATAAAGGATGACCACCATCACAAAAGTAATATAATTGAAGATTAGGTGAGAAAAGGTCCAAGGCACAAATAAAACAAATCATGTCCTTGAGGTGTTATGATTTAGTGGTTAATTTATATTTACTGATGTATTACACAATCATGCATGGTTCAATATTTCGTAATGCAAGGGTAAATGTTATCAAATGGGAAACTACATTAGCTAAAAAGACCAGAGAAGTTGAGAAGTTGTACCATGCACTTCTCACACCGAGGGATGAGAAGATAGACACTGAAATAAAGTTTGTCAATCTATAAGCTGCCCATGTCAACACAAAAGCAATATGTGATGTGAAGGTGAAGACTGTACAGGCCATGTAATTGAATCCTGAAGGAATAGTTTCCATATATGAGAAATAGCTAAAGATTTTGAACGTAGAGTTTGATATCTTATTTTCACAATTCAATGTTATATTTCCCAATAGATGTGGTATTTTATACAAGAACAATGATAATTACTTATGTGTCTAATATTACATGATGTATGCTTATGACTTTGGATGGAAATCAATTTAAGCACATGCTTATTCACATTTTAATATACAAAATTGATGTTTATTTACCACCAGTTGCTTACTTCATCTTGTGTATTTAATTTACTTATAAATGAATGAATGACTATTTTCAAAATGTTTGTAGGTGAATGTTAAGAGACGTAGAAAGGTATGGCAAATGGTTGTTTACCAATATATTTTGACTCCAATTAATGTATAATTGTGTTTTCATGCTATTTGATCACCATACAATGTTTTTATAAATATTTACAAGTGATTAGATTTTTTATAATGTTTAATACGTTCATATGCAGGTTCACTATGTACAATGATCTCAATAAGTGCTTCACCTTGTTCACAAACATCTTTAGATTATTGTAGTTGGTAATGAAGAAGAATTTGGTGTTAGGGGTATTGATACAACATGGTAATGATGTAGATAGATACAAATGAGTAACAAATGTTATTGGGGGTGAATCCCAAGAGAAAATATTGTAAAACCCTGATAAATGGAGAAAATCTTCTTGTTTGGATAAACAAAGAACACAAAGACTGTATTTCTTATGTGAAGGCAATGTAACTGACTATCAAAGAATGAAATAAGGTTGGGAGACAACTAGTTTATGATGACTATTTTGTTTAGGTAAGTAAACATTTGTGTTATATTGGTATTTAAATTATTTAGTAGATTAGTATCAAATGCTTTGAGTTGGTTTCATAGTCTTTTAGGATGACTAAAGGACTCAATCTTGTATACCCTGTGTGTTATTAAATTGTGTCTTAAACACTAAGTGAGAAAAATATTATATTTGGTGGGCTAGTGGAATGTGTGGATAATTAGCAATATGATATAATTTTTTTAAAGATTATTTAAACATTATATTTGGTTATTCTATTAAATGATATTATGTGTTCAAATGATACAACTCTGTTTCTTATGAAAAGGAGGACTGGGTATTTGTTTCTTATGAAAGAATAACTTGTAAACTAAGTGGAAACTCAATAATAGTAGTTATAAACATATTTCTTGATATCTAATGTTTTTTTAGAGATTTAAGCGTTTGAAGTTGTGTAGATTTCATAAACACAATTCATAATCATGCAGACCACTATGTGTTAAGACACAATCTATAGAGAAGTAAGGATAACCTTGAAAAAGGGCATACAAAACACCCAAATGGAATTAAATGGAAGGATAAGATTTTAAAAACCTTTTATAATTATCAAATTGGTTGACAAGCCATTTGAATGACTTACCACATAATAGTTATTTATAGTTGTGCACAGTTATGAAGACCATTGTATCTATATACACAGTCAAACAAACCTTGGAGAGAACACACAATTAGAGGTAATGGAGTGAGGTTAAAATTCTTGTAAAATATGTATTTAAGTCATATAATAAAAAAATCCTTCACATTTTTTTGAAAGTCTTTACAATCCTTGGAATTCAACTTTTACCCTTACCAGATTGTGCAGTCTATCAAGAACCCTGTTCTAGGGTTTTAATGGAAAATGAGTAATGTGGGAGAATGAAATATTATAAAATCCCATTTTTTATGAAAATTTAGGTATTAATATTATTTTAATTATTTTTAGAGTTTTAAGTTGAACATATATGATATTATATAGTTTTTAGTAGACTATGCTATCACAGAATGGTAGGAAAGCTACAAGACCTAATTCGAAAGCAAGATGTGTCTAAAAAGGTCATCACATAGAGGAATCAGGTAGTGAAACTTTTTGAAATTATGGAGAAGGATAAATGGTATTCTAAAAAAGGTTTATTTTTCTAATGTGCAATGGTACCTATTAGTGCAATGCCATAAAGCCTAAAAAAAGGTTACAAGGTTTGTGTGGAAGATAGGCAGAAGTTGTGTAAGAAAGGTAAGGATGGTTGTGGAGTTTCTAAGTGGAGTGATGGGTATTATGAAACCTTAATGAGTATGAAATGATGTAAGTGTAATTTTATAATGAAACCTAAGTTTGGTGGCAAGTGTGCTTAAGCCAAGCTTGTTGTGTCAAATATAAAGGAATGACAAGAGAGATTCAGTGAAAAGAGGTTTAACACTAAAAAAGTTTGAATATTGTGTTTTAAGACAAAGAATAGAAAGAGATTTAAGAATATAAATAACCTTGGGAACCAAATGGTTAAGCACAAATAAAGATAAGATAAGTAAATTATAGAACCAGTTGAATTAGCAGAGGTTAATGAATTTATTTGTTGTCATTTATAAGTGACCATACATTGATATTTGAAGTGTTATATAGGGATGATCAATCATGATTTGATGTCTTCATTATTTTTGAAGAGAATTTATATGCCTTTAAGTTATAATTTTAGGTCATACTTTATGAACAATCTATATGCTACCTTCACTACCTTATTCATTATTGTGTGTACATCTGCAGGCTACTACAGAAACTTGAGCATGGTCATGGAGGATATTTAACATGATTGAAAACCTTATTGAGGTCTTGTGGTTTTGTAAGGATCATTACAAGTATGTTTAAAATTATAGATTGGAAAGAAAACCTAAAAGGTTACAACCATAGATGGTGATTGAACTTAGAGATATTTTCCCTAAAGATATAAAATATAACACTAAGAACTTTTGGTGATGTTTAACAATAATGTTTCAATGATTCTTGATGAACCCAAATTCACTCATCTTATATCCCCTGTATAGAGGTATAACCCTAGAAAATAAGGAGGTTGTATGAATAGAGAATATTAGTGTTTGAGGGCCTCTAAATTGTACTTTTGTTTACTATGATCATTTAGTGTATTCTATAGGACCTTAACCTCTAAGTGACCTATATAACCAAATTTGTAGTATGAAAGTATAGGTTCATGTTTGTGTGATCCTATGAGGGTGAAGAAGACATAAATGCACAAAATCATCAACAAAGGTTTTAATTTTAAGGTTTCAACCCCATCAAACACCTATAGATGTTCTTTGCATGCGATACTAAGCTATAGCTCACTACAAAATCCTATGTCATCCATGAGGTGAGTCTAGACAAGGAAACACCAACACCTTTTAGTGAAATATACCTTGAAATATATCAAAGGTAAAATGAGTGATGTGACATATAATTCAAGTTGGATACCCACATCTATGACCCCTATTTACTCTAACACAATCAACTATAGTTGACTGTAGCTAGCAGCAGGTAAGAATTTGGTGTTAGGGGTATTGGTACATCATGGGAATGATGCAGATAGATCCAAATGAGGAAAAAATGATCTTAAGAGACCTTAAAAATTCTATATACATTGTTATCAAGGCTTAAATTATGAAACAAACATGTACATGTAGGGTAAAATAAGGACATACAATCAGTCAACATGTTTTCCTAAGCATATCAAGATGAGAGATAACTAATACAGGGTTTGATAAAGGATTGATGATCAAAATATGAGTGAGTGGCATCCAAAATGATGTTAAGCATCTCAATGGAGTCTTATAACACGAAAAATATAGAAGAGGGACTCCAATAGTGAAACCTATAGTCATATGTCATGACCCTACACACAATAAACTTCCCTAGGCATCTATCTTGGTTTTTGATGCATTTGGAAGGTCTAATGAGGTTATCAAGACCCAAAATATTGTAAATATAACTAATAAAACTTGTATAGGCTCCTTAAATTATTATTTTTGGTGATATATGTGGGAAAGTACCCTCCATTTTTCTTAGATAGAGGGTACTCCTCTAGGATGCTAACCTACAAACTTTGAAGGAAGAGGATAACTAGGTGAGTTAAGGATGGAAAAGACCTTGAATAATGGTGTGAAAACTTGAATATGGCATGTAAAAACATGGGGAACCATCCAAAATTATTGAAACATAAAAAGGTGGTCCAAACATGAAAAGATGCAGGCTAACCTACTTGGTCTTGTCTAGGTCTAAAGCCCTAAGAGGGGGTTGAACCCATTTTTAGTATCAGATGAACATTTAAATGAGTTTGGATACCTGATTGGGGAGATATAAGATGTGTTTGATATATAAATCAATCAAAATAGGATCACTATGATGCTATTACCTCTAAGGAGTAATGTGAAATGTAATCTTTATCTGAATAACTTGAAGACATTACCTTACTACTCCTTACTAAACTGTTACCTATAGTCTTGTCTAAACCTATAACTTAACACAAATATCAACATATTCATGGCCTCAAGGGACTTTCAAATACATTTTTTCATTCATAAGAATCCAATACTATTGAAGGACATGAAAACACAAAATCATTTCTTTCTTCATTCATTTGATCATGAAAACATTACATGATCAAAACATCAAACATTATTATAGACAAACAAATATGTACTTTCTTTAGTAATAAATATGTAATACATAAACAAATATGTAATTTCTTTATCAATAAATTAAACATGTTGAAATAGAACTGATTACAAGACTAACGACTATTTATCAATATTTAAAGATATTTTTATAAAACTATTATATTAACTTTTTGAATTGTCACTTTCATCCAATGGATTGTAGTCACCATCACTTTCATCCTCTATAACATGTGTGTTAAATAATAGTGGCTCTATTATTGAAATAATTCATCTTGATTGGATGAGATTAAAATGTGTGTTATGGTAGATTGTGTATCACTTCCACAATGCTACATATGGCTACACCAGAAAAAGATTGGAGGCCTAAATGAGGTTATTTCAAATGCTATATAGTTTGAAACACACATAGAATGGTAGTTTGGCACCAATTAATATATTTCTTACTCAATCCAGATGCACATAGACATCCAAATCATTAGACACCTTCTTAGCAATAACTTATCCAAGAAGGGCCTCAGTTAGGCAAGAATGGCACCATGAGTGCCCCATGCATCACACAAAATAACAACATCATGTGGTCATTCATATGACCCATGCATTTATAAATCATAATCAAGCCTTTCTATGAATGTCTTATACTAATAGCTTGTCATTAAAATGTGGTATAAAGTATATGCCATGTAGTAATGTAGGAGAACATTCACCCATTGTAATCCATTAGGATATATGAAAATTTATATGCTTTCAAGCCCCCTCCAATTGATGGAACTAACCTCCACACACAAGATTTCATGCAAGATTTCAGGGTGAGCAGAGGTGAGATTAATCCTCTGGGAGCTGCTAATGGGGCCCACATGCACTGGATAGCCTTGAAAATCTAGGCAGTGAAAATAAGATGTAAAAATTTGGTCAAATTTGAGTTTCAATGTGTGTGAGGGACCTTCTTATTTTTGACCCAAACATCCATTTTTTATAGACATGGAAACTGTTAAATCCCAATATTGGTTTTCCTAAGCTTTCATTGTTAGACCACTATTTATTGACTAGAATTGCTTCTATTGATTGTTAACTACTTCAATGCACAGATTTGATTGTTAACATTTTTTTAAGAGGTGAGTTGAACACTGACTCTATTTGACTACTACACATGATTTGACTTATAACTTAATATGTTTTGACTATTATACATGCTTTAAGCAAGGATTAATGTTGCTTTGATTTTTGGATAAGCTATTATAGTAAGGTTGGCTAGAATAATGTCAGTCATTGTGTTAAATGATAAATTCTAATAAATGTTATTATCCTAGTTTGATCAAATATTCACTATTGGTATGGCTATTGTATTAGTTATGTAATCCTCACCCATGTGTTGGGTTATCAATAAAAAAAGGATTTTGCTTTGTAACTACCAGGCAACCAACATTAAAATTGGTTGTAGAGTTAATTGTACATTAGTTTTGGGTAAAGGACAAAGAGGAGAGATAGGAAGAGGTCTCGAAGGAGAGAGAGGAAAGGTAAGAATGAGAAAATTCTCAAGAACACTCAAGAAAGGTGACCAAGTCCATTGATGTACTGTGTTGTAATGAGACATTAAATAAATGAATAAAGATAAGTTGAGCATTATGTAGTGTCTTTTAAAATCTTTATCAATTTCTATTTGTAAGCATTCACATTAATTCAAGTGAACCTTGAAAGCCATAGATACACAGACTCTATATGTGTATGTCTATAGTTTTGGAGAAGGTTGTATGTATAGTTAATAAGGAAAGGATTAAACAAGTGTTTTAGAATAAATAAATAAGAAACACTCATTGTGAAATGTTTTAAGGATCATATAGATTCTTCAATAGCTGAGTAAATATTACAAAGTGAGAAAATACTTGAGGATTCAATTCCCTTTTGAATACCCTATTCACAGTTTGTGGCAAACCAAGTTATGATCCTATAACATTGTTTGAGATTTTGGTGGAGAGAAAATACTTGTTTGTTAATTTGATATTATGTGGAAGAGAGAACTTTAGATTAAACAATGGACTTATAAATTTGAAGGTAAAAATTGAGATATTTATATATTACATAATTCTGGGTAACAAGAGCCCTATTCTACAGTCATAAGACAATGTTCACAATCAAATAAAAAGAGAGGAACATGTGTCTAGTGCCAAAGAATAAGGGAGGAGTATTATAGCATTGATAAGAGAATGAGGATAGTTTGGATAGTGTTCTTTAGAGTTGGAACCTTGTAGAAAATAAATATAACCCTTAACAGATGTCATAAGCCTATGTAATTCAAGACCCTATTATCACAATCATTGTAAGTGATTATCAAATGGAGTGGAAGAGGTTACTTTTTGAATTGTGTCTATAGAGAAAACTAGATGTGTAATGAGGTTGAAATGATTAAGTAAGGTTCTTTAAAGAGATAGACCACCTTTTAATGGCACAAGTTGGCTATAACCCTATTTTATCACTTTTAAAGAACCCAAAACTATGTAAGCACTCAGATTAGAAGATTGGAAAGGATTGAAATTTGAGAATGGAATATTAGTAAGGTAAAATGGTGTATGGAAAGAACCAAGGTTGTGTTTACCAATTTTGACTTTTAAGTCAAAATAGGACACCCCTAATTAAAAATAATAATTTTTTAGGCATATAAGGGGGACTAATATATTTGTATGAGGTGTTTAATAAGTCATTTCATGTCTCCCAATGTTATATTAACATTGGTCACTCATTTCAATAGTCTACCATGTCATTTGGGGTCATTTCAAAACTTGAAATGGTGCATTTAATGCTTTGTATAGGTTTCTTGGGAAATGTACAAGTGTAAAAGATTTTTATCACATTACATGTGTCCTATGAGGTCTGTAGTAACTATCACTAAATAAAAACTACATGTTGATCAGAGAAAAGTTAGTTTTTCTTAAAGAAAAAGAGGAAAATGACACATATATGGTTTTTGGGAATTGTTCCACATGTGAGGAGGCCATTAAATGTCTATCCATCTTAACAAAACTCATTTCCACATTTTTTTAATCTATAAATTTAAATTTTAATCTAAAACCATTCATCTCTCTTTTCATCCTTCTTGGGATAGTGAAGTCACTTATAAGTTTTTGCTCAATACAACCAGCACAAAGAGTTTCAAGAAAAAAATATATTAGGAGTTTGTTATACACTTAGATACCTTAAAATACATATAATAATTTTGATTATTAGTTAACTTTGTTTCATGAACCATCCATTCAAAGGGGACTGTGTATAACTGCCTACTCATCTATGCACCCTTCTAGTTTTCTTTCATTATGGGAAGTCCTTCCAAATCAATTTCTAAGATTGCTTCCAAATATTTTTATATTCTTCCTCTAATTATTCACACTCTTTTTTCCATGTTTCAAGTGGTTTTTATAAGCTAAACAACTCAATTTTTAGGAGGATACACCAATTTGTATTGTGAATAATTTTCACCATTTGTAGGAGTTTTGTGCTTTGTTAGTGGTCACAGAGGGTTGTGTTATCTCCATCTACATGTTTTAAATTTACCCTTTCTTATATTTCTCATTCATCTCACCTTTAAAGATAATTTACTCCATGAAATATAGTCATACATAATGCTAGCATACAAGTCTACCTATCTCATGCACATTATAATGAATACGTGCAGAGTTTTAGAAGGAAATTTACATTGAAATGAAGTTATTTTGACTTCGTATAGTAATGCACAAGTTGGGAAAGTTTCATGTTCAAATTTTAAATAATTTTAGCTTGATAATGAAGTCTTTCTCATGCATATTGTTTAATTCTTCCCACTGCCTATGTATGGCCACATCACCACCTACAGGTGCTCTAAGCAGAGAGATTAGAACCCATAGGAGAAGGTTAAAACAATGCTTGTTCCTTGTGTTGAAGTATTAACATGTTGAATTGTTATACAAGGGTGATAATTACCTTAAAATATGTTCTCAAGATAAAATCACTAAGATTTAGGTCATAAGTCCCCAAAAACACTAAATAGAGGTCCCAACACTTTTTGGAAAGGACATATAACATGTTTACAAGGTGTTTTAAAACATATATATATTGGTGAGTTTTATTGTCTCTAGCATGGTCAGAAGGTTAAAAAATAATGAGGGCAAGTGGATTGGTGGAGAGATATTTAGAGAACATAAAGTGGCTTGAAAACATACTGAGATACCATAATAGTACTATAGGTTTGCAAAGATAAGATGGTTTTTGAAAACTTTATTGGGTAAAAATGCATTCACTCATGTTGGGAGTGATTAAATTATAGGAATTTTTATATAAATGGCATGTATATAATCAATTTATATTAATATAATACTTTCAAGGTTTCATAAGTACCCTAAGTACACTGGTACAAATAATTACAACACCTACAACCAACATAAATGAATGTCTCAGCTGATAGTGAGTTATTTTCATGTGTTTTGGTGATGATTTGAAACAATAAAGGTGATTTCAAGTACCATAGATAATTTAGGAGGTTTTATGAAGGAGTGTGAATGTTTTGACACCCCTCCAAGCTCATATAAAGCACAGAATAACAACCTACAACAAAGTTGGTTAATAGTGAGCTAACACTCGATGTTTGATACTATTTTTGGTATCCTAGGTGATTTAAATATTTAATAGGTAATATAACCTTAATTTATCTCAAATAATATTCAATAAATTCATAACTAAGCTCAATACAAGCATGAAACCTACAGTAGGCAAAGTATGCAACTACAGTTACGCAAAAAAAGGTGACATAGTCAAGCCATGGGAGCATATAAGGAAATTGAGGGCTTATGGAAACATGAGTGAAAGTTTAGGTCTCTATAATAGATAATATTATCCTTATAAAATTAATTCTCATGATCCTTAACAAACTTAATGGGCCCATTAATGTTGTCTCAGTCTTACAGGGAGTGACAAGAAAGAAGGTGAAGGATTGAGATGCTAACATTGAAGCAAGGAAGGAGTTTATGAGCTCAAATTTCATCCAAGAAAGGTAGAGAAAATTAATATAGGCTATTGGAAACTTTATATCACCCCAAATAAGTGCATCTATAGAGTATACGCTATTCACCTTGGACACCTACAGTCAGGCAGTGAACACAAGGTAGTGTTGTGGGAGATAGATGTCCTATAAGCATAATGGTATGAGCCATAGGCATGGAGTATTAGTTATAGGAGATGAATAAAATATTTTACACTAAATCCAAAATCCTACCCCATTCAACTACACCTATAAGGTTGAATATAGCATGGACAAAATAGGATTTCCCTTTTTCTAGGCAGTCATAGGTCTAGTTCTACGTCTCCAAGAGTATGAGAAGGTGTTTGGGGAGTAAATACCTATGAAATGATTTTAATATAATTATGAGAGGCATGAATGATCTTTCCATGTCCTAATCAAGCTTAATATAATGCACTAAACCTATAAACATAGTCAACCCTGCCTACCCTACACACAGTCTGCCATTGTTGAAAAGTCTACCTAAGGAAAAGTGGAAGGTGGAGAATTTATGCTTGGAACCAGAAGCTCAATTTTGGTATGGAGAATCCCTAAAACCTGGGTAACATCCTCATATGTGTGGTTTTTATGAAGAAATAAGGAAACATACCCGTTTTTGTCTCTAAATAGGGGTAGTTTCTTTATATAAAGCACAAGCAACTTAGAGAGAATGAATGGTTTTGAGGACCAGAAGACAAACGGAACTCAAGACAGGGTTTGAGAAGATTATGTACACCTAATAAAATCTATAAAACCTTGATATAAAGTTTTGAGGCATACAAAACATCTTATATAAAGAGGGTTGTAGTCAAACCCCATAGGTAGACTCAAGAATAAGAGGCCAAATTAAGGTTCAATATGTGTTTTATCCTAATATATGATTTCCAATTGTTTGGTTCATGATTTTCAGGGGTGCATTAGAAGTTTTCAAGCCATCAAAGTGAAAATGAAACCATGGAAAGGTCAGATGGAGTCTAAAAGTGTAGGCAGACTCATGGTAGGCTAAAGTGTAGGTAGACTCAAGCCATCCAATTATAGTCAAACCCTCTATCTTGAGAAATCTAAAGGGAAGTTTTTGAAAACTTAATGAGTATTAAATCCATGAAATTGGATTGTACTAAATTGTATGGATAGGTGTAGAAATAAGATTTTTCTCATTTTTTTGTGTGTTTTACAGGCTACAAGATGAATTAAGAGATGAAATAAATTTTGGGTGGAATATTTGCTCTTAAGATAACTTTAAATGTTAATTTAATTTCATGAATAAACAGATAATTGTTTCAAACATGTCCCTACTTTTAGCTGATAAAAATTGGCCTAACACACAAGCTAAAGAAAGGGGAGAAAATATTAAAGTGAAGTGATTTTAGGATACCCCTGATGCTTCAAATTCCATGGAGGGCCTTGAAAAATTTCATTTATCCTCCTTTATGGATCAGATTTCAGATATGAAGAGTTTTATATGCCAAGTGTGAAGGGTGAAGGGAAAAGGGCTATTTTGAGACTACCAAATGTGATCATGCATGGCCAAGATGATAGGAAGGGTCATAAGTATCCCCAATAGATTTTAGGTATTATTATTAATCACTCCTACTAATATTAATCATCAAAACTAATCATGTGCAGAGTTTGGGCAGTTTTGGAAGGCCAATTATGAGGGGTATTTTTTTTGTATAGAAAAGGAGTTTCTTAACTATTTACAAGTCCTAAATGATTCTAGATGATATTTTTAAATACTAACATGGATTACATCACCCCCTATTTCTCTCTCATGAATTTTTAACTGGTCTTCACATTGGTGACATATGTCCTTGTGCTTTTTCAACTTTTCCTATCCCTCTCTTCTTCCAAGTTTTATAAATTGGGACTTTTTGGCCATTGTTTATATCTCTCCACTTGGGTATGGAAAATACCTGCCAAAATTTTGTCTTGAATGACTAAATATTTTTTTTACCTCATTCAATAATTCTCTAATTTTATGTGATGGCTATTGTCTTGTGTAAGTGTATCTTAGCTTAGCTTCACATGTTAATTTTCCTAGTACCTTATGAGTTTAAAGACTTCTCTTTATAGGTTAGCAAGAAGTGTCAAATGGATTTGTAAGTGTAGTGAATATATCATTCAATAGTGTGTCTTAGAATTCATATTTTCTAATTCTTCTTAGCCTAAGCCTATTCCAAGACCCCATGTTGAAACATTGATGCAATAAGAAGGTTGTCATTGGATGGAGTGTATGTTAGGATTGTCTTAGTTCAAAGTACATGTCAAGAGTGTGAGTAGAGAAAATATTTTGGTGCAACACCTCTAGTAGATAGGTTTAATTTTAGTTTTTATAACACTTTTCAGACCCCTATGTTGATATTAGTAAGAACATGAACTTGAATGTTGCATCAAGGGGAACTAGCCCCTAATCTAGAGATCAAACTCCTAATAGGGATACCCATAACCCTGGGCTGGTTCCATTATGTCACTTGAGTGAGGATATGATTTTCCCATCTCCTCATTTAGTTAATTCAAGTGAAAATAGTATTTGGCATACTTGGTGGGACTATTTTTCTAAGGAAGTAAATAATTCTTGGTATGTTCTTTAACTGATCAGCCTTTTGGAGGCATTTCAATCAACACCAATGGTGACTCTGAGTTGAATCATCTATTCAAGTATCCCTAGTGCATAAAAAAATCATATTAGGTATGTATAATCCCATTATTGAGTAGTATGGATCTTATTTTCCATCATATAATTTTTATCAAACTCATTTTGTTCATGAAATCACCTCAATCAACTCTCCTAATTGTCCTTCTCCTAGTCAATCCAAAGTGCTAGGGGGATAATGCTGGAGTTTTAAAAATAAAAGTTGGAGATAGATAGGTTGAATGAGAAAAATAGATACAAGCAAGAGATAATATATAAGGAAGAGTGTTTGTTTAGGCAAGCTCAAGCCATGTAATCCATGGAGGAGAAACTAGAAAGATGGAGGAGCCAACCCACTCAAGGTAATCAGCCTTATATGCATTTTCCCATCCCCAAACAACCTTCTCCCATACAAAAGAAACATTCCTCTTTTACACAAAATCCTTTCTATAAAATAACACTTTCTCACCAAAATAAAAACAAGCCAACCTTATAGCCCATCTAATGCATTAGCTACTCTTGTTATTAATCCTTTGCACCTAGGAATCCAAAACCAAAAGACATTAGAGCAACCTTCTATGGAAACTAATTTTTTCAAGTCCTTAGATTTGGAAGCCTCCTTTGAATAAATTCATCATATTTCCTTTGGAAACCAACACATCCATCCTCAAGAAAATCCTCTTATGCATGTGTAAACTCTTCCTAGTCTCCCTCAATCTCCTCAAGCCCTTCAACATGATGTCAAGATTCCAAGTTGGATAAATGTCTATCATTAACCAGCCCAAGACCTTGAGAAAGATGAATTTTATTCATATCCCCAAGAAGATATTTCCAATCCTAAGATCATGAGTTGGGATGAAATACTGGAATGATGGGGTAATAAATAAGAGAAGATTATTGTTCAAGAGTGTAAAGTGCAAAATGAAGCTAGTTCTTCTCAAGTTCCTCCCACCCTTCGTCAAGAAGATTCTTATACTCTATGGCAGCCTTAATGTACTCCCCATTTTCATGATGATTCGTATGAGCTCCTAGAAAGAATATTCCAAGAGAATATAGCTAAATAAATTGAGGAATTAGAGGCAAAGATGAATTTTCTTAGTCAAGGTGAGATGGAAGGCTTAGACCTAAAAGAAGATCCTATGCCTAAACACACCCTACCTACCTTTCATCAAGAGAGTCCTCAAGATAATTTTGATGTTGATGAAGTGTTGGTCAAGTGGAAAGAATAGAATCAAGTGATTTTGTCCCAATTTTTTCCTCATCTTTCTCATGAAATTTCAAAATAACCTCTTACATGTCACTCCCAAACTGATTTTGAGAGTTCTTGTGTTGAATCTCTTTGCTTGGGTGATGAATAATGTTTTCCTTATGTTGAGGAACCTATCTTAAGAAAGGAAAGTGAAGAAGAGTATGCTCAATTCATTACTGATCAAGAATACTTCATGAGTTTATATGAGGAGGAAATCACCATAGGTACCCCCCTTGGTGAACAAGGGATAATTCACAAGATTTTGAAGAAGGGTGTTTTATTTTTTCCAAAGAAGAAGAAATGATCATTAGTTCCTTTCTCACCTTGAAAAATACCATATATGAACATGAAAACGTTCATAATAAGTATTTTTATGACTTGTTTGAAGTCATTGGAGTAGGCTATACTCCTCTCTAAGGAGATCATGAGTTGATAAAAGATGAAGAAGGTGGCATGGGGACTCAAATAAGTATGTAAAGGAGAAAAAAGATTTCATGTTTATTATTTATAGAGGATTGTGAATTTAAGAATGATATATTTTAATTAATCATGATGGAATATCACCCTATATAAGGAAATCATCAGCTTTTGAAGGATGGAGAAAGATCATATTGACCTAAAGTTTCTAATGACAACCTACAACAAGGTTAGTTAATAGTGAGCTAACACTTGATGTTTGATAGCGTTTTGGGTATCTTAGGTGATTAAAATAATTATTATTTACTATAACCTTAATTTATCTCAAATAATCTTCAATAAATTCATAACTAAGCCTAATACAATCATGAAACCTATAGTAGGCAGAGTATACACCTACAGTTATGCAAGAAAGGTGACACAGTCAAGTCATGGGAGCATATAAGGAAATTGAGGACTTGTAGAAAGATGAGAGACATTTTATGTATCTCCAATGGATTATATGATCCTTATAAAATTCATTCCAATTATCCTTAACAAACCTAATGGGCCCATTAATGTTGTCTTAGTCCTACAGGCAATGATAAGAAAGAAGGTGAAGGATTGAGATGCTAACATTGAAGGAAGGAAGGATGTGATGAGATAAAATTTAATCAAATAAAGTTTTATGAATTTAATATATTATATTGGAAACTTTATATCACCAAAAATAATTTCATCTATAGAGGATACCATGTTCTCCTTGGACACCTATAGTCAAGCAGTGAACACAAGGCAGTGTTATGGGAGATAGATGTTCTATAAGCATGATGGTATGATCTATAGGCATGGAGTATTATTTTTAGGATATGAATATAATATTTTACACTAAATATAAAATCCTACCCCATGAAACTACACCTATAGGGTTGAATATATCAAGTACAAAACAAGGTTTCCCTTTTTCTAGGCAATCATAGGCCTAGTTGTACATCTCCAAGAGCAAGAAAAGGTGTTTGGGTAGTAAATAAATATGAAATGGTTTTAATATAATTATTTGAGGCATAATTATCCTTCCATGTACTAATAAAACTCAAGATAACCCATTAAACCTCCAAACATAGTCAACCATGCCTACCCTACACATAGTCTGTCATTGTTAAAAATTCTACCTGAGGAAATGTGGAAGTTGGAGACCTCATGCTTGGAACTAGGAGCTCAATTTTGGTATTAATCATCCAAAAAACCTGGGTAAGATCCTCATATTTCTAGTTTTTGTGAATATATAAGGTAACATACCCCTAAGCTATCTCAAAATAGGGGTAATTTTTTCATATAAAACACAAACAACTTCGAGAAAAGGAATGGTTTTGAGGACCAAAAGAAAAAGGGAACTCAAGAGAAGGTTTGAGAAGCTTAATTAAACCTAAAAAAATCTATCAAAACCTGATATAATGTTTTAAGGTAGACAAAACATCCTATACAAGGAGGGTTGCAGTCAAACCCCATAAGCAGACTCAAGAGCAAGAGGCCAAATTGAGGGTCAATATGTGTTTTGGCCTAATATATGATTTACACTTATTTGTTTCATGATTTTAGGGGTGAATTATAATTTTTGAATCCATAAAATGGAAAATTAAACAATGGAAAGGTCATATGGAGTGTAAAAGTGTAGGTAGACCTATTGGCAAGGTCTAAGCCTAGTGCCAAATAGGCGTCAGTCTTCATTCCTAACTCTTTGAGAGCCATTATAATTATTGGATCATGTTATTGGGGCATATAAAGAGGTTTTTAAACCTATTTTTTGTAGGTTAACTCCCAAAGAAGCCATTATAGGCTTGAAAACATGCACAAACCTCTCAAACGCAAGAAGTAGAGCTCAAAGGTCAACTTGAATAGCTTAGAAATTTCATAAACCTTTGCATGGGACCTATATATATTTGGGGATGATGGATATGGTCCTTAGGAAAACAAAAATAACAGTTGGAGAGGGTTCCATCATCTATTCTTTATGAACAAATGTTAAGACCATAAACCATTCCAAACCCTCCTCATAAACTCGATGGTAGAAACCAAGCTGACAGTGCCTCCAAATGGATTACTTTTAAAATGAGTGTAAAATGGGAGTTTTTTAAAAATTCATCAGTATTACATCCATGAAATTGGATTATACTAAGTTATATGGCAGGGGTAGAAATATGATTTTTCTCAATATATTTTGTGTTGTGTAGGCTATAGTATGAAGTAAGAGATGAAAAAAAGTTTGGGTGGAATATTTACTCTTAAAATAACTCCCAATATTAATTTCATGTCATTAATGAACCTATAAGTTCTTAATTTTTTTTCCTTTTAGCCAATCAAAACTAGCCTAATACACAAGCTAGAGAAAGGGGAGAAAATATTCAAGTGAAGTGATTTTAATATACCCCTAATGATTCAAAGTCCATTTATGAATTTAAAAATTAATTTTTCCTCTTTTATGTATCAGATTGTAGAGATGAGGGGTTTTAGATGCCAAGTGTGAAGGGTGAAGGGAAAAGGGCTATTTTGAGACTACCAAGTGTGATCATGCATGGACAAGATGATAGGAAGGGTCATAGACATCCCCAGTTCATGTTATGTATTATTATTAACCCCTCATACTTCTATTCATCATAAAAAATGATCAAGTGTATATTTTTCATAGTTCTAGAAACCTAATTATGAGGGGTAGTTTTCTATGCATAGAAAAGGAGTTTCTTGACTATTTTTAGGTCCTAAATGATTATAGATGATATTTTTAACTCATGACATGGATTATCTCACCCCATAATTATATATCATGAATTTTTAACTACGCTTCACATTTGTGACACATGTACTTGTGCCTCTTTAACTTCTCTCTCTCTCTCTCTCTCTCTCTCTCTCTCTCTCTCTCTCTCTCTCTCTCTCTCTCTCTCTCTCTCTCTCTCTCTCTCTCTCCTTCCAAGTTCTATAAATTGTGCCTGCTTGGCCATTATTTGTATCTCTTCACTTGGGTATGGTGAATCCCTAATTTTTTTTTAATCTTGAATCAATAAATATTTTTTTTTTTACCTCATTCAATAATTCTCTAAGTGTATGTGATGGTTATTATCTTGTGCAAGTGTATCTTAGCTTACCTTCACATGTCAATTTTCCTAGTACCTTGTGAGTTTAAAGACTTCTCTTCACAAGTCAGCAAGAAGTGTCAAATGGATTTTTAGGTGTAGTGAATATATCATTAAATAGTGTGTCTTATAATTCATATTATATAAGTCTTCCTAGCCTAAGCCTATTCTAAAACCCCATGTTGAAACATTGATGCAAGAAGAAGGTTGTCATTGGATGAAATGTATGTTAGGCTTCTCTTGGTTCAAAGTACATGTCAAGAGTGTGAGTAGAGAAAATATTTTGGTACATCACCTCCATTATATAGGTTTAATTTTAGTTTTTTTAACCCTTTTCATCCCCCTAAGTTGATATTAGTAGGAACATGAGCTTAAATGGTGCATCAAGGGGAGCTAACCCATAATCTAGAGATCCACCTCCTAATAGGGATACCCATATCCCTTGGGTGGTTCCATTGTGTAACTTTAGTGAGGAGAAGATTATCCCATCTCCTTATTAGGTGAATTTAATTGATAATAGGTTGACATTAAACTCTGTTAATAACTTAAAATGCATGAAAAATAAACAAGGATTACTAAGACTGTTAGACAGTGGTTCAAAGACTTAGAATTTTGAGTATAGTGGAATATAAGCTTATGGGGGTTGGATGAGAACAAATAGATATTTAAAGACATGATTATCATTGGTAAAAACCTTTATAAGGTCCCATAATGGATTAAAATAATTTCCAATAAAAGATTTTATTTTTATACTCCTTAGCCTGAGTACAAACCCTATATAGAGTTTTTTAGAAAATTAAAGGTTTTAGTACTTATCAAAGGAGTTGAAACCTCATTTTTTTTAAGAACATTAGAATTACCATTCCATAGGTGAATCACATGATCCCTAGGTGTTTTTTCATGTTTGGAGACTAGGATAAGGGAAACATAGAGTTGCATAGTTGAAGACCTAATGTAAGACCTAATTGGGGAATGTTTGAACTAAAAATCACAGTATCATGGATTGTCAGGTTCAGAGATTGAGTATAAATTTACATAAGGATAAATATTACTAGCAATGAACTTATTTTTCCAAAGTTATATGTGGAATGTCCCAGGCAAGGAGGCTTATCCAAAAAAAGGCTACAAGCCTTTTGTAATCTTTGTGAACTTGGGGTATAAAATAGAATGATGAGTTAAGATGGAACACTTGAAAAGATCCAAAACATGTTAAATAGGGTAATATGATATCATTTATGACAATAGGACACATTCCTAAGAGTTACCTCAAAAATTTATGTTTTAAACCTATGAGATATGTTTAATAGAGAGCTAGTAGAGAGAATTGAATGGTAAAGAAAGACCAATATTTGAGAAGTGAGTCAGGAGTTAATGTTAGTGACATAATAGATGCCTAATGAATCCAATAAGTGTATCTAATGTATAAGGGTTAGGTATATCAAGAACAAGGCCACTATCCCAAGTACCAAGGAAATATTATGAGAAGATGGAACCTTAAAGGACAAACATAGCATTGAATGAGTTCTCAAACAAGACTAGAGCCAATTAAGGGAATATTTGGTGATTTCTCCACTTTACCTCTGCATCACTAGTGGGAATATGATTGGTTATTTCCATATCAAGGTAACTCATGGCATAATCGATTAAATTCCAATTTAGGTGTCTTATAATAACATTATTTATTTGATCTTGGTGAAGGTAACTCATGAGATAAATGATTGATTGGATCCCATTCTAGTTGATGGAAATGTATGGATTTCAAACATCCTATGGAAAAATGTGTGAAATGGCTTAGGTATATGTTATATTACATAGGCTATAATCAAATTACTAGTTTCTTACAACACTAAATGTCAGTAGCTTAATTTTTATCTTCCTTTTTGCTACACCTATTTGTCTTTGATTACCATATTGTGTGCTTTATGTGCAAGTACAAGTGAGCACAAAATTGTTGTCTTGTATTTCATCATCCTAAGTAGCTATCTTGGTGGAACAATAAATAATAAAATATAATTTCCATGACAAAGGATTGGTTGTAGAAACCTTCCAAACCCCTTCAAAATGACCAACATAATGCCAAAAGTATATCAAAAAAGGTTTTCAATGAAGAGTAGTGTGTGTTAAGAGGAAAGGTGATTCGTCTCTTTATAATCAATGAGTCATTTATTTATTTTAAAAAAAAAATCTTTGTAGGATCAATTCAAATTTTTTAATGTCCATATCCAATAAATTTTTCCACCTTACCTAGACCATATCCAAATATTGTTACATATCTATGGTACATTTGGGTTATATCCAACATGGTAAAATGTAATGAAGAGAGAATGAGAGTATCTGTTAACATAGTTTACATGCCATAAAAGACTTTCCTTAACTCAATCATCCACTCTAATATATGGGAACAAAGTTAAATTGGTGATCTTGAAATACATTTTTGTTTGATTATTATAGGTGATTTATGATTTTTAGATACTAGTATGAGACACATATTTTGTTCTATTTGTATGGACACTCTTATAATGATAGCGGTTATGTTACCACAAGAGTGGTTGGTGGTGATGTACATTATATTAATATTTTTAGGCATTACTTAAATTCTTTATTGATCCTCCAATGGGTAATATTTTATTGCATTTTATTATCTTAGTTTATCCTAGTCCCCTAAGGGGTGCTCTCTTTGCATTTACATGGTGACACAAGAGAATCACATAGAACTTGGGTAAAAATAATATTCCAAATAAGGGATAAAGAATGACCACCATCAAAAAATTAATATAATTTAAGATTAGGTGAGAAAAGATCCAAGTTACAAAGAAAAGAAATCATGTCCTTGAGGTGTTATGATGTAGTGGTAAATTTATATTTACTAATGTATTTCACAATCATGCGTGGTTCAATGATGTGATGTTTTTACTGTGTACTCATTATATATTTTTATGTGTATTGTATGTGATGTTTTTTAATGGTGATCTATCATCTTCACATGTATACCTTATTCTCCTTTCATTCTTTCACATGTTGGTGACAAAGTGCACATGTTTGCATGTCTCTATGTCTATATAAAATTAACTATGGTGGGAAGGATTGAAATATAATATTTGTATGCATGGTTTATCTCTCTAACATTATTTTGTCTCATATCATGTTTTTATATATTTAGGTAATCTACACAAAAATTGCCGATGTTTATGGCCTGTATTTTGAGGCAGGGGAGGAGGGGAGAAAAGGAATGTGGCAACACTCCAATACATCAAAATGACCATGCCATGGGTAAAGATTTCATTATCCAATATAATTATTTAATTGTTTTCATTTAAGTTAGAAAACATTATTTCTAAGGAAGTTATTCATAATATAAAAAATTAGATATTATTAGCTTTTGAATATTCTCATGGACCCTCATTTATGTCTAACTTTTTTTAGCTTTTCAATGCTAAAAATATTGAATGTTATCATTGAATTTAGTATGTATCATAATTTTTTCAAATGAAGTACCAAATCTAGAAGAGAATGTGGATTTTCAATTGAATTAGGATAGGAAAGAACTTTTTGCAAGGATGAGATCCTAGAATGCAATGGGTCCAGAAGAACATCTTGGTTTGTAACTATCACTAGTGGCTACAAAAAAAAAATCACTCGAGAGGGAAAAATATTTTTGACTAAGCATTTTAATAGTGTAAGGTAAAAGTTTATCAAGTTAGAAGCTATATTGACTGATAAGACTAGAGGTGGAGAACTTTGTCAATCTACAAGCTACCCATGCCTACATAAAATCACTTTTTTATGTAAGGGTACAGACTTGCAGGCCATGCAATCAAATCATGAAACAATAGTTACCATAAATGAGCACCATCTACAAATTTTCAATGTAGAGTTCAATATCTTATTTATATAATTAAATGGGATGTCTCCTAATAGATATGGTTTTCCATACACAAACAATGATAATTAGTTGTGTGCAATGACTTATGTGTCCAATATTACATGATGTATGCTTATGAATTTGGATAGAAATCAATTGAAACACATGCTTATTCATATTTTAATTTACAAAATCAATGTTTATTTTCCACCAATTACCTACTTTATCTTGTGTATCTTAGTTTTTTATGAATGAATGAATGACTGTGTTCATATTTTTTGTAGGTGAATGTTAAGAGACCTATGAAAGTATGTCAAATGGTTGTTTACCAATATAGTTTGAGTCCAATTAATGTATAAGTGTGTTTTCATGATATTTGATCACCATAAAATTGTTTTATAATGATTTCTAAGTAATTTAAGGTTTTAAAAAGTCCAATAATTTCATTTAAAATTTCACTATGTATAATGATCTCAATAAGTGTTTCACCTTATTCACAAACCACTTTAGATGACTGAAGTTGGTAGTGAGCAATAATTTGGTGTTAGGGGCATTTATATAGCATGGGAATGATGTATATAGATACAAATGAGTAATAAATATTCTTTGGGTTAAATCTAAAAAGAAAATATTTTAAAACCCTAAATAATAGACAAAAGCTTCTTATTTGGATGAACAAAGAACACAAAGACTATATTTCTTATGCAACTATCAAAGAATGAAAAAAGCTTGGGTGATAAATAGTTTATGATGATTGTTGTGTTTGAGGTAAGTAAACATTTGTGTTTTGTTCATATTTCAAATATTTATTAGATTAACATCAAATTATTTGATTTGGTTTCCTAATATTTTAAGATGATAAAAGGACTCAGTCTCACATACGCTGTGTGCTATCAAGTTATGTCTTGAACATTGAGTGAGGAGAAGATTGTGTTTGGTGGGATATTAGAATGTGTGGATAATTAGTAACATAATATAAAATCTCTTTAAGAGTCTTTGAACATTATATTTGGTTATTTTGTTAAAGGATATTCTATATTTGAATAATACAACTATGTTTCCTATGAAAAAGAGGACTGAGTATGTGTTTCTTATGAAATAACAAATTGTAAACTAAGTGGAAACTAAATAATACTAGTTATAATCATATATATTAATCTCTAAGGTGTTTTAAAATATTTAAGTGTTTGATTTTGTTTAGAGTTCATAAACACATTTCACAATCATGTAGACCACTGTATGTTAAGACACAGTCTATAGAGAAGGGTAACCTTGAATAGGGGAATATAGAAAACTCAAATGAAAATAAATGGAAGGATAAACATGTATAAACCTTATAAAATTATTAAAGTGTTTGAAAATCCATTTAAATTACTTACAACATAATAGTTCTTTATAGTTGTGCACAGTTTTAAAGACCATTGTATCTATATACACAGTCAAGCAAACCTTGGAGAGAACACATGATCAAAGGTAATGGAGTGATATTTAAAAACTTTTTAGAAATTTATTGATGTCATATAATCCTAAAATAACCTTAAAAATTGTTTGAAATTCTTTAAAAACCTTGGAATTCAACTTTTACCACTCTCAAATTATGTAGACTGTCAAGAACCCTATCCCAGGGTTTCAATGGAAAAATAAGTACTATGGGAGAATCAACTATTATAAAATCCCGATTTTCTATAAATTTTTATGGATTAATATGATTTCAATGATTTTTAGAGTTTTAGGTTAAAAACCTACAATAAATTATATGGTTTTGAGTAGACTGTGCTATCACAGAAGGGTAATAAAGCTACGAGACCTAATCTGAAAGCAAGATGTGTCTAAAAAGGTGAACAAATGGAGGACTTAGGAAATGAAATTTTTTTAAGTGATGGAAGAGGATAAAGGGTATTCAAAACAAGGTTTTATTTTCCAATGTGAAATAGTACTTATCCATACAACACCATAAATCCTAAAAAATGTTTACAAGGTCTATGTGGAAGATAGGCAGAAGTTGTGTAAGAAAGGTAAGGATGGTTTTGGAGTCTCTAAGTGGAGTGAGGGGTCTTAGGAGACCCTAATAAGAATGAAATGATGTAAATTTAATTTCATAATGAAACCTAAGTTTGGTGGAAAGTGTGCTTAAGCCAAGCATGTTGTGTCAACTATAAAGGAATGACAAGAGAGATTGGTTAAAAAGAGGTTTAGCACTAACAAAGTTTGAATATTATTTGTAAAGATATAAACTAGAAAAATATTAAATAATATAAATAACTTTGGGAACCAAAGAGTTAAGCACAATGTAAGATAATATAAGTAATTTATAGAACCAGTTGAATTGGCAGAGGTAAGTGTAAGAGGTGAATGAATTAGTTTGTTGTTGTCATATATAGGTGACCATACATATAGCTTAAGTGTTGTATATGGATTCCAAATCATGTTTTAATTTATTCGTTAGTTTTTAAGAGGATGGATATGCCTTGAAGGTCTAGTTTAAGGTCATACTCTATGAACAGTCTATATGTTACCTTCATTGCTTTATGCATTATTGTGTGTACATCTACATGCTACTATAGAGACTTGAGCATGGTCTTGGAGGAGATTTAACATGATTAGAAACCTTATTTAGGTTTTGGGGCATTGTAAATATCATAAATAGTATGTTTAAAATGTTAGATCTGTAAGAAAACATAAAAATTTATATCCATGGATGGTGATTGAACTCAGAGATAGTTTCCATAAAGCTCTAAAATAGAGCACTAAAAACTTTTTGTGATGCTCCACAATAATGTTGCAATGACTCTTGATGAACCTAAATGCACTCGTCTAGTATCCCCCACATAGAATTATAACCCTGTAAAATAAGGAGGGTGTATGAATAGATAATAATAGTGTTTGAGGGCCTCTAAATTGCACTTTTGTTCACTATGATATTTAGTGTATTCTATAAGATCTGAGCCTCTAATTAACCTCTATACCCAATGTTCCAATATGAAGGTATAGGTTCATGTTTTTATTATATTATAAGGGTGAAAAACACATAAATTCATAAAAATCATCAACCAAGTTTTGAATTATAGGGTTTCAACCCCATCAAACACCTATAAGTGTTCTTTTCCTAGGATACTAAGCTACAGTTGGCTACAAACTCCTATATCATCCATGAGGTGAGTCTAGATAGGGAAACACCAATACTTGTTAGTGAAAGTTTCCTTGAAAGAGATAAAATGGAAAATAAATGATGTGACATATAATTTAATGTGGATACCCACATTTATGACCCTTATTTACTCATACACGATCAATTATAGTTGAATGTAGTTAGCAACGAGCAATAATTTGGTGTTAGGGGTATTGATATAGCATGAGAATGATATAGATATATCTAAATGAGTAAAAAATGATCTTGGGATCCCTTATAAAGTATTTATAAATTGTTATCAAGGCCTATATCATGCAAATATCACATACAGGCAAGGTAAAATAAGGACATACAATCAGTCAACTTATTGTCCTAAGAAAATCAAGATGAGAAGTGAACAATGCAAGGTTTGACAAAGGATTTACAATGAAAATATGAATGAGAGACCTCCATAATGATTTAAAACATCTCAAGGGAATACTTTAACATGGATACAATATAAAAGAGGGTCTTAAATAGTGTAACTACCAGTCATATGTCAAGACCCTACACATAGTAAACTTCCCTAGGAGTCTGTCTTGTTTTTTGATGAATTTGGAGGGTCTAATGAGGTGATTAAGCGCTGAAATATTATAAAAATCACCACTAAAACTTAAATAAACTCTTTAAATATTTAGTTTTGGTGTGATAGTATGGTAAGTACCCTTTGGTTTGTCTTATATAGAGGGTACTCCTCTAAGATGCTAACCTACATATTTTGAAAGAAGAGGATAACTAAGTGAGTTAAGGGTGGACAAGGCCTTGAAGAATGGTGTGAAAAGTTGAATAGGACATGTAAAAACATTAGGAGCCATTAAAATATTCATAAAACACACAAAGCTGGTCTAAACATGCAAAAATACAAGTAGACCTATTGGGTCTTATCTAGGTCTAAATCCCTAAGATGGGGTTGAATCCATTTGTAGTGTCAAATGAATATTATAATGAGTTTGAATACTTGATTAGGGTGATATAAGACATTTTGGAGATATAAAAAAATCACCATAGGATCATTATAATGTTATTACCTTCAAATAACAATATGAAATACAATCTTTATTTGAATAACTTGAATACATCACCCACTGGTCCCTAACAAACTGTAACCAGTAGTCTTTTCCAAAACTAAACTTAACATAAATATCAACATATTCATGGCCTTAAGGCCCTTTCAAATAAATATTTTCATTCATAATAATCCTATACTATTCAAAGACATGAAAACATAGAATGATTTCTTTCTTCATTCATTTGATAATGAAAACATTACATGATCAAAATATCAAACACTATTATAGATTAAAAAATATGTACTTTCTTTAGCAATAAATATGTAATACACAAAAAAATATGTACTTTATTTAGAAATAAATTAAACATGTTGAAATATAACTGATGACAAGACTAAACATTATTTATCAATATTTAAAGATATTTTTATAAAATTATTCTATTCACTTTCTGAGCCATCACTTTCATCCAATGGATTGTAGTCACCATCACTTTCATCCTCTATAACATGTGTGTAAAAAAAATAATGGTTTTATTCTTGAAATACTACAACCCAATTAGATGAGATTAAAATATGTGTTGTGGGAGATTATGTATCTCTTACACAATGCTTCATATTATTGTGTCAGATAAATATTGGAGGCATGAAAGAGGTTATTTTGAATACTATATAGTTTGAAACACAATCAGAATGGTAGTTTGACACCAATGAAAATATTTTTTACTTGATTTGGATGCACTATTAGGATCCTACTTCTTAAGAGTACACTTGATTACCTTTGTATAAGCAACTAAACATGAAATTTAACCAGAAGTAACATGTAACTAGAATTCAAAAATAACATAGAATATGAGAGACAATACAATCTTGTATTAACACTCTTCCAAAAGGAAATACAATGAAGAAATCACACTCTTCCCACACCTCTTGGGCGTATAGTAATTCTCCCTCAAGAGTTCTCTCTCTCAATCAATTATAACCACAACTCAATAACCGAGTTGTTCCCTCCACCAGTAAGTGACAATCAACTCAACCGTTGTTGCCTACTTATAGTCCACCAAGTACTCTAAGTACTCCAAGTAGATCTCCTTGATCTTGCACACCTACAGATCTAACTGATCTTACTTACCATGTAGATCTCCCTGATCTTGCTACCTGCAGATCAACTGATCTTACACACCTTGAGACAACCAACCCAATTTTTGTTCTTGCCTTCAAGTGAAGGATCTAATCCTTTAGTCCTTGATTACAATACAGCCCCATGGGTCTCTTAAATAAATCCCAAACCAAAAAATAATTAGAAACATAGACTCAAGACTAAAATTAGTATTTACATGCAAACTGACTATCCGTCTAAAATTAGACCAGTTCTGGAATGCACAGATTACCGACGTTGGTTCTTATCTGATCTATGTCGGCCGACCCCTAATCGTTGTTGGTTACTGCATAATTGAAGATGACTGACATCAGTTGGCTTAACTAATGTCGGTTACTTTGTAACTTAGCAACCTCCAAAATTTGCATAATAGTGAAGATTTTAGCTCTACAACCTAACAATATCCCAATTGGAGATAAATAGCTACACCTGTACTTGTACTTATACATCCTCTAATTTTGTTTCCTAGCTTGTATCCCTCTTCAAGTTCAATCTTGAATACCAACAAAAGTTTAATTAAGATTCAACTTATCCTTTGTTCCCAGCTTTGTTAATATTTCCATAGGGTTCTTATCCTTGCTAGCCATCGTGACTGCAACAACCTTCTACATCTCTGAAATCTAGCTAACCGCCGTTCCACCAATAGTGAACATATATCCTGTGGTGCTTCTCCTATCATCCAAGTAACCTACCATATCTGAATCTACATACCCATGTAGAGAAGTTCTTGACCCTACATAACATGAATAGCTGCTACTAGTCCCTCTCAAATATCTGAGAATCCACACTGCTTTCTGGTGCTTCTTTCTCAAATTGGCCATAAAATTGCTAACAACTCCCATTTCTTGGGTAATATCAGGTCTAGTACTCATGTACTCAACCTCATTATGTGATTTAGGATACTATTCTAAGCTCATCTTGAATTACCAAGCCATAGGTGTGCTAACCAGTTCTGCATCTTGCAAATTGAACCTCTCCACTACCTTATTCACATAATCCTCTAGAGACAAAATCAACCTATGACTTTCCCTATCTCTAGAAATACTCATGCCATGGATTTTATTTTCTCTTCCTAAATAATTCTTGGCACATGTTTGAGCTACTTTTACCTTTAGCTCAGCAAATCCTTGCATGTGTGACCTTGCAACAAGCATATACACTACATACAGTAACAGGATAATGTAGCAAGCATTATCCAACTTGGTAAAATAAACACAATGGTTACATTGACATTGACTAAATCCATGCTTTGTCATACACCTGTCAAACCTCAAATACCACTGTCTTGGAGCTTGCTCAAGACCATATAACCTGGCCTTCTATCTCACCTATCCATTCTCTCCTTTCTTTAACTTGTGAATCCATTCATCTTTCAGTGCTTTCTTTTTGGCTGGCAACTCTACCAAATCCCACATTTGGTTCTCTCCCAAGGAATAAATTTTCTCATTCATTCTATGCTCTCACTGTTTCCTAGATTCTACCTACATTGCCTCTTTAAAACTTCCTAGTTTTCCACCATCAGTGAGCAACAAGTAGTATAAAGAAGGGGAATAATGAATTTGAGGCTTACTTACCCTTTTAGTCCTTTACATGGGCATTTGAGACTCCTTGATAGCTTTTTGTCCACCCAAAATTCATTTTAACAGTGACCGATCTCTGTCATCTCTCACTCTACACCCGATCGATGTCGGTTCCATGTGACTGACCTGACTGCCGATGTCAGTTCCCCGACTGACATTAGTGTCTACCTGATCACCGATGTCAGTTCCTTGACCAATGTCAGTGTCCACCTACCCAACATCACTGACTTTGGTCTCCACCAGATCGACATCGATTCCTACCTGTTTGATGTCAGTTCTCACTTGACCGATGTCAGTAACTATGTTTTCTTATGAGTGATGATTTTTACCCATGAGCTCATTTTGGATCATAACCTTGTCCAAATCAACATTGCCCTGCTCAGAATTATTTAGCCTCTTGGGCTGATCTCTGTCCATCATCTTCTCCTTGAAAACCAAGGCTTTCTAGTTCTTAACATTTGACTTAAGAACATGAATTCCCTTCTCACTCATGTGACCAAGCCTACAGAGCCACATCTTTGCATCTACATCTGAAGTAGATAAAATAGAAGGAGAATAAGTAATACAAGTAGATAGATAAAGTGTACCTATTTTCTTACCTCTTGCTAATACAAGTGCACCCTTGGAAACTTTCCAAGATTCCACTGTGAGAGTAAATATACAACCCTCATCACCCAACTTTCCTATAGAAATTAGACTCCTCTTTAGGATGGGAACATGCATGACATCCTTCAACACCCATGTGTTTCCCATCTATAATTTCAGCTGTACTTTCCCTTTGCCAACAATTTGACAAGGGTTACCATCCCCTAAATAAACTTTTCCAAAGTCTCCATGGACATAATCATGAAAAAATTCTCTATTTGGGGTTAGATGGAAAGAGGCACCAAAATCTAAAACCCAAGATTCTACTTTATCCAAGAAACATATAAGAGCATCCTATGCAACAATACCTACAACATTTGCTTCTTTATTTCCTTCATGTTGATCTTCTACCAATCAAAAATCTTTCTTTACATGCCCTTTCTTTCTAAAATTCTAGCAGGTTATACTGCCATACCTGGATCTGGATCTCCTGCCTATCTTTGACCTTGATTTCCCTTGCTTGACCTTCTCTCTTTGCTTTCCCCTTCTTTCAACACGTAAAGCATTCCTTGATGATTCCCCTATGCTTTTCCTGCAAATTTCTTCATTCAAGATTACACTAACAACATCATCAACTTTCAAGATATTTGAAGTAGACACAGTATTACTAAATGCCATTACCAAGCTATCCCAGCTTTCAAGTAAAGAGCATAAGATTAAGAGAGCCTTAATTTCATCATCAAAAACTATTTTGACTGAATTTAACTAGTTTACCAAACCATGGAAATCACTAAGATGACTATGTATCGATCCACCTTCCAGCATTTGCAAATTAAATAATTGCTTCATAAGAAATACCTTATTCGAAGCTGAGGGTTTTTCATATAAATTTGCCAAAGATTCCATTAACTCTACCATTGTCCTTGCCTGAGATAAGTTGGAAACCACAGAAGCTACCAGGGTCAGCCTTATAGCTCCTAGAGCCTTTCTGTCAAGAACCTTCCATTCTTCATCTTGTATACATGCGGGCTTACTCCCACCCAATGGTAAGTACAGATCTTTCTAATACAGATAATCCTCTATCTGCATCCTCCATAATTGATAATTCTTGCCATTGAATTTCTCCATTCTTAGTGTACTTTCTTCTACCATTGCTTTACTCCCACTCAATCAGAAACCCCTGAGAGTGAACTGTAATCAACAAACATGAACATGATCTGATACCACCTATTAGTGAACCAAGCTCTGATACCAATTGTTAGGAATCTACTCCTTAAGAGTACACTTGATTACCTTTGTATAAGCAACTAAACACAAAATTTAACTAGAATTAATATGTAACTAGAATTTAGAAATAACATAGAATATGAGAGACAATACAATCTTGTATTAACACTCTTCCAAAAGGAAATACAATGAAGAAATTACACTCTTCCCACACCTCTTGGGTGTACTGTAATTCTCCCTCAAGAGTTTTCTCTCTCAATCAATTACAACCACAACTCAATAACTGAGTTGTTCCCTCCACCAGTAAGTGCCAATCAACTCAACCATTGTTGCCTACTTCCAGTCTACCAAGTACTCCAAGTACTCCAAGTAGATCTCCTTGATCTTGCACACCTACAGATCTAACTGATCTTACTTACCATGTAGATCTCCCTAATCTTACTACCTAGAGATCAACTGATCTTGAACACCTTGATACAACCAACCCAATTGTTGTTCTTGCCTTCAAGTGAAGGATCTAATCCTTTAGTCCTTGATTACAATACAGCCCCATGGGTCTCTTAAATAGATCCCAAACCAAACAATAACTAGAAATGCAGACTCAAGATTAAAATTAGTCTTTACATGCAAACTGACTGTCCATCTAAAATTAGACCAGTTCTGGAATGCATAGATTGCCGATGTCAATTCCTATCTGACCGATGTCGGCCGACCCCTAATCGATGTCGGTTACTGCATAGCTAAAGATGACTGATGTCAGTTGGCCTGATCGATGTCGATTACTTTGTAACTCAGAAACCTTCACAATTTGCATAACAATGAAGCTTTTAGCTCCACAACCTAACATGCACATAAACACCAATATCATTAGACACATTCATTATCAAAAACTTCTCTAAGAAGGGCCTTAGATAGCTAGAATGACGCCAAGATTACCCCATGCATCATGCAAAATAGGATCATCTTGTGGCCATTCATATGACCACTGTATATAGAAATCATGATCAGGCATATCTTTAAATGTTATATACTCATAGCTTACCATTGGAATGTGGTACAAAGTATATACCATGTTGTAATTTATGAGAACATTCACACATCATAATCCATCAAGCTATATGAAATTTTCCATGCTTCTAATCCCCCTCTATTTGATGTAACTGATCATCACACATGAGATTTCATGCAATGTTTATCATTCCCATTTAACTCCTATAGTTCATTTGATTTTTTCCATATAAATTTATGGAATTACTCTCATTTTTTGATAACACTCCCCATTTATTATTACTTCCACCTACCATAAAATTACAAAAACTAATTAACGATAATTTCCAAAAATAATTCACAAACTGTAGTTAATCATTTTGCATGTAGTTAATCAACATAGTAAGATGTTTTGTAGAGTTTGGTAAAAACTAATGTAATTTCAAATGCATAAGATAATGTAAATTAGATGAAATTTCATGCATCAAGAATTTTTTAACTACCTACATACATGTAACTAACAAGTAAATAGAAGATAACTAGCTACCATGTCAACTACCATGTCAAGTGATGTAGGAGCACCAACCTAAAAAACACTATTTTTGAGTTTTGACAATAGGAGGTAAAACATTGGTCAAATTTGAGTGTCAATTTGTGTGAGGAACCTTCTTATTTTTTACCCAAACATCCATTTTTATTGACATTGAAAGTGTTAAATCTTAATATTAGTTTGCCTGATCTTCAGTTGTTAGGCCACTATTGCTTGACTGGAATTGCTTCTATTGATTATTGACCATTGCAAGGTACAAATTTGATTATTTTTCAAGAGATAAGTTTAACACTAAATCTATTCAAATGATACACTTTATTTATCATATAACTTAATAATGTTTGACTACTATACTTGCTTTAACTAAGGATTAATACTACTTTGCTTTTTGTATAAGCTATTGTAGGAAGGTTGGTTAGAATAATGTTAGTCATTGTGTTAAATGCTAAATTGCAATAAATAACATTGTCTTAGTTTGATCAAAATTTCACTACTGGTATGGATGTTGTATTAGTTATGTAGTCCTCACCCATACATGGGTTATCAAGAAAAGAGGATTTTTCTTTGTAACTACCAAGTAGCCAACATTAAAATTGGTTGCATAGGTAGTTGTACATTAGTTTTTGGGTAGATTAGAGATAAGAGAGATAGGAAGAGGTCTCAAAGGAGAGGGGTAAAATTAATAATGATAAAATGCTCAAGGACCCTAAAAAAAAGTGACCAAGTCCATTGATGGACTATGTTATAATGAAATGTTGAATCAATGAATAAAGATAAGTTGAGAATTTTGTCATGTTTTTTGAAAGATTTGTGGATTGTTATTTGTATTTATTCACACTATTTCAAGTGAGCCATAAAGGACATATAGACAAAGAATCTATATGTGTATGTCTGTAGGTTTGGATAAGGTTGTATGTATAGTCAAGAAGGAAAGGATTAAATAGGTGTTTTAGAAGAAATAAATAAGAAACACTCATTATGAAACATTGTTAGGATAATATAAAATCTTGGATGGTTGAGAAAACATTTCAAAGTGATAAAATCCTTGAGGATGCAATTCCATTTTGAATACCATGTTCACAGTTTATGACAACCAAGGTATGATCATGTAACATTACCTGAGAGTTTGGTGGAGAGAAAATCCTTGTGTGGTAAGTTGATATTATGTGGAAGATATCACTTTAGAAAAAACAATGGATTTATTGATCGGAAGGTAAATATTGGGATAATTATATATTTGGGCTAATAAGAGCCCTATTTTATAGTCATAAGATATTGTTCATAAACAAATATGAAGAGGGGAACATGTGTCTAAGTACAAATGATGAGGGAGGATTATTAGAGAATTAATAGGAGAATGAGGAAATTTTGAATAGTATTATTTAGAGTTGGAACCTTATATAAATTAAATATAACCCTTAAAATATGTCACAGGTCTGTGTAATTCAAGACCTTATTTTCATAGTCATTGTGAGTGATTAGCAAATGGAGTGGATGAAGTTACTTTGTGAATTCTATCTATAGATCAAACTAGACATGTAATGAGGTTGAAATGATTAATTAAGGTTATTTAAAGAGATAGACCACCTTTGAATGGCACTAGTTGGCTAAAACCCTATTTTAGCATTGTCAAAGAACCCAAAACTGTGTAAGCACTTAAATTAGAATCTTGGCAAGGATTGAACAATGAGAATGGACTATTAGTAAGGTAAAAGGGTGTATGGAAATACCCAAGGTTGACATTAAACTTTTCTAAGAACTTGAAATGCATGAAAAATAAAAAAGGATTACTAGTACTGTGTATACACCCTAAATTGGTCATGCAACCACACATATCATGTCTTTTCACAATCTTTTCACAAGAGACTCTAACTAGAGAATATGAGCCTTTTTCACATTAGCCATGTCTTTAGTTTACTTATTTTGGTCTTGTTTATTGCTTTTATCACCTCTTTGTTATCTTAATCAACTGACCTATACCTCCAAGAACCCCCAAACTTGGTATGTGTCAGTCCCAACCTATTTTTTTGAGTCCTAAACAATAAAATTCTATAGGAATATAGTGCTTGATACTCCTATCCTTTCTAGTGTTCTTGTCCAATGGTCATTTTTTCTTGATTAATGGGTCCTAAACCCTTCTTAGCCCCTCCCTTAAGTTTTATTTAGATTTTTAATGTCAACTAATTTGAATAAAGCTCCCAAATTCAAAATGAAGAGTCTCCAATATAAAGGACTTCACAAGGCATTTTATATCTAACACTTATTACTTTAGCACATTAGAAATAATAAAAATCAGTCAATAGTATATCTTAGCTTTCTACATCACACATAGACTTGCATGCTTGATCAAAGAAGGGCCTAGGTGAAAGTCATTATTGCATCTATCATGTGCATTGATTATGCATGTTTCCTAAGGGAGAACTATATTTGATCTGAGACCCTAGCTTGTGGGTTAATGTAGATAGTAATTAGGATAATAGAGGTTTTACATCATGTGATCATTTTTTCCCTAACCCAATTTTTTTCATTTTTGCTTTTGATGTATTTATTTTTTACATGTGTGTAGATGAATATAGGGATTGGGGATTTAAATGGACATGCAATGAGATATATTTACTTTTAGCCTCTAAAATTTCATAGATAGGGTCACACATATTTAATGAATAAAACGCAAAAATCTTAGATCCTTAGAACAATAGTGGTATAGGTAGACTAAAACATCAGTCCCACTCCTATCCACTTTTGATGCTCCTATCTAATCACAAAATGAAGGCTAGATTTGGATTCTTGATAGTGTTTTAGTCTTGTACCTCAATTATTAGCTCCTAAATCATTCATTTCAACCTATTTTTAGATAAGTTTATTTTTCTTCTTTGTGTAAATTATTTAATAAAAATCTATATTTTATCATGTTAAACTAGATTTTTCCCCCTTATTCTAGACCCCTTATTATTTAGGAACTAAACACTAGATTCCAAAAAGTAATAAAACATTTGGTGAACTTGACTTACTTCAAACAAATAAAAAACCCTAGGTATCCTTAGGGTTTTTTCATCATATTTGTGAAAAAAATTGACTTCAAATTTCTTATTTTTGTATTATTTTTTTGTGCACTTATTCTATTCAAATCTATTTTTATAATGTAAATCATTTCAATAATTTTCAAAATTCTAAAACCCTAGATCAAAACTCTAGATTTCCAAACTAGGTCCTCAAACCCCAAGTCTCTTTTCCTTGCAAATTTTAGAAAAATATTTTGCAATATTAGAAAATCATTTCCTTTGTCAAAAATAATTTCAAAATTTCAATATTAGTAGTTTTCTTGTGCAAAAATTTAATTTCAAATTTCTTATTTTTGTACAAATTTGTTTGCATTTATACTATTTAAATCTAGTTTTAGAATTTAAATTATTGCAATAATTTTAAAAATTTCTAAAACACTAACTCAAAACTATAGATTTCCAAACTAGGTTCTCAAACCCCAAGTTTTCCTCCCTTAAAATTTCTAGAAAAATAGTTTGATATTTTTACAAATTGTTTAGATTGTCAAAAGTAATTTCAAAATCTCCATGTTATTAGTTATTTTTGCATTTATTTTCTTAATAATAATTTTACACACTCTCCTTGGTGAAATAAATAAAATTACCACTAAGACATTTCTTCCCTCTCATCCCATAGATCAATTTCTAAAATTTTCTCATAATTATAACAATGAGTGGACAAATTTGCAAAATTACACATTAGCTAAAAATGTATAAAATGATTTTATTTAAAGTGAAGATAATTACTATTGTTGTAATGAGGGATACGATGATATAAATTATGGTGATAGTGAAACACAAATAGATGAATGTTCTTCTCTCAAACCCATCTCTTTTATTCCTTCTTCTAAAGAAAATAATTTTGATAAATGGTAAAGATACTTCTCACCTCATTCTCCTATGCACAATACCCCAAATGAACAAATTAGTCATTCATTTCCAAGTGAACCTCTAATTGGTGATAATTTGCTTCAATGTGAACCTAATCTCTCTCTCTCTCTCTTTTGCTACTTCTATGTTCAAATTACAACAATATAAATGAAATATAATTAAATTACCAATGCATAGTTCAAATGATACATCTCATGTTCATAACTCTACTTTGTCAAAAGAATGTCTAACTGAAAAATCTTCTTCTCTTACTTCTCATATTTCACATGAAAATAATGCATATACTCCATCCATGGATAACATATATACACATGATATTCCAATTTTAAATTATCATTCATTTCATATTAGAAAAGAATTAAATTCTTCTCTTACACCTCTCCCTAGTTACACCAAAAGTGATAATGAGTATGATAGTGAACATGCAAATGAATATGAAAATGAGAGTGATTATGAATAATATTCCAATGATGACAATGCATTGAATAATGATGATTATTATGCACATAGTGAAGAATAATATGCATCTCATTCCTTTAAATTTTCTCGCATTTCTCCTCTCAAACATGATGCACTACCAAATGTTGTTTCTACTTATATGGATGATTCTATTTTAAATAATGCACAGGTTAATTCTAATAGCACATCTTCCATTTAATTAGAATGTGATTCACTAAAACATAAATATACCAATGAATATCCCCAGCTACCCCTCACTATAGTAGAACTCAGTTCTCACTCTTCACCTATAGAGAATGGTATCCTACATCCCTCTAGTAAGGTCCAAATTGCCATTACTCCCAAGGTTCAATGAGCACACCCCCTCTTTATGATCCAATTTTTAAATGTAATATTCCCATGGGTAAAATTAATAATCAAATTTAATGATTAAATGAACCACTTCAAGATGCTAATGTACCATCCCAAGATATTCCCTCATTGATGCATGTAGTTGGTGAATTAAAAAACCAAGTACATCTCCTTACCTTGGAAAACAAGGCTTATAAGTCTTGGATGGATGTTAATGATCTACATGGTAATCCAATTCTAAAGACATTCATGAAATATTCATTGCCTAATAATTTTTAGATACCATCATTGCCTCACTTTGATGGAACTAGTGATTCATTTGTACACCTTCAAGCCTTTCAGAAGGCTTTCCCATCTCATGCGAGTCCTTTCATTCTACCAAAATTATTCTAACAGACATTAGTGGGGAAAGCACAGAATTGGTTCTTTCATCTACTCCCTATTGGATCTTTGAACACATATGATAACTTAGAGGAGGTATTTCTTAGACATTACATAGAAAACATAGGCCCTCATGTTACATATGAGAATCTTGCAACTTTACACCAGAATACTTTAGATAAAATTAGTGATTATATCTTACAATTTAAGACTCACATGTTACAATTGATATATAAAACAATCAATTTATATATTCAGCATATATTTATTATAGGGCTTCACCAACCTCTCCTCGAACATCTTCTATATCAAATAGAGTCCTCTTTTAGACACTTATGTAATACAGTTCTAACATTGGAAAAGAAATTAGGATTGATTGAGGAAAATTCAATTGATCAGATTACTCTTGATTTTAGATCAATATCTACAACTCCTAATATCCAACATCCACCATGTCCTAAATGAAATAGAAAACCAAAACCAAAAAATTAACTAGTTAAGAACAAAGAGATAGTTTCTAAAGCACAACCCAAATTATGCACTATAGATAATAACAACAAGGCACCACTATAGTTTGATTCAAATTTAAATATCCCAAGTGTCATATTATTATCACTATTATATAGTAGGTTAATCATATTGCCTTCTACTCATTGACGAGATCCACATCTCTTATAGAAACAACCTCATCAACCCTTTTGTAACTATCATCATATCCATAGACATAGAGATCATTATTATTATGGACTCAGAGATTGCATCAATAGATGTGTTAATAATGGAATTATATAATTCACATAGGGGGCATCGAGATCTCCTCCACCATGGAACCATAGACCTCAATCCTCCACTATTGAGTCATCCTAGGATATTCCTTTATAGGAATCATCGATCACTCATTATGAGAGAAATGCAGGTTATAAGATATAGCCTCATATGAGATCTTCTATTCCACCACCTTATAAGGTTTAAAAACCAATATAGTGAGTATAGTCCACATACAACAGTGTAGTTTGAAAAATATATAGTGCAGTTCCATACACATATCTAGTCGTATCATAGGCATCACAACATAGTACTACTCATAAGAAATATACACTATGGATAGATTTTTTGGGTCCTATCTCACATATCAATCTGCTATGGTTAAGATTAAATGAGACCCCATCATAGGTTTAAGCTCCATCTTGATATACTGTACAGTCATACAAATCATAAAAGAGGCCATAGGGTGCATGATTATGAATAGATGAGCCTTCCTCATAACACATAGTTCCTATTGCACATCTGATAAAGTTACATTTTTAAAAGTCTCCAGATTCAAATATAGTTAGTACACAAAAAATAGTATTAGATACAGAGCATAATCCTACATAGCATGAGCAGTAAGGGTACTTATTCAGTTGGCTATCAAGGTTCAAATATTGATACAACATAGAGTGATATGACACACATTCATACCAGCATTAGTCCATAGTTTCACATAACAAGGTAATGATGGAGCCAAAGGTATAGCTAGCCTTTGTATTTTTGATCCAATCTCAAGGATTTAATATGCACATCATGCTATCTTACATCACCACATACTAATAGCTAACATCCATCATTCCCAATAACTATCCATAGCCAAAACTAGCTTATCAAAATCTAGATCTTACCAAATCCTATATTTCCAATATTAAACCAAATCAACTTATCCAAAAAAATTACCAATCTCAAAATAACTTATTTTATCCAAAAAATTTACCAAATAAAAAAACCAACAAATGTTTTACTCAAATATAATTACAAACCACATAAATTTCTTTACTTACATATCACTCAAAATCAAAACCTAACATCACACTTCTCAACAAAACAATCAAATCACATATCCCAATTACTATTTTACCAGAATTATACAACCTTAAACATCGATATCAGATCACCTATTTTTAGTCAACCATTTACAATAAACATATCAATCTGTTACAGAATCCCATAATACAGTACGCCTGAATCTAAATCAAACAAAAATATGTATATATATATATATATATATACACACACACACACACACAAGTTTTCAATATATATATATATACAAGTTTTCAAATACATATGCACTATATCAAATACTATCAATCATGAATGGGTGTCAAGCCCTCACTCTCAGTCTCGCTCTCTCCTCTAGTACTAGTCCCATAGTCTAGCTTAGCACTCGATGTCCCTACACCTCCTCAAGCTATCAAATAGCCAACCATGTTCTTCTTACATCATCTCTCTCACTCTAATAGCCAACCATGTTCCTCACATAAGTCCACATACCTTCTTTGAATATCCATGTACTCATCCATAATACACATACTCACTGATCCATAATTAGGTGTAGGCATCTTATGCCTATCTAAATCTACTCTCATCTCATCTCTCTTAAGCTTCCCTAACATATGTAGCCATAACTATAACTATTGATGCAAGAAATTACACCCGAGGCAAGGAGGTCGAACTCCTGCCTTTTCTCCGCAACATGGAAACTCCTCTCTCCCCTATGGGATGACAAAGTAGGAGAGGAGAGTCTCTAGTTAAGGGCTAACTCTCTTTGATGTATCATTGTTCATTTCAGGCAGTGCAAAATATAGATATATAGATATATAGATAAACTGGGGGGAAAGGGAGGAAGAGGCAGAAAACAAACAACCTACTCTAAAAGAGGTGATACACCAAAATAAAATGTTGACTTTCACACATCTACTCTCAGAATCATCCAAATACATACATACTCTACGCACTTGGTAGAAGGACTAGACTGCAAGAAACTAGCAGGGAGGCTTCAATAGAAAATCTAGAATAGAGGTCACCCAAGGTGCTGTGAAACACACACTTATGAAGTAATTTCTTCTACTCCACTCCCAAATACTACTCTTTTCCTATCAAATGCAACAATGACACCTTATAGACAATAGATCTACTGGTGTTAAACCTGTGAAAGCATCAAAAGACAATGACTGGACACAAGCAAACACTCAACGCATATACATAAATGTCTATCCAAATGGAGGTAAAAATTTGCATTTGTATTGATCCAGGTGAAATTTTTTAGAGCTTTGCCCTTTACAAATGTGGAAGCCACTTTTTAATAATGAGAAGTTCGTGATATATAGGAGAAAAACAAGAGAAAGAAACTTAGTGCTTCTTTTGCAAGTGGCTAGTCGTATCCCTCATTGGGAAGAGGAAAACACTGTTGATGCGTCCTCTTCTAGAAGAACCTACTAGAACCATGCCGTGTAGTTGCCAAACTTGACTTTGGCATTTAACATTAATGTCGAAATGCAGGCTACGTCTCCTTTCTGCTAGTAGGCTGAAATTTCCTGTCAAGTTCTACGGTTTGTCCCCCTTTAAAAACTTGGACCATGCCTCTTGCCATTCATGCCATCTACCACTTGGACTGCTTTGTCATCTTTGCACCTTGTCTCCTCTTACTTTGTCACTTTGTTTTGTCTTCTTTTGCATCCTTGTCTTTATTTTATCTTACCCGACTGCTCATCCCCTTGGGCAAACATACTTGGTGGATCACTACATTTAGGCCCTTTTCCTTTTGCATGTTAGTGCTCTTCCAGATTGAAAACTCAATGACTAAATAGCTTTGTTAAATTTGACGTGCTCTAGGATGTCCTCGGGTCCTCGTCATCAGAACCACATGGCAGTCGGGTCCATGCTAGTAGTCAGGTCCAAGTGGCTTTGTCTTCTTTATTATTTTCTTGGCACCAATCCCTTCGGCTTTTCAAAAGTCCCTTGTCTTAGACTAGTCTTTCGGGCCTTCATAACTTCTTCGCGGCTTGCCTTAGTCTGTATGTGTGTAGGCTCCTTGTTTGCCTTGGGTGATCACTTGGGTCTTCAGAGTGCTTCCTGAGCTTTGTATATTTCTTGTGGACTTTTGTTCGTGAATGTTTTCTTGTGAACAAAAAGTTTGCAGAAATTCATCCACATTTTGTTGCTTTGCTATCCAGCGGACATTTCTCGTAGACAAAAAGTTCACAAAAATTCCCTTTTTGCTTTTGTGCTAAGCCGTGGCTTTAAATGAAATGCCTACCTTTGCTAACCCATGCCCACCCCTTTTGCCTTTTGTTAATAAGTTGTGCTCGAAGGAAACGGGACTTGGTTAAATTCATTGAATAGATTTAAACTTTGGACTTCGAACCAAGCTAAATTGAACTTGGCTCCCACTATGACGAAGTGCTAGCCCTCCACTGGGGCATTAAACTTTAAGTCTTGAACCAAGTCTATTGAACCAAAAATTGGTTCAACAGTTCAATGGTACAATGATTCAAACGCTACTGTGAATTGAGATGTTTGAATCAAACAAAGAACCAAGCTAAAACAAAAGGTCGCTGAACACTTGAACCAGGGCATGAACCAAACTCATGAACCTGAAGATGGACCTTACAACTCAAAAAAATTGGCCTTACAAAGCAAGTGAAGAAGGTGACCAAGATTTTGCTTGTGGGCAAAATTGGTCAACAAATTGGTGACTCACAGGGGAAGTGTGCCTGCTATGCTTAGGACCTAGTTGCCTTTGAATATCCATTGGGTGTAGAGTCGGATGGTAACTTTGAAGAGAGTTCACAACAGCCCTCGAGATCCCAGAATCACAACTAAAGCCTTTACCCCCACACGCAAAGGGAAAACACATAAGGCTAAAAACAACTAACTATGCAAACTACACTTAGGGAAAACAGGAGAAGAAACTGAAATAAACTATTATGTACAGCTAACCAGGCATTTTTTATTCCCTCCTAGATCAAATGGAAAACTTCTTAAGTCCCCTCCCTGGTAAGAAGACTTATGGCACCAGGTAAGTAGTTGAATGGAAAAGAGAATTGGTGACTTGCTCTTTTTAACTGTCACTTGAGTTGGCCGGTACTCGAGTGGATCAAAAATGAACATGCTTTTGACATATACATACTCTGTTTGCTCTTGGAAGATCACCTCTTACTAGTCCTTCAAGCTGGTGTTTCCCATCAAGAAAATGATTGCTGTCGGCTCATCACCATAAGCCCCCTAATATGCACCCTTGACTAGCCTGTTCTACTTTGCCTCATGATCGGGTTCCACTATATGACCATCCTCCTTGATGATTTTAGAGAAAGTGCCCTCAGATTCACCAACCTCTTGAAGGGATAAATCTAAAGAACTGCCACATCCTTGCATGCTTGTTTGAAAGCCTATGCCAATTCACTCCTTTAATAGGAGCCCATTCTTTCTTAACTTGATCTAGTGCATTCCTCACTTGATGGATGATATGATCAAGAATTTCTTGGCTGTACCCCTTCTTGGTGTCAAGATCAATTACATATTTTTGGTATGCCAGCAGTGCTCGCTTGAAGGCAGAAACTAGTTGATTGGTGAAAAGATTGGGTTGAGTGGGAGAAGCAACATACTGAGAAGACTGAGTAGAAGGGTGATATAGCTCGTAGCAGGGTTGAGACTGGCCATATTGGGCATGATAAGGATCACCATAAGTCTAGTAAGTATCATATCCATGTTGGCCAAAAAAATAGAGTCCATAGCTTAAAATGATGGAATTTGCACATACCAAAAAATGCACTTCTTGGTGGTACCAGGCTACTTAACCAGCGGATATAACTTAGAGTCACCAGGTGCTGAAGAAAATGATTTGCTGTAATAGGACCAACATCAATCCTAAAACTCTACTACATTATCAAACTTGATGTCGCACCAGGCGTGTGTAATGTCCCCAACCAATAGGGACTCTAGACAAACAAAAAGCTCTGATACCACTGTAATGTCCCTTACTTAGGGGCTCCTTTTTCTATCAAAAGCTCTGATACCACTGTAATATCCCCTTCAAACAAGGAATATAGAAACACAAATAGTTTTGAACAATGATACAATCTTGTAGAATAAATTTAGATAAATAATAAACCACAATAAATCTCTTATCTGCCAATCAAATATCTTATCACTTGTTCAGATAATTAAAATTATAGTCTCTATCATAAAAATAAAATAATATGAAATATTCTGTCTTAAAACCTTGATCTTCTGTAAATCTAGAAGTTAAGCATGAATTTGGATGTCTCGGCATGTTGTGTCGAACACACAGTCGCTGGCATCGGTTGATATACTGCCGATGTCAGTCACTTTTGGTCCTTCTCTACCGCTGTCGGTCTTCAGTCAGCTGATGTCAGTCACTAGGGATCTCTGTCTACTAAGGTCAGTATCTATGTGGATCTGTATGGACTTGTATGGACTTCGTACGGCTGCCAATTAAGCACAACCTATCTATTTTCAACCCATGATCTAAAAATATATGGATCTAATACAGAAGATCTCTATCTTTATAATTTATTAAATCAAAAAATAAATAAAGAAATATGTAAAATACTGTGATAACTTCTATGTGAAGTTATCTCTCAAATTTGTAAACCTCTGTGATAACTTCTATATGAAGCTATCTCTCAATTTGGCAATAGATCAATTGATATTGCACAGCCTCTGAATCGCACACACTGAAGAGTTGACATTCTCCAATGCAGATGGAATCCTGGAACCCTTGGCTCAGTCTTCACAAAAGAATTCTTCAATATTCAAAATCAATAATCAATGCATAATCAATAATGGCCTCCATGAGAAACCCTTATACCCTCAAAAAGATGTGCTTGCCCTAATTAGGGTTTTCTTAAATTAGAATTAGGGTTTCTAATTAAAAATAGGCTAAATAATTAATATTTGATTAAATCAATCAAATATTAATATCTCCCTCAATACATGTCAGATCCTCAAACTGTTCAAAGCTGGTGAACCAGGGAGTGATTCCACACATGACCATACCAAAATAAAGGCGCTCTGCTATAGGTCAAATATCCCTAAATAATAAGAGCTCAGGCTAAGTGTGTCTGAAATAGCATGAATGAAAGCCAACTATAGGAATTCTACAAGTCAAATCCAAGCTAATCTCCATCATGACCCTCTATCCATCCAATCAGCCTACGAAGGTCGCATAATAGGCTAATCATAAAGTCTGTCAATGCCCATGAAAAAGGGGACATGACAATCCGCCCCTCCAAAAATTGCTTGTCCCCAAGTAATCTCGAAACAATGAACCACTCAATCCACCTAGATCCCAAATGTAGTTATGCTTTGCCCTCCTGTAAATCAATGCAAGTACCTACAATATCATCAGAAGTAGAACAAAGAGGAATCGATAATCAAACTGGTGCATGAAACTCAACCAAACTCCAAGATTACAAATACCATAGTCAAGAACACATGAAAAACAAACTCTTGAAGTATTATAACCCAAGTAGAATGGATAACTCAAACTGTGAATTCCATCAACAAAAGATGGTGCCAATCCATCCCATAACTGATCCCTCTGTAAAGGTGGCATAGCGAACAGTACCACACTGTCATATGTGTGAGAAGAATCAATTTGGAGACTCGACTCCACTGGTATCTCAAACTCATCAAAATCAGGTACTCCCAAATCCTAAACCTAGGTGTTAGCGTCAACAACAACTATAGGAATGTACTCACCACCAACCACCTTAATATATAAATGAGCTGGGTCTGGGGCTGGTGAAGACCACAAATGCTCTAACTCTATGGTCATCTCAGCCAAATGAAATCATGACTCCTCATAAGCCAACTGCGTACTCTCAAGAATCTCAGAAGTCACCTTGAGCTAATGAGTAAGCTCACTCACCTTATCTTCCTTGACCAATAATGCATCATACGTTGTGCTGCCCCACTCCATAAGATAATCTCTATCGGCTACCAACTGCATATAATCCTGTCTCAAAATCTGGATAGCCTCCCATAAAGAGTGGATCTCTATCAAGGACAAATAACTACCTCCCTGCTCAATGCTAGTAGGAGAACCCCATCCATAAACTACTAACAACTGACGAGCAGCATCGAAATGCTTGCAAGCGGTAGCAATGTCTCGCTCACTAACTCTTAGCTGACTAGACACACGGTGGCACTGGCTAGATTGTCTCCTACAATCCTCCTCTGATGCATGGTCCAAAAGGGTAGACTCAAAATCACTAATCTCTAGAGTACTACCATCCATACTCTGTGAATCAACTCCAAAGCTCATATCAACATATGGAGTATCAACAACTGTAGCATCACTGTCTAACTCTTCCATACCGAAAGAAACTACCGGTGAAACTAAGTCCTCAAAACTATCCACTGCATTCTCCTGAGTGTCATATGCAATAATAGGATCTTGGGACTCTTCTACAATCTTGTCATAACTGAGAGATCATCAACCCTCAGTGCACTAACATCTTAGCACACCTCTACACTCTGAGTGCAAGCATTAGACTCATCCTCATCTTCACTACCTCCTATCTCATAATAATCAGGGGACATGTTGTTGCCCCATCTAAGTGATCTATAGTGATCTCTCCTCAACTTAACAAAGCGATCAAAAGACAACATCTCCTGACCTCGAGGTGGTAATAAGTTCCACTCCTCAGTCGCTGTCATATACCATGTGGATTTGTCTTTAAATGGAGGGTATGAAAGAGCTTCATTCAACCTCTTCAAACTTAGTTTTAACTTCTTCATATCATAGTCCCACCGACTCTGAGTACTTGAAGACATCTTGGATACTTCACTGGTTCAACCTACCCAAACTATCCAACAAGATGGTAAGACATTGGCTCTGATCTACCCAATAGGTTGGCAGGAATTTGGCTCTGATACCACTGTAATGTCCCCAACCAATAAGGACTCTAGAGAAACAAAAAGCTCTGATACCACTATAATGTCCCTTACTTACGGGCTCCTTTTTCCATCAAAAGCTCTGATACCACTGTAATATCCCCTTCAAATAGGGAATATAGAAATACAAACAGTTCTGGACAACGATACAATCTTGCAGAATAAATTTAGATAAACAATAAACCATAGTAAATCTCTTATCTGCCAATCAAATATCTTATCACTTGTTCAGATAATTACAATTACAGTCTCTGTCATACAAATAAAATAATATGAAATATTCTATCTTAAAACCCTGATCTTCTACAAATTTGGAAGTTAAGCTTGAATTTGGATGTCTCGGCCTGCTGTGTCAAACATACAGTCACCAGCGTCGGTCGATATACTGCCAACATTGATCACTTTCAGTCCTTCTCTGTTGATGTTGGTCTTCAGTCAGCTAATGTTGGTCACTAGGGATCTTTGTCTACTGAGGTCGGTATTTGTGTGGATCTATACGGACTTTGTATGGCTACCAATTAAGCACAACCTATCTGTTTTCAACCCTTGATCTGAAAATATATGGATCTAATACAGAAGATCTCTATTTGTATAATTTATTGAATCAAAAACTAAATAAATAAATACTTGAAATACTATGATAACTTTTGTGTGAAGTTATCTCTCAAATCTGTAAACCTCTGTGATAACTTCTGTATGAAGTTATCTCTCAATTTGGCAATAGATCAAATGATATTACATAGCCTCTGAATCGCACACATTGAAGATTTGATGTTCTCCAATGCAGATGGAATCCTGGAACCCTTGGCTCAGTCTTCACAAAAGAATTCTTCAATATTCAAAATCAATAATCAATGCATAATCAATAATGGCCTCCATGAGAAACCCTTATACCCTCAAAAAGATGTGCTTGCCCTAATTAGGGTTTTCTAAAATTAGAATTAGGGTTTCTAATTAAAAATAGGCTAAATAATTAATATTTGATTAAATCAATCAAATATTAATATCTCCCTCAATACATGTCAGATCCTCAAACTGTTCAAAGCTGGTGAACTAGGGAGGATTTCGCACATGACCATACCAAAATAAAGGTGCTCCGATGCATGTCAAATATACCTAAATAATAGGAGCTCAAGCCAACTATGTCTGAAATAGCCTGAATGAAAGCCAACTATAGGAATTCTACAAATCAAAGCCAAGCCAATCTCCATCATGACCCTCTATCCATCTAATTAGCCTACGAAGGTTGCATAATAGGCTAATCATCAAGTCTGTCAATGTCCACAAAAAAGGGGACATGACAATCTGCCCCTCCAAAAATTGCTTGTCCCCAAGCAATCTCAGAACAATGAACCACTTGATCCACCTAGATCCCAAATGTAGTTATGCTCTACCCTCCTATAAATCAATGCAAGTACCTACAATATCATCAGAAGTAGAACAAAGATGAATCGATAATCAAACTAGCGCATGAAACTCAACCAAACTCCAAGATTACAAATACCATAGTCAAGAACACATGAGAAACAAACTCTTGAAGTATCATAACCCAAGTAGAATGGTCAACTCAAACTGCCAATTCCATCTACAAAAGATGGTGCCAATCCATCCCATAACTGATCCCTCTATAAAGGTGGCACATCGAACGATACCACACTGTCATATGTGTGAGAAGGGTCAATCTAGAGACTCGACTCCACTGGTATCTCAAACTCATCAAAATCAGGTACTCCCAAATCTTGAACCTGGGTGTCAACGTCAACAACATTCTCCTCAGCAACAACTACATGAATGTACTCACCACCAACCATCTCAATATACAAATGAGTTGGGTCTGGGGCTGGTGAAGACTGTAAATGCTCTAACTCTATGGTCATCTCAGCCAAATGAAATTGTGACTCCTCATAAGCCAACTACGTACTCTCAAGAATCTTAGAAGTCACCTCGAGCTGATGAGTAAGCTCACTCACCTTATCTTCCTTGACTAATAATGCATCATACGCTATGCAACCCCACTCCATAAGATAATCTCTGTCAGCTACCAACTGCATATAATCCTATCTCAAAATCTGGATAGCCTCCCATAAAGAGTGGATCTTTGTCAAGGACAAATAATTGCCTCCCTGCTCAATGCTAGTAGGAGAACCCCATCCATAAACTACTAACAATTGATGAGCAGCATCAAAATGCTTGCAAGCGGTAGCAATGTCTTGCTCACTAACTCTCAGCTGACTAGACACACGGTGGCACTGGCTAGATTGTCTCCTACAATCCTCCTCTGATGCATGGTCCAAAAGAGTAGACTCAAAATCACTGATCTTTGGAGTACCACCATCCATACTCTGTGAATCAACTCCAAAGCTCATATCAACATATGGAGTATCAACAACTGTAGCATCACTGTCTAACTCTTCCATATCGAAAGAAACTACCGGTGAAACTAAGTCCTCAAAACTATCCACTGCATTCTCCTGAGTGTCATCTACAATAATAGGATCCTGGGACTCTTCTACAATCTCTGTCATAACTTAGAGATCATCAACCCTCAGTGCACTAACATCTGAGCACACCTCTACACTCTGAGTGCAAGCATCAGACTCATCCTCATCTTCACTATCTCTTATCTCATAATAATCAGGGGACATGTTGTTGCCCCGTCTAAGTGATCTATAGTGCTCTCTCCTCAGCTTAACAAAGTGATCAAAATACAACATCTCCTGACCTTGAGGTGGTAATAAGTCCCACTCCTCAGTCGCTATCATATACCGTGTGGATTTGTCTTTAAATGAAGGGTATGAAAGAGCTTCATTCAACCTCTTCAAACTTAGTTTCAACTTCTTCATATCATATTCCCACCGACTCTAAGTACTTGAAGACATCTTGGATGCTTCACTGATTCAACCTACCCAAACTACCCAACAGGATGGCAAGACATTGGTTCTGATCTACCCAACAGGTTGGCAGGAATTTGGCTCTGATACCACTGTAATGTCCCCAACCAATAGGGACTCTAGACAAACAAAAAGCTCTGATACCACTGTAATGTCCCTTACTTAGGGGCTCCTTTTTCTGTCAAAAGCTCTGATACCACTATAATATCCCCTTCAAATAGGGAATATAGAAACACAACCAATTCATAACAACGATACAATCTTGCAGAATAAATTCAAATAAACAATAAACCACAGTAAATCTCTTATCTGCCAATCAAATATCTTATCACTTGTTTAGATAATTACAATTATAGTCTCTATCATACAAATAAAATAATATGAAATATTCTATCTTAAAACCCTGATCTTCTGCAAATCTAGAAGTTAAGCTTGAATCTGGATGTCTCGGCCTGCTGTGTCGAACACACAGTCACCGGCATCAGTCGATATACTTTCGACGTCAGTCACTTTTGGTCCTTCTCTACCGACGTCGGTCTTCAGTCAGCTGATGTCGGTCACTGGGGATCTCTATTTGCTGAGGTTGGTATCTGCGTGGATCTGTATGAACCTATACGGACTTCGTACGGCCGCCAATTAAGCATAACCTATCTATTTTCAACCCCTGAACTGAAAATATATGGATCTAATACAGAAGATCTCTATCTATATAATTTATTGAATCAAAAACTAAATAAAGAAATACCTAAAATACTGTGATAACTTCTGTGTGAAGTTATCTCTCAAATCTATAAACCTCTGTGATAACTTTTGTATGAAGCTCTCTCAATTTGGCAATAGATCAACTGATATTGCACAGCCTCTGAATCACACACACTGAAGAGTTGACGTTCTCCAATGTAGATGGAATCCTGGAACCCTTGGCTCAGTCTTCACAAAAGAATTCTTCAATATTCAAAATCAATAATCAATGCATAATCAATAATGGCCTCCATGAGAAACCCTTATACCCTCAAAAAGATGTGCTTGCCCTAATTAGGGTTTTCTTAAATTAGAATTAGGGTTTCTAATTAAAAATAGGCTAAATAATTAATATTTGATTAAATCAATCAAATATTAATATCTCCCTCAATACATGTCAGATCCTTGAACCATTTAAAGCTGGTGAACCAGGGAGTGATTCCACACATGACCATACCAAAATAAAGGTGCTTCGCTGCATGTCAAATATCCCTAAATAATAGGAGCTCAGGCCAACTGTGTCTGAAATAGGCTGAATGAAAGCCAACTATAGGAATTTTGCAAATCAAAGCCAAGCCAATCTCCATCATGACCCTCTATCCATCCAATCAGCCTACGAAGGTCGCATAATAGGCTAATCATGAAGTCTATCAATGTCCACGAAAAAGGGGACATGACAGCATGCCAGAACTGTTGACATAAGAAATTGCACCTGAGGCAAGGAGGTCAAACTCCTGCCTCTTCTTTGCAACATGGAAACTCCTCTCTCACCTATGGGATGGTGAAGTAGGAGAGGAGAGTTTCTAGTTAAGGGCTAGCTCCCTTTGATGTATCATTATTTGTTTCAGGCAGTGTAAAATATAGATATATAGATAAATTGGGGGGGAAAGGGAGGAAGAGGTAGAAAACAAACAACCTACTCTAAAAGAGGTGATATACCAAAATAAAATGTTGACCTTCACACATCCACTCTTAGAATCAGGCAAATACATACATACTCTATGCACTTGGTAGAAGGACCAGGCTGCAAGAAACTAGCAGGGAGGCTTCAATGGAAAATCCAGAATAGAGGTCACCCAAGGTACTATGAAACACACACTTATGAAGTAATTTCTTCTACTCCTTCACTCCCAAATACTACTCTTTTCCTATTAACTACAACAATGGCACCTTTTAGACATCATGTCTATTGGTGTTGAACCTGTGAGATCATCAAAAGATAATGACTGGACATAAGCAAACACTCAATGCATACACATAAATGTCTATCCAAATGGAGGTAAAAAAACTACATTTATATTGATCCAGGTGAAATTTTGCAGAGCTGCACCCTTTAAAAATGTGGAAGCCCCTTTTCAATAATGAGAAGTTTGTGATATATAGGAGAAAAAGAAGAGAAAGAAACTTGGTGCTTCTTTTGCAAGTGGCCAGTCAAAATGTAGGCTGCGTCTCCTTTCTGCCAGTAGGCTGAAATTTCCTGTCAAGTTCTGCGGTTTGTCCCCCTTTAAAAACATGGACCATGCCTCTTGCCATTCATGCCATCTACCACTTTGACTACTTTGTCATCTCTTCACCTTGTCTCCTCTTGCTTTGTCACTTTGTTTTGTCTTCTTCTGCATCCTTGTCTTTATTTTGTCTTACCCGACTGCTCAGCCCCTTGGGCAAACATACTTGGCTAGTCACTACATTCAGGCCCAATTCGTTTTGCATGTTAGTGCTCTTCCAGATTGAAAACCCAATGGCTAAACAACTTTGTTAAATTTGACGTGCTCTGGGATGCCCTTGGGTCCTTGTCATCGAAACCACATGGCAGTCAGGTCCATGCTAGGAGTCGGGTCCATGTGGATTTGTCTTCTTTATTATTTTCCTAGCACTAATCCCTTTAGCATTTGAAAAGTCCCTTGTGTTAGACTGGTCTGCCAAGCCTTCATAACTTTTTCATGGCTTGCCTTAGTTTGTATGTGCACGGGCTCCTTGTTTGCCTTGGGCAGTCGCTTGGGTCTTTAGACTGCTCCCTGGGCTTTGTATATTTCCCGCAGACTTTTGTCTGTGAATTTTTTCTCGTGGACAAAAATTCTATGGAAAATCATCCGCATTTTGTTGCTTTGCTATCTTACAGACATTTCTCAGGGATAAAAAGTCTGTGGAAATTCCCTTTTTGCTTTTGTGCTAAGCCGTGGCTTTAAATGAAATGCCTGCCTTTGCTAACCTGTGCCTACCCCTTTTACCTTTTGTTAATAATCCATGCCCGAAGGAAACGGGACTTGGTTAAATTCATTGAATATATTTAAACTTTGGACTTCGAACCAAGCTGAATTAAACTTGGGTCCCACTATGACGAAGTGTCAGCCCTCCACTGGGGTGTTGAACTTTAAGTCTCGAACCAAGTCTGTTGAACCAAAAATTGGTTCAATAGTTCAACGGTAAAATGGTTCAAATGCTATTATGAATTGAGATGTTTGAATTAAATGAAAAACTAGGCTAAAACAAAAGGTTGTTGAACACTTGAACCAAGGCATGAACCAAACTTGTGAACTTGAAGATGGACCTTGCAACCTGAAAATAACTGGCCTTACAAAGCAAGTGAAGAAGGTGACCAAGATTTTTCCTATGGGCAAAATTGGTCAACAATAACAACCCTATCAAATAAATGACCATAAATTCTAGCCATAATAGTCACTCACTCTATCAAACCCTTCTCCAAAATATCATCAGATACATGTCGTGTAAGCTCATGAAGTGTAGACTCAATAATAGTATCCCAATACTCATCATCTCCATCACCTGCCCCACTTATTGATTCATCTTGAGCACCTCCCATTCTAGTTGCACGTAAAAATACAAACACTATGTTAAACATACACTTTTAAAATAAACTAAAATAAATTCAAACTTGTACACATTTTAGATATAATCAAACCTTACCTCCCATCATTTGGATCAAAGTAGGATCATCATAGTCAAGGTCATCCCCTCCATCAATAAGAGATAATATATCCCATTGATGCCTCACCCACCATGTGGTATATGCCTTTGTATAACCAACATCATCTAATCAAGAATATATATAGCTATATCTTATGCATCCAAAAGTATTATTGCTAACTCAAATTTAGTAGGCCTACCATGAGCTCCTTCTCTTATTGGTGCCTATGCACTCCTCACCCACACTCATGATACTTGGGTCACATCTTGTGAAACCCTAAACTTTCCAGTCATGTGCTCACACTAAAATCACTCAGTCACTCTAGTCTAATTGTCATGTAATCAACAACTGACCATCATATATCAGAACTATACTCCATCCTTTGGCCACTTAGGGAATCCTCTATAGGGCCTCCATATGATATCTTAGGCTACTAGTCTATCTAGATCTTGTCTATAGTGATCTATCCCAAGAGACCAGATAACCAACATACTTGTCCATCACTCTCTAAATGGCTATGGATGTACTCACCTCTCCCTCAACAATCCTATCAATCATATAACTTCTATGTACTCATAAGCCCAATAATACAATAAAGTAGCCACACTCACACCACCATTGAATGAATTCTGATTGAACTAGTGCATATCTTGGTATAGAACATAATGACATACACCTATACACTACATACAATCCTATTCATCATATATGAAATTGATACCCCACTCTCATCTACTACAATAAATGAAGCCAATAGCATGACCAACCACTTCCAAAGATGCAGAACACTCAACTATATAATAACTGACAATAGTATATCGCATTCACTACCTCTCCTACGTATGCCTAAGGTCACACTAGAAAAATACAAGGATGGACGATCAATAGTATCTACACCCATGTCATGTTACAAAGTCACATGTCATCCACTAATTGACAAGTGCAAAATATGGTACACATCCTCTAGAGTAATAGTAATCTCTTCAGTAAGAAGCTAGAAAGTACATGTGTCTACATTCCACCTCTCACATAAGGCATTAATTAGATACCTATCCCACTACATAGTACTTAAGTCACACACATGACCCAACCCTACCTTATCCATCATAGCCCTCATATCAACTAACAAAGGTAACAATCTCAGTGTCTCCATCCCCTGACCTCTATATAACTCCCTCATCCATACCTCACCCTATAAAACACCAAAAATGGCATATGTGTCAATAAATCACACCAAGGAAAAATGCTAAGCTGTAAAACAATAAGAAATAACACAAACTCCAAAAAAAACTAACCCTAGTAGATAAAAACACTTTAAAAGGACACTCGTACTAGACAACAGTGTCAAAACCTAGATAATAATGTTTTATACTAGAAAGTAGCATTGACTCCTAGACATGAGTGTTGTAACAAGTCAAAATTTCCTAAAATACTTTAAAACAACTCAAAAACACCAAAACCAGGATTCTACATAGGCAAAATCATGCATTACAACTATTTACTATGGTAACCTCCCTACCAGCCTCAACTTAGGCTGCTAGCTACTCAAATTGGGTTGTGGAAGGTGCTCATCTCCTTGGCATATCTCTCACTCTAGAGCTCCAGATCTCAACCTAATCAATGCACAAACGAATCAGGAATCAATCCAATTTTCCTATATTAAACAACTTTTTCATTCCAAATAAAATACCATTTTGCCCATAACTAGGACCCTATAACTCCATTTTCCAAACCATTTTATTTCATAGATTCATGACAATGATATGCAAGAATTTCTCTCTTACCACCCCATTTACCTACCATGGCACACACATATCTATACCTCTATTATAACCATACACAAAACTTGGTATCTACCAATCAAACCTTATTCCACTTTCAACAACTCAATCTAATCAATCAACCAACTTCTCAATCAATTCAAACTATACCAACCTTGTTTCTATCATTATGCCACTAGTCATCACTTTTGGCTCGAACTCTATCATAAATTTTATCCCTCTCTCAAAAAGCGGGGAATCATTCCTACTACTTCTATTCCTACACTTACCCAACATACCTATCCACTCTCATAGGTGGATACACCATAATTTATACACCTCTAATATTTAGATTATCTAATTCAGCTTAGATCAGTTAAGATCTATAATGATTCAGATTACATGGGTCATTCAACATTACCCAAGACATTCAAAGCAACATAAATTTAGTTTATAGAAACATAGACTACTTAGATATATAGTGTTTTAGATTATATGGATTCAAAAGGACTTCTATACAGATTTAGACCATACCAAATTTGGGGGCATATACATTATTATAGGTCTCACACATACAACTTCAAATAGCATGACATAGTTACAAGAGCAAATAATAGATTATAGGATAGTGTAGAGCACATTATTTTGATCTCCAATTTTACACATGAGATATGGAATAATAGTTCATATCACATGTGGTTATATAGATTTATAGATTATATAGATGCATCACTCACATACTAGATTTGGGGGCATGACATAGATGATCATGTTATTTAGCATCTAGGATTATACAAACTTGAATGACAAGGATTATCACTATCTTATCACACATTTACTAGACTTACAAATCACACCCAATTATACCTAGGTTGTCACCAAGATGGACCCTATAGCCATATGCAGTGGTTGGTTTGTAGGATTACCCAGACCCAGACTATATGAGTTTATGTAGGATAGAGGGTAGACATTAATTCTGGGCCTTCAAGCATTTCTTAGTTTCAGTATAGATTATTTAGAGTGGGGGCATTATAGACTTTTCTCTTCATAGTATATAGATTCTATACACACATTCTAGATTACATGAGTTTATGTGGGATAAAGGATAGACATTGGTTTTGGGCCTCTGATCATTTCTCATTTTTAGCTAGATTTAGCATAGGGGACAAACATTGCCCTCCTTCTCCATGATTACATGGATTCCATATTCAAATTTAGTACAAGAGGAATCCGTTTTAGGGATTACTTCTTTCTCCAAGAATTATTCAACTCTCCATCCACTTCCCTAGCTAAGAAGTGAGTTGAACCCTTCTTTTAGCACACTTATCTTTTCACACATAGGTTCAGGTACACATTTTATTTTATTTATTTTACTCTAGTAATTCATTTAATTGCATCACTATATTAAAATGGGGGAAAATATATACACCCTAAATTGGTCAAGCAACCACACATATCATGTCTTTTCACAATATTTTCATAAGAGACTCTGAATGGAAAATATGAGCCTTGTTCACATTAGCCATGTCTTTGTTTTACTTATTTTGGTTTTGTATATTGCTTTTATCACCTCTTTGTTATCTCAATCAACTAAACTATACCTCTAGGAACCCCTAGACTTGGTCTGTGTTAGTCCCAACCTTTTTTTTTTGAGTCCCAAAAAATATAATTTTATAGGACTACAACACCCAATGCTCATATCCTTTCTAGTGTTATTATCCAATGGTCATTTTTTCTTTTTTAATGGGTCCTAAACCCTTCTTATCCCATCCCTTAAGTTTTATTTAGATTTTTAATGTTGGGTAATGTGAATAAATATCACAAATTCAAAATTAAAAGTCTCTTATATAAAATACTTCACAAGGAATTTTATATCTAGCACTTACTACTTTGGCACATTAGACATAATAAAAATCAATCAATAGTATAGCTTAGCATTCTACATCACACATAGACTTGTATTCTTAATCAAGGAAGGGACTAGGAAAAATTCATTATTACATCTATCATGCATGTTTATTATGCACATTTCTTAAGGGAGAACCACATTTGATCTAAGACCCTAGCTTGAGGGTTAATGTAGGTGGTGATCAGGATAATAAGGGTTCTAGATCATGTGATCATTCTTCCACTAACCCAATTTTTTTCCCTTTTGCTTTTGATGCATTTATTTTTTGCATGTGTGTAGATGAATATAGGGTTTGGAGACTGAAATAGACATACAATGAGTTCTATTGACTTTCAACCTCTAAAATTTCATAGATAGGGTCACATAAACAAAGCAAACAAAACCTAGAAATCTTAGATCCTTAGGAAAATAGTGGTAGAGGTAGACTACAACATCAGTGTCACTCTTGTCCAATTTTAGCACTCCTATCTAATCACAAAATGAAGGCTAGATTCAGATTCCTAACAGTGTCTTAGTCTTATACCTCAATTACTAGCTTCTAAATCATTCACTTCATCCTATCTTTAGATAAGTTTATTTCACTTCCTCATGTAAATTATTTGATAAAAAGCTATATTTTACCATGTTAAACTATATTTTCTCCCCTTCTTCTAGACCCCTTATTATTTAGGAACTAAACACTAGATTACCAAAAATAATAAAATAGATTTTTAGACAATGGTTTAAAGACTTAGAATTTTATGTATAGTGGGATATAATCTTATGGGGTTTGGATGAAAATAAATAGATATTTTGAGAGTTGATTATCATTGGTACAAACCTTGATAAGGTCCTAGAATGGATTGAAATAATGTCCAACAAAATATATTGTATCATTATACTTCTCAGCCTGAATACAGAACCTACATAGGGTTTTTTTAGCAAAATAAAGGTTTAGGTACTTAGTAAAGGAGTTGAAACCTCAAATTTTATAGGAATCTTATAATTACCATTCCATAGGTGAATCACATGGTTATTGGGAATTTTGTCATGTGTGGATACTGAGATAAGGAAAACTCAAGGTTGAAAGGTTGAAGACCTAATATAAGACCTAATTGGGGAATTTTTGAAATAGAAATCACATTATCATGGGTTTTCAGGTTCTAAGGTTGAGCACAAAGTTCAAGAAGGATAGAGAGTGATAACATATAAACGTCATTTTCCAAAGTGAGTTGTGGAGTGTCCTAGGCAAGGAGGTTTATCCAAAAAAGGCCAAGTTTATATCATTGTGTGGTAAGTTGATATTCCATGGAAGAGATAAATTTATATTAAATAATGAACGTATTGATATAAAGGTAAAGATTGGGATAATTATACACTACACAATTCTAGGATAACAAGAGCCTTGTTTTATAGTCATAAGACATTGTTCACAATAAAATAATAAGAGGGAAAAGTGTGTCTAGGGACAAATAATGATGGGGTATTAGAGAATTAATATAATAATAATTATAGTTTAGATAGTGTTTTTTGAGTTGTAACCTTATACAAAATAAATATAACCCTCAAAATATGTCACAGGCTTGTGTAATTCAAGATCCTATTTTCATAGTCATTGTGAGTGATTATAAAATGGAGTGGATGAAGTTACTTTATGAATTATATATACAAAGAAAACTATATGTGTAATGAGGTTGAAATTATTAAGGTTATTTAGAAAGATAGACCACCTTTGAATGGCACTAGTTGGCTAGAACCCTATTTTAGCCCTGTCAAAGAACCTAAAAACTGTTTGAGCACTTAGATTAGAAGATTTGAAAGGATTGAACAATGAGGATGGACTATTATTAAGGTAAAAGGGTGTATGGAAATACCCAACTTTGACATTAAATTCTTCTAAGAACTTGAAATACATGAAATATAAACAAGGATTACTAAGACTATTAGACAGTTGTTCAAAGACTCAAAATTATGTGTATATTAGGATATAATCATATGGGGGTTAGATGAGAACAAATAGGTATTTATAGAGTTTATTATAACTATTATATACCCCTATAATTTCCCATAGTGGATTAAAATAATGTCCAACAAAATATATTATATATTTATACTTCTCATCTTGAGTATAGACCCTACATAGGGTTTCTTGGCAAAATAAAGGCTTAGGTACTTAGTAAAGGAGTTGGAACCTCAAATTTTGTAAGAAACTTAGAATTACCATTCCATAGGTGAATCACATAGTTCATAGGAGTTTTGGCATGTGTGGATATGAAGATAATGGAAACTTAGGGTTGAAGACTTAATGTAAGACCTAACTGGGGAATGTTTGAACTAGAAAGCACATTATCAGGGGTTGTTATGTTCTGAGATTAAACATAGAGTTCAAGAGGATAAAGAGTGATAGCATATGAACATAGCATTTAATAAATTATAAAATAAGACTAGAGATAATTAAGGTAATATTTGGTGATTTCTCCACTTTACCTTTGCATCACTAGAGGAAATATGATTGGTCGATTCCCTATCAAGGTAACTCATGGAATAATTGGTTAAATTCTAATTTAGGTGACTCATAATAACATGATTGATTTTATCTTGGTAAAGGTACCTCATGGGAGAAATGATTGATTGTATCCCATTCTAATTAACTCAATGGAAAATGTGTGGATTTCAAACATTATATGGAATAATGTGTGATATGATTGATTTACTCCAACATAGTCAATTGTAGTTTATTGTAGTTGGCAATGAGTAAGAATTTGATGTTATGGGTATTGATATATCATGGGAATGATGAAGATAGATCCAAATGAGTAAAAAATTATCTTGGTATCACTTATCAAGTATGTAAACATTGTTATCAAGTCTTAAATCGTGCAAACATCATGTATGGGTAGGGTAAAATAAAGACTTACAATTAGTCAACCTACTATCCTAAGCAGATGAAGATGAGATGTGAACAATGTAGGGTTTGATAAAAAAGTGATGATCAAACTATGAGTGAGATACCTCTATAATGATGTTAGAAATTTCAAGGGACTCTTATAATATGGAGACAATATAGAAGATGGACTCCAAAAGTGCAACCTACAATCATATATTAATGCCCTAGACCCAGTAAACTTCTCTAAGAGTTTGTCTTGTTTTTTGATGTATGTAGATAGTCTAATGAGGTGATCAAAAGCTAAAATATTATATAAATCACCACTACCACTTGGAAAAAATCCTCCAAAAATTATTTTAGTGAGACAATAGGGTAAGTACCCTATGTTTTGTCTCAGATAGATGGTACTCCCTTAATATGCTAACCTATAGACTTTGAAGGAAGAGGATAACTAGGTGAGTTGAGGGTGGATAAGACCTTGCAGAAGGGTGTGACAATTTTAATAGTACATGTACAAACATGAAAAACCATCCAAAGATGCCTGAAACATGAAAAGGTGGTCTAAACTTGCAAAGATGTAGGTAGACCTACTTGGTCTTGTCTAGGTCTAAAGCCCTAAGAGGGGGTTGAATCCATTTGTAGTGTAAAATGAACATTATAATGAGTTTGAATTCTTGATTAGAGAGATATAAGAGGTGTTAGAGATGTCACTCAATCACAAAATGATCACTATGATGTTAGTACCTCTAAGGAATAATGTGTAAAGCAATATATATCTGAATAACTAGAAGACATCACCCCAGTGCTGCATATCAAATTGTAACCTACAATCTTATCCAAACCTAAAACTTAACACAAATATAAACATGTGCATGGCCTCAAGGACCTTTCAAATAAATTATTTCATTCATAAGAATGCACTACTATTCAAGGAAATGAAAACACAAAATCATTTCTTTCTTCATTGATTTTATCATGAAAACATTACATGATCAAAACATCAAACACTATTATATAAAAATAAATATGTACTTTCTTTATCAATAAATATGTAATACACAAATAAATATGTACTTTCTTTAGCAATAAATTAAACATCTTGAAATAGAACCAATTACAAGACTAAACCTTATTTATCAATATTGAAAGATATTTTTATAAAATTATTCTATTCATTTTCTAAACCATCACTTGCATCTGATGGATTGTAGTCACCATCACTTTCATCCTCTACAACATGTGTGTAAAAAAATAGTGGTTTTTTTCTTGAAATACTTCAGTCTGGTTATTCCAAATTCTATATAGTTCAAAACATAATCAAAATGATCATTTGGGACTAATGAATATATTTCATACTTTATCCAAATGTACATAGACATCTAGATCATTAGACAGTTTCATTGGAAAGAACTTCTCAAAGAAGGGCCTCAAATAGGATGGTATGGCACTAGGAATACCCCACTCATCATGCAGAATGACATAATCTTGTGGCCATTCATATGACCACTATATGTAGAAATCATGATTTGGCCTATCTATGAATGTTTTGTACTCATAGCTTGCCATTAGAATATGGTATAAATGATATACCATGTTGTAATGTTGGAGAACATTCACCCATCATAATCTATCAAGATGTAGGAATTTTTTCATGATTTCAAGCTCCTTCCAATTGATGGAACTGGCCACCACACATGAGATTTCATGCAATGTTTGTCATTCCACATTTATCTCCTCCAATACATTTGATTTTTTCCATATGAATTTATATATTTCCTCTCATGTTTTAAAAATATTCACCATGTATTATTAATTCCACCTACCACACAATTGAAAAAATTAATTAGCAATAATTTCCAAAAATAATTCACAAACTGTAGTTAATCATTCTCCATGTAGTTAATCAACATAGTAAGATGTTTTGTGGAGTTTTGTAAAAACTAATGTAATTTAAAATGCATAAGAGAATGTAAAATAAGTGAAATTTCATGAATAAATTAGTTTTTAACTACCTACATACATGTAACTAATAAGTAAATACAAGAGAACAAGCTACCATGTCAACTACCATGTCAAGTGATGTAGGAGCATCAAGCTAGAAAACACTATTTTTGAGTTTTGTTAATAGGAGGTAAAAATTTGGTCAAAGTTATGTGTAAATTTGTGTGAGGGACATTATTTTTTACCCAAACATCCATTTTTTATTGACATGGAAAGTGTTAAATCCCAATATTGGTTTGTCTGATCTTCCATTTAGAGGCCACTATTGCTTGACTGGAATTGCTTCTATCAATTATTGACTAATGTAAGGCACGTATTTGATTGTTAATTTTTTTTCAAGAGGTAATTTAAACATTGAATATGTTTGACTGATGTAATTTTTTTGACTTATAAATTAATATTGTTTGACTACTATACTTGCTTTAACAAAGGATTAATGCAACTTTGATTTCTGTATAAGCTGGTGTAGTAAGGTTGGCTAGAATAATGTTAGTCATTGTGTTAAATGCTAAAGTGCAATAAATACTATTGTCCTAGTTTGATCAAACATTCACTATTGGTATGGCTGTTTTATTAGTTATGTAGTCCTCAACCATACATTGGGTTATCAAGAAAAGAGGATTTTGCTTTGTAATTACCAAGCAACCAACCTTGAAATTGGTTGCATAGGAAGTTGTACATTAGTTTTTGGGTATGGTAGATAGAAGAGAGATAGGAAAATGTCTCGAAGGAGAGGGAGGAAATTTAATAATGTGAAAATTCTTAAGAATGCTCAAAAAAGGTGACCAAGTCCATTAATGGATTGTGTTGTAATAAAATGTTGAATCAATAAATAAATATAAGTTGAGCACTGTGTTGTGTCTTTTAAAATATTTATGGATTACTCTTTTTATGTATTCACATTCTTTCAAGTGAGCCTTAAAGGTCATATATACATAAAATCTATACGTTTATGTCTACAAGTTTGAAGAAGGTTGTATGTACAATCATGAAGGAAAGGATTAAACAAGTGTTTTAGAAGAAATAAATAAGAATAACTCATTGTGAAAATTTTTTAGGATCATATGGACTCTTGGATAGCTGAGAAAAAATTAAAAAGTGATAAAATCCTTGACGACATAATTCCCTTTTGAATACCTTGTTCATAGTTTGTGACAAACCAAGGTATGATCTAGTAACATTGCTTGAGAGTTTGGTGAAGATAAAATCCTTGTGTGGTAATTTGATATTATGTGGAAAAGAGAAATTTAAATTAAACAATGGAATTATTGATATAAAGGTAAAGATTTGTATAATTATATATTAAATAATTATGGGATAACAAGAGCCTGGTTTTATAGTCATAAAACATTATTCACAATCAAATAAGAAGAGAAGAATGTGTGCTTGGGGCCAAAGAATGAGGGAGGATTATTATATAATTGATAGGATAATGATTATAGTTTAGATAGTGTTATTTGTATTCATAACACTTTAGAAATTAAATATAATCCTTAAAAATGTCACAGGCCTATGTAATTCAAGAACCTATTTTCATAGTCATTGTGAGTGATTAACAAATGGAGCGAATGAATTTACTTTATGAATTATATCTATAGAGAAAAATAGATATGTAATGAGGTTTAAATTATTAATTAAGGATATTTAAATAGATATACCACCTTTGAATGGCACTAGTTGGCTAGTTACCCCTATCAAAGAACCCATAACTATGTAGCACTCATATTAGAATATTGGCAAGGATTGAAAAATGAGAATGGACTATTAGTAAGGTAAAATGGTGTATGAAAAGACCCAAGGTTGACATTAAACTCTGATAATAACTTATAATTCATGAAATATAAACAAGGATTACTAGGACTATTAGATAGTGGTTCAAAGACTCAGAATTATGTGTTTAGTAGGATATAAGCTTATGGGGGTTAGATGAGAACAAATAGATATTTTGAGAGTTGATTATCATTGGTACAAACCTTGATAAGGTTCCATAATGGATTGAAATAATTTCCAAAAAAATATATTTTATTTTTATACTCCTCGGACTGAGTATAGACCCTACATAGGGTTTGTTGGCAAAATACAGGTTTAGGTATTGAGCGAAGGAGTTGAAACCTCATATTTTGTAGGCATCTTAGAATTGTCATTCCATAGATGAATCATATGGTTCTTGGGATTTTTGGTATGTTTCGATACTAGGATAAGGGAAACTTAGGGTTGTAGGGTTGAAGACCTAATGTAAGACCTAATTGGGGAATGTTTGAACTAGAAAGCACATTATCATGGGTTTTCAAGTTCTGAGATTGAGCACAATGTTCAAGAAGGATTAAAAGTGATAGCATATGAACTTGGTTTTTCACAGTGAGATGTGGAGTGTCCCAGGCAATGATGTTTATCCAAAAAAAGGCTACAAGCCTTGTGTAATATTTATGAACTTGGGGTATAAAATGGATTGATGAGTTAGGATGAAACACTTGAAAAGATCTAAGATAGGTTAAATAGGGTAATATGAGATTATTTATGAAAATAATAAACATTCCTAAGGTTTACCTCAAATATTTATGTTTGAGACCTATGAGATATGCCTAATGGAGAGCTAGTAGAGAGAATTAAATGGTAAGGAAAGACCAATGTTTAAGAAGTGAGTCAAGAGTGGATGCTAGTGGCATGATAGATGCCTAATGAGTCCAACAAGTGTATCTAAAATGTATAAGGGATAGGTATATCAAGAATAAGTCCATTATCCCAATAACTAAGGAAATATTGTGAGAAGATGAAACCTTGGAGGAAAAACATAACAATGAATGAGTTTTCAAACAAGACTAGAGCCAATTAAGGGAATATTTGGTGATTTTTCCACTTTACCTTTGTATCACTAGTGGGAATATGATTGGTTGGTTCCATGTCAAGGTAAATCATGAAATAATAGGTTAAATTATAATTTAGGTGAATCCTACAAACATTATTTATTTGATCAAGATGAAGGTACCTCATGAGATAAATGATTGAATGGATCCCATTCTAGGTAACTCAATGAAAAATGTATAGAGTGCAAAATTTCTATGGAACAATGTGTGATTTGGTTTAGATATATGTTATATTGCATAGGCTATACTCAAATTATTGGTTCCTTACAACACTATATGTTAGTATCTTGGTGTCTATCTTCCTTTTACCTATACCTATTGGGTTTTGATTACCATGTTGTGTGATTTATGTGTAAGTACAAGTGAGCACGAAGTTATTGTCTTATATTTTATCATCTTGAGTAGCTATTATGGTGGAAAAATCCATAATGAAAGATAATTTACATGGTGAAGTATTGGTTGTATAAACCTTCCAAATCCCTTCAAAATAACCAACACGATGCCAAAATTCTATCAAAAAAAAATTTCAATGAAGAGTAGTGTGTGTTAAGAGGAAAGGTGATTCACCTCTTTATAATAAATGAGTTATTTATTTCCTTTTCTTAAATATTTTTCACTTTTTTATTAAATATTTATAGGATACAATTAAAATTTTGTAATGTCCACATCCAATAAATTTTCCCACCTTACCTAGGCCATATCCAAATATTGTTACATATCTAAGGTGCATTTGGGTTATATCCAGCACAAGAAAATGTGATCAAGAGAGAAGCAAAGTATTTGTTAACATAGTTTTACATGCCTTAGACAAATCTCCTTAACTCAATCATCAAATCTACAATATAGGCATGAGGTTAAATTAATGATCCTAAAATACCTTTTTGTTTGATTATTGTAGGTGATTTATGATTTTTAGATACTAGTATGAGACGCATATTTTGTTGCATTTGTATGGACACTCTCATAATGGTAACGGTTATGTTACCACATGAGTGGTTGGTGATGATTTACATTATATTATTATTTTTTGGCATTTATTAAATTCTTTCTTGATCTTCTAATGGGTAATATTTTATTGCATTTGATTATCTTAGTTAATCCTAGTCCCCTAAGGGGTACTCTCTTTGTATTTATGTGGTGACATGAGGGATTCACAGAGAGCTTGGGTAAAAAGAATATTCCAATTAAGGGATAAAGGATGACCACCATATTAAAATTAATATAATTGACTATTAGGTGAGAAAAGGTCCAAGTCACAAAGAAAATAAATCATGTCCTTGAGGTGTTATGATTTAGTGTATGGAGCCCCAATGTGAGCTACTCCCTTGTAAGCTAGTTATCATGTTTGATTGGTGTAAACTAGGTTTTTTGCCTCTATATAATGTTCCATTATGATCATGACAACTTCCTTAGTGATGCATATTTTAGTGGAGGAAGATATAGGGGGAGGGGAGGGCACCACATAATGTAGCTTGAGGCGTACCCTTAAATTCTTGAGTAGGATTACACCCATAATATAAAAAAACCATGTTTATGAAAACACACTTGTACTCATATCCTTCAAGAACATGGAAGCACATCAAGAAGATGATGAAAAGGGTGAAAGATGAAAAATTGAGATAATACTAAAACCTAAAAAGGGCTGAAAGTGGGAGGCATTATCTTTATTATGTCCATCTCTATCTCGCTTTGCTGCCCTTTTAAGATTGTCATCCCAAACTTATCATTTTGGATTGTTACGAGGTGGGTTTGGAAAAAGTGTGGTCTTCTCTGACATGGTCTAATATCTGCATCTATTTATATTTTATTTGAAGTCTCTCTATCTATGAGTGGAAGTTTCATGCCCATATTGTACTTTTTAGAATGGATGAGGCATTGGGTGTTATGCATTTGATATATTTATTCTCTACACCTTATTGTAAACCTATGCCATACAATTTTTGAATAATTTCATAGTTTTTATGCTTCTATCCACTGCACAACATCTATTAAATTCTCTCATGCTCTACATATCAGGGCCTCAACATTATCAAATCTAGAAGTATATGAGATCTATTCATAAAGTGAAAAACATCTAGTTAGAAATACCAAAAAATAAGAAAAACATATGACTCCAAGTAGTTACTTGACTTACAATATCAGCCCCCTTAGTTGGTTTTCAGTGTCATCCACCAGATTTATTGTAACACCTTCTAGTTCGTGGATTGATCCTTGCATATCCATATCCGATACAATATGAATTTTTGTGTACAAAACTCTAAATCCCTGCCTTCTCCCTCATTTTAAATTTGAAATCCATTATATTTTACTTGGGAAATGAAAATGTACTACACAAACTATAGTCACCTCAAAGTTATCAATGCATATAGTATGAGGGGAAACAAAACTTCCATGGTACTCAACATCAGTGTTTTTGATGATCTCATTAACACCATACATTGTGGTTGCATCCTCTATAACTACGTAATTTTTCATATTTGTAATGATCTTGATATTCAATATATGCAAAAATACCCTTAAGGTAGGGAAACACCATATAATACTCCTTTAGGAAGGAATAACTCCACAACATCTCTTCGAGGGGACAACCTCCAATGTCCTCTTACAATAGAAGGCTCAATGCTTACTTGATATCCTTACCATGATAACCATCTCCTATATATATACATCTATCTAACCCATGGATGGGTAACCTCCTAATCCAATGTAGACCGACCATTACCCAATGTACTACTTCCATAAGTTACTCTATTATCCTAATATAGTGTATCCATATAACTAAGGGGATGTGTGCCACATGTCAGCATCTCCATCAACCCATATACATCAATATATCATATCCCTAGGTACATAGCATTCCTTCCCTCCTTGACATGTTTCATCCCCGAAACATAGGAAGAAACCAAATAATGAGTGTGCTTTAAATCATTGCACACTTGTCTCCAATCTCGATCATCTAGCCATCCATATGTGATCTTGGCAGGTGATAGCTCTCCAAGCTTGTTTCCAAATTTTATTGTGCTCCTTTGATTTAATTCATGATCATAATTATATTGCTTTGGTGTCCAAGCATAATTATTCCTCTTTTTATTCCATGTACCATATTCCGTTGTGCTACTCTGATTCCAACCATGACCATAATAGGTATTCTTCCATGCATAGTCATAGTGATTTCCACATTCATTCCATGTACCATAGTATTTTTTATTTGGATTCCATGCATATCCATAATGATTGGAAATTTTATTTCCTATATAGACAAAATGATTGTTATTATGACACTTCCTCACCTGGTTCCATGATTGTTTCCTCTCATGATGATGTGGGTGTCTATATACCTCAACCTTTTCCAATACTTTCATCTTATCCACCTTTTCTTCTACCTCTTCCACCTTTTCCTTCTTTGTCTCTTGAGTAGATGAAGTGCTCATTTGTAGTGTGTCTTTATTTATATCATCTGAATCTTCATCATGATCTTCATCACTTGTTTTTATCTCATCCTCATGATTTACCTGGATTGTTATTGGTGCCTTTTTCACTATGATATATTGTAAAGTGATCTTCTTTTTCTTATACCAAAACTTCATGAATTTTTTTTTAACATTGATATTCATTGTTCCCAAAGTCTCTAACAATGGATATCCAAGAACTATATCCATATCATCCATATCCAAAGCATAAAAATCTGAATGCAAAACATATTTTTCCATAATGAGCTTCAGATCTTCAAACATTGAAATATTCTTACCCTCTACTTGAACCTCCTTGATATTCTTTAATTGAACATGTATATGCTTAGCCACATTCATGTTAATGAAGTTATACTTGATGGTAGGGTTTATGGACACAACCACCTTCTTAATTTGAATGCATCCATGAAATTGAAAAATTGACTCAGATTTCTTTAAAACAAAGTAATTTGAACCCTTATCATCCAATTCTTCTTCTTCTTCTTCTTCTTCTTCTTCAATTTCTTCTTCTATTTCTTCTTCTTGTTCTTTTTCTGATTCTTCTATTTCTTCTTCTTCTTTTTCTTCTTCAATTGCTTCTTCTACTACTTCTTGTTCTTTTGTTGATTCTTCTTTCTCTAATTCTTCTTCTTTTACTGCTTCTTCTTCTTTTTCTAATTATTCTTCTTATTCTTCTATTGATTTTTATTTTCTTGCTTCTTGTTTTATAGCCCATCGATCTAAAAATATCTATTCCCTTTCTTGCCATGAAGAAAACCTTTCTGTACAGCTCAATTGATCAAACCCATCTAGTGTAGGCCCAGGCAAAAAAGGAGTTAATCGTCTTTGCCCAAAAGTTTTTATAAAATGATTCTCCAAAAGGAGCCACCACTTTTTAGCATCAATATCATCTTCCCCTAAAATTTTTTTCAACTCCATGATCCACAAATAAATTAGGGTTCATGAAACCCTAAAATGTCAAAATTGATCCATAAAATCAAAATAAATCACTTCAAACAACTAGAAAAATTCTGAAATTTTGACTGTAATTCTCTTAAAATATGATTACATCTCCAATAAAATTTTTGAATAAAAATTCCGTATATTTTGAAAGATATAGTGAAATTATTATAAACCCTAAAATATCAATAACTCCCTCAAAACGAATCAAAAAATTCTGAAATTTTTACTACGATTCTATTGCATTTTCTTACATCTTTAGTAAACATTTCAAATAAAAATTCCTTATATTTAAGAAAGATATTGAAATTAGTGTTTCGATCTACACATTGCCCAAATCAAAGCTCTGATACCACTTGTAATGATCTTGATATTCAATATATGCAAAATTACCCTTAAGGTAGGGAAACACCATATAATACTCCTTTAGGAGGGAGTAACTCCACAATGTCTCTTCGAGGGGACAACCTCCAATATCCTCTTACAATAGAAGGCTCAATGCTTACTTGATATCCTTACCATGATAATCATCTCCTATATATATACATCTATCTAACCCATGAATGGGTAACCTCCTAATCCAATGTAGGCCAACCATTACCCAATGTACTACTTCCATAAGTTACTCTATTATCCTAATATAGTGTATCTATATAACTAAGGGGATGTGTGCCACATGTCATCATCTCCATCAACCCATATACATCAATATATCATATCCCTAGGTACATAGTAATATTTCTCATCAGGTCCACCTTGAGCACATGCTTGAAAGTATATCTTTAGATTGAAAATGAGCAACTATACATCGATATAGAAGGATTACATTGAAGATTTGATAATGCAATGTCTCATATTTTATTTTTTATACCCATGTCATATGAGGGTCACTATTTTCAAAGGTAACATGAATTTGTGATGTTCAAAGCCTGTACCCATGAATTTTTTTCATGTATTTCTAATTTGAAGTTCCTATGGAAGTTGGTGTCTTCGCATAGCTGTAACCACCAATAATGTATGTAAATTTATGTTTTTGGTTGGTGAACCAACCAATATACCCTGTGATGTTAAAAATTCCTTACTATGCTTAGGAAAAAACATTTAAAATGGGAATGTTAAGATTATATAGATGTATTGGTGTCTTTCCCAACATGCAGAAGTGTCTGACAACATCATGACCACATTCCAACCCCATATGCCTAGTGTTGTTCCTAGTACTTGAAAAAATTGGGCTAAGAGGAGCAATATCTATCTAATTTTTTTTGGAATCCCTTGTATCCATGTCCTCATTGACATAACTATACATTATGAACCCAAGTCCTCAAACATCACACATCTTACATCATCATTTTTCACCTTTGCTATTAAATTCTTCAACCATGCATGATGAACATGCCAAATGCATAAGTAGACCTCACAGTCAAATGATCCTTAAATAACACAATATTTTTACATAAGTTAATGAAATAAAGTAGGGATGGTGTCTATGATCATACAAATATGAAGTCCATTATGTGTTTAGGAATAATGATGATGCACCTAATAGATTTTATCTCCACACTGACATCATCTACCACGAAGGCACTATTTTTCCATTCAATGTATTTCAAATGCACTCTTTGAAGAATAATTTTCATCCATTGTCTTATGTTGACAATACATAACTGAGACATAATGACCCATGAAATGGGCACACCTTAATGTTTGGAATCAAACACCAATAATGTGTATAATTAGAACTATACAAGAAAAAATAAAAACATTATAACAAATTTATTATTATAAACATCAAAGCATCTAATATCATCAAATAATCTTACAAATATTGGCACAATACCTTCATTGCATTCATACCAAATGTTTCATCCATTGCTAATAAGCTATGCTTACAAATATCAACAACCATTCTAGTTGTTGTGGGAGTTGGATGCCCAAGATGAAGGGGATTTCCCCATCCCTATCAATCTCTCCCCCATTATATCCTTGATAGAAACATAACTTTTTAGGATTCACCAATGCCCATTCCCAAACACTTGTTGCATCATCAACATTATACATGTGTTTTTCTTCCTTGATCAATCTCTCTATATTATATATGGCATCCTTTCTCAATAAATCATCCTTCTCTATTTCACCATTAAACAATAAAATTTTGTCATGCACCATCTCCTAATGTTTAATGTGGACAGCATCAATAGACATTCCCAAAATAGTATCCTATGAATCCATTCATTAAGTTAGGGGCTAATGTGAGGAGCAAAAAAATATTTCTTGCCCTTGACTATTTATATTATTGGTCATGGCAATATTTGTGCTCATTGTTTGTGTGTTTTACTTGATTGTATGTTAGAAACACATGATCAAGTCTACAAACCATGCATAATGTGATAAAATCACAATGAAAACCACACCTTATATGCCTTCAACTTGGTTGGATACCCTTTCTAGACTTGGGCATTAAAGACTTGTCTTTTGGCATGGCATCAATTTCCCAAAAGTCATCGAGGCCATATGAATACTAGTAGCTACATGATTGTGGTGAAAAAATAAACAATCATGCAAAATGAAAAAATGTACATGAAAGGAACATAATAGCATTTAAATAGACACCAAATTTCAATCTATAGTGTGAGGTAACTTACATGACATATTCAGAGGTGACAGTGATCCTACTATCTTTTCTAGTAAAATCTAAATTTCCCTTGTGATGTGAAACATGAAAATTTGTAGGGAACAATGCCCTTCTTGATTCTCCTTTGATGAAGTCATTAACCCTATCCTATTCAACCCAGGTAACTCACAATTCTTCCTTGTTGACATCAAGAAAATTAGCCCATGTGATAAAATTGTAATCACATGGACCCTCGCCTAGATTCTATAGTTCAATGCACATTATTTCTTCCCACCTTTTTACCATCTATTGCAGCCTACAAGGATAAAATTTCATTGAATGAATTAGAAATGGGCTTTTGGTATTGAGTGAATACAATTTTCCATGTATTGCAATGGATTTTTTTTCATTTGAATGCTATCTATCATATACTATAATGTACATAGGACAATGATTGAATAATGCATACAATATAAACACAATTTGGTATAAATAACATTAAAACATATACACATCATTGAAATGGGTAGTCAGACTCATATGCATTGAAAAAGAAAAGAACACCTTTTTTGGCTACATTTATTATACCTCTCATTCAAATGTGTTGTTTTACATGCACTATTACATTTAACTCGCATTGGGTTGTTTAAGATATAAATCTATTTTAGAGTGTGTCATATGTAAAAACATTATGAAGTTCATGACACCATAGAAAGAGTCAAAATAATGTTTGTATAAAGATATGTTTAAATTATCGAGAGAAGTGCAATAGATATACAAAAAAACATTTTTATGACTTTGAACATTACATCAAGTAGGGGAAGAGAATGGAAAATAGTATGGCAGATACAAAAGTAAACATTACACAATGAGTAAATGAGAATTGATGCATGTAGGCATTGACATCTTTGTCGACCAATGGAGAATTAGTTAAAGTATCAAAAAAATTGTCCATGAGAACATCTTCTAAATTAGGCATTACAAATGTATCTAGAGTGACTTGTCATATTTCATTTTGTTTCTACCTTAATGATGATTGTTGAAGAAAATTGTTTGTGTAACAAATGTGAATATCTATAAACAACCCATACATGAAAGTCATGTTATCATGTAGTTTAGTGATCAAACATCGAGGAACATCCTTATCCCCTCTAATTTCATGATAAATGTCTTCAAAATCGATGTCTATGTACACACCTATTTGATCATACAAATATAAAAATAAACCTAGCCCATATGTTAAAGTAATGTAGGAGGAATTATGTAAAGACACTTCATTGAATAGAAACATGGAATATTTCCATATGGTTTTATTTTGAGGAGAAAATAACATGCTTTGGATATAAATGTCTTCTTTTCCACTTATACATAACCAATAAATGTACATGCAAGTTAAACATATCGTAAATAAAATCCATGAACTACATATAGAAATTAAAATATGAGAATTCAAACCACTTAAGAAAAATATGATAGAAAATATGAAAAAAAAGGTTACAAGAATGTATAAAACCTTGTTGAAATGAATATAAAACCCTTCATAAAACATATGAAAATAAATGCATCAAAATGTAGGAATGGACAAAGTAGTGCATGAATGAGGTAGTTGCATTTATAGATTATCTTAAGTAGCACACACTAACTACATGCATGTGGATAGGGTGCAAGAATGTGATTTTGATATGAATCCCATAGCTTTAAGAAAGGGTTAAAAAAAGAGAAATTATACAAAAAATATCATCTCCATCCTGCATAATATACAAAAGATGTTTAGGGCTTCGATCAATGAGTTAACATTCCACTTACAAAAGTTGATTGCTACTAACTATAATAAATGCCATTATCAACTATTTTACAAATATGATAGATTGAATGGTAGATGATTGTATTAAAGTATCTGTATACCACTATCCAATGCCAATTCTTTACAATTAATTTGAGGAGTGCCCATCATGATCATGGGCATTTCTATTGTCCTTTGATTCTTTTGATGGTGTTGGAAAATGACTTCTTTGCCATATTGATTCTTGGTATGTAAGCTCATCCAACACATGTTTGAGATATAATTCAATATTTGATTCTAAACAATTCCATAATTATACACAATTATCATGAAGACTGTCCCATGTTGAAAGTTTAAATCTAATCACAAGGTGATATGTATAAAAGAATCTTTTTGGCAAGCATGTAGCATAACTAGTTCTATCAAAGTATCTATCAAACCAACTTTTCATCTAGGGATTCAAAGATATTCCATGCTACAGAATAATTAATCATGATAAGAGATTACACTTAAAAATTATATCCAATGTATCCATTTGTCAATGTGACCAATTTCCTTTCAATAACTCATAAGTAAAAGCATCATTAATATTCCACCAAATCCTAGTATCATGATTTGCATGAGTAGCCCAAGAAGGTGGTGGCTAACTAAAAATTTCATTCAATTTGACTGAAACTTGATCTAAGTCTCTTCTTGTTACATCTCTGACTTGGATTAGGGAATTCCATAAGTTATTGGAATGCCAACTGGAGAGGGGTTCTAAAAATAGTGACATACTATAAAAAAACACAAAAACTATATAAAATAAATTATATACAAGATGCACTACATCTTACACAACATATTCTTTAATAGAGTGATTATCGATCACATAGTCAATTTAAAATATATATTGTCAAAAGATTCAATCATTTTCATTCTAAAAATTAACTTTAAAAATGTACTTGTAAGAATGTAGTTATGAAATATGTATCTATTATTTTTATAAAGGTGAAGTAATACCTCCATACAGACTGCATAGGTAAGAGTATATTATTTAATGTAGAAACACCTCTGACATAAACATCATACTCTAAAGTGGTGTCATACAAATATAAGAAGCCAATATAATAAATATTAGATTAACATTCAACACTAGTACTTTACAAGTATTTTATGGGCCTCCATACTAAGATATAGCCATAACATGCCTCTCATTTCCATCAAAAATCTTGGTTAAGGTTGGAGATTTGTATTTTACACTTATACCCAAAAATAGAAAAGATATATGTGTAAATTACAAGTTAGTTTAAAGGAGCTACCATTGTGGTATCATCCAAGCTTGTAATCCATCTCATTGAAAGATTACCAAATGTTTTTAAGTTTATATAATGTAGATAAAGTTCTAAGGATAACAATGTTATTTTTAGACATGAGGCTATTTAAAATTATATAAATTTTGGAAGGGTGGAATAAAGCCTTCATCAAATCAAATATGTACATGAAGGGAGGTATTGTTGTGGTTTTAGTGGATGCCTCTATAAAATTAAAGACTTGGCCATGTATCTACACATCAAGTGTTTACTTTAACATGAGGTTTAAACATGAAAGAAAGACTATTTTTTATTGTGAATATAGGAGCATTTTAATCTCATTTCATTTTTATACCATTTCCTCAACTTTCTTACTAAAATTTTGAGAATTTACCTCTCAAATATTTCCTTCAAAAGTCTTATTCATCTATTTCTAAAAAATTGCACTTCATAAATTCTTCAAATTTTAATGTGATTCACCATGGATAGTTGAAAAATTTATGTATAAATATTTTAATAAGGTAATGATAATTCAAATAAAATATTAATATATTAATTTAAAAATATATATATCTTGGATCCAATTTGCTTAAAATATTATACTATCCCCTTCATTCTAGGCTTACAATGGAAATATTGAGAATATTACATATACAAATTTGGAGTATGAAGATGTGGATGTTAGTAAAGGTATGGATAAAAAGTAAAAAAGTATAGATGTTTATTATAAATAATTTTCACATAATCATTATTTTTCTATGATCATCCCCTTCTTCACCAAATGGTGATTTTTTGACGCATGACTATAAAAAAAGGAATAAAAACATAACTCATGACAATAAAATTGGGTTCAGTATGATAAATTCTTATTAATAAAATGATAAAAAATAAGTTCAAGTGAAAAGAGTGTCGAATGATGATGTCTAAAAAAAATGTTGAAGATGAATAAAGTTATGAGTCCCTAATGTATTTGGAGAGGAAACTAGATGGAAAGATGTTGAACCATGGAATTAAGACAATCTATGAAAATATTATTTTATGGCACACTAATATCAGAGAAGTGGAGGTAAGAGTATATCAAACTCTGAATAAAATTAAGTAACTGGAAAAATTATTTATAATCAATGTTTTTAAAATGAAAAGTGATATCCTATAAAGACACAAAACTACTTTTCTATGGATGACTGGTCCAAATTATTTTTCATTATTTTATACGTTATGCACATTTGTCAATGTATGTATAATTGGTCCAAATTAACATTATTAAATTTTTATTATGACTTTTTATAGCTAGAAAATTCTTTTACCTGTTGTTATGAAAATCCCTCTTTTTATTTTATGTTTATCATGTCTTGTGTTATGGAGTATGAGATATGAAGAATTGTTTTTATGGAATTAAAAATAGTCCTTAAATATTTATCATTCAATGGAAAAAATGTGCTTATATAAATAAATATTCATAGACACACCCTAAAAATTATATTTATCCAAATAAAAATTCATAAACATGCCCTATTGATCATGCTGCAACCGATTGGGACAAAGATCTATTTTAAGACAAACTATTACAGGTGAAATATATTGGATAAAGTACCCATAATTATAAGATTTATCATTCAATAGGAAAACTATGTTTATCCAATTAAAATTTTATAAACACACCCTAAAAACATGCCCTATCAATCTTGTTGTAATCGATTGAGATAAAGATCTATTTTAAGACAAACTATTGTAGGTGAAATATATTGGATAAAGTATCCATAATAATAATAATTTCTCTTTGCGGTTCCCTCTACAGGTTTAAGGTACATCAACACTTGATGGATGAAAACCTAGTGTTTTAGATACCTTTACACATGTAGGTTATCCCTCCCCTCTCTTAAGGATTGAGATATGATAAGAAGTTAAGAACTTTAAATTTTTAAAAATGTACAAACATTTTTATGTATGACTAATTTTTTCAGCCACACTTCACAAACTATCTCAAAAAAGTAATTGCAAGTGTTGAGGTAATGTGCACTGATAGGGAAAATGTATGATGGAAGCATTGAGGATGTCATTGCAAATCAATATCATCATTATAAAGTATACCCAGTTCCTTCATTATGATATTTTTCTATCTATATCTACTATCATGTTTAAATTCAAGAATCATATTTATGATATATTTTATTGTAAGAGGATGTTCAACTCATGCTTGAGATGGGGCTAGATGCATATAGATTTTCCATCTCATGGTCTTGACTAATACCTAGGACTTGAAAAGTATTCCCCATATCATAGAAAAAAGTGCAAATATAAATTGTCTTGAGAAACTAACTAGGTGTTTTAATGTTTTATATGAAATAGGTGTCATTAATCTAAAGGTTTTTGAGTACTACAACTCTCTAATCAATGAACTTGTTGGTCATGGTATTAAACTAACCCTTAATGGCAACATGTATTAAACAACATTATTATAGCTATAAATTACTTGAAGACCTTAAATTTTATCTTGAATACAAATAATATATGTACATTCTAGTAGGAATTGAACCACATGTTACGTTATATCACTTCAATCTACCCTAGACTTTAGAAGATGCCTATGAAGGATGGATCAATCCCCACATAATTTAGTATGTGTTTCCATGTCTACAATACTAAAAACTAGGTAGATTATATAAAAAATCATGCAATACCCTAAAACATAATACAACACCTATATATTGAAGAATGTAGCTATTTGAAAGACTAACTTGAATGAAAATGAGAAGCTCCATTTCCAACTGCAACTACATTTTAATCACCACATAAATTTAGACAATTTTTTTTCACAAATTACAAAATAAACCTATTAAATCAAATTAAAAAAAATATTATTACATTTTAAACAAGAATAATCTTTGAGATAAATTTTTACAAGAATAAGCTTTGGGAAAATATCATTTGACATCACAATACCATCGAAGACCAACCTAAATAATAACAAGATGGAAATGCAATAGCACAAGCTAAAAACACAATGCTAACCTAGCTCTTCTTTGAAATGTAACATGAGTTATATATATACAGGGCAGGTAAGTGCCAAGTATAGTTGAGGGTCAATGGCAAATTTGGGTTAATGGCTAATTTTGAAATCTCTCACTCTTTTTTCCAGCCACTCTCAAACCATGATACATGACATGCATAAAATGTTCACCTTGATATTGAATACTATGGTGATGAAATGATGATTTCATGAGGGTGATGGTCATGGTGTCTATGGGTTTAACGATCTTGGGTTTAATGGTATCAAGTTTTGACATGGGACTTTTCACTAGTGACCAATGATGACTAGCACATGTTGGGAGTTAGCATGTGTTAGTTAATCTCATTAGAGGTTTAGAGGTACGTGAAATTATTAAAGGCTTATTTTTGGATGTAATAATATTAACACTAAATAATTTAAAAAGATCCAATGACATGCATGGGCTAGAAGTAGGAGAATAGAGTTCACCACGAGCATGTCTATTGAATCTACTTTTTTGATGAAATGAAACCTCATGCAAGTAATTGCTACTATCTCCTCCGTCTTCATTGATTTTTTTCTATGGAAGGCATCATAGATAGAAACATCATTTATTTGTTAAAGATATGAGGTTTCCATAATTTTATGAGATAACTGCAGTGTTCTTGTGTTGAATTTTTATATTCTGATTGTTAGGGTTGGTCCTCTCCACACACAAACATCATTTTTTTATATTTAAACACTGTATCAATTAATAAAACTGTTTCAAGTTTCCATAGTTTATTTCTTGAGTTTTTTATTTTGGATATACACTTGTACTATATAAAAATAGATGAAATAGAGTACAAACATGCAATATACTAGAATCTACTAATTCTAGAATTATCATAGTCCAAATGTAAAACCTATGACACTAGAAAGAAATACATATTATCTACATCCAGAATAGATCATAAAAAACTATATTATAAAGATACTTTTTACTATTTAATTACACCATAAGACTACATGTGTGCATATTTATATATCATTCACCCCATTTCCAAAATTTAGAAAATTACAAAAATATCTAAAACACAAATTGCACAGATTATCAAGTTAGATGTGTTGATATTAATTTACATTCACATAGAATTATCATTGGATATTTTATTTTAAGCTGGTGAGGTTAAATTGGAGCTTGGTGGAGGAAGTTCTATAACTTAAACCTAATTACCTATAGATTCCTCAATAACCCTATGTAGACACCTAAATTGGCCACTACTAACCTCCAACTAGGATTTTGACCAATTTCCACCACAATGCACAATTTTTCCTAAAAACACTAAAAACATTGAAAGAGTTGAAATTGATATATTCGAGTGTTGATTTTGGCTAGAGTGTCACTAAATGGGACAATACAATTTATGAAGCAACTAAATTTGATTAGATCATTATGAGTCAAAATGACATTTTTGCGCCTAAGTGCCTTAGATTGTTCATTTTTGTCAAAACTCTTGCACAAAACATGTGCCTTTGTTATTTTTTGTTGGAAAAGTCCTAAATGGGATAATGGTTCCAATGTATTTGACATCGACTTCTTATTTCAATCCAATCAAATTTTAGGCTAATAACAAGACATTTTGACCAATTTGAGTAATTTATGCATAAAATTCTTAATCATGCTTAAGAGCTAATTAAACCAAATCAAAGGCCTAATTAAGAATTCCATGGAAAATTAATGAATACTTATTTTTATAAATGAATAATTTAATATATGCATCATCAGGTGACATCATTTCTTGGAAAGACATCTCTATGTCATAAATGCATAAAATATCATGGTTAACCCCTCCCATGCCTCATCAATGCCTCCCATGCCTCTTAAATGCCCCTCTATCTGAAATATTGATGAGCCTATTTATGGATTTTTAATTACATAATTAGATTAATCCTTAGCCACACATCTCAATCTTGAGATGGATAGTTTCGATTGATTCTGATCAATCTCAAAAATCTATAAATAGAGAGACCATAGACATTATTTCTAAGCTATTTTGGTGCAAAGTTATTATGCTCAAATATATTCAAAAATATTAATTTTTTCAAAGGTACCATCCAAATTGATTCCAAAAATATCTTTAATGCCAAATTTATAATGCTCAAATGTTGAGCCAAGCCAAAGACACAAGGTGCCAAGGAGAGATGAAGGTAGCCAAGCTTTCATTGATGCAGACTTCATGAGCACAAATTGAGAAAGCCACTACAAAAATCATTCTGGAGCATCCAAGGAAGGTAAAAGAAAGTTTCTTTAGAATTTTAGTTGTGTGTTTCATTCATGTTTTATTAACTAAGCTCTCCCTAGTAACTAGGCATAGAGATGTATGCTAGTTAGTGTGTTCTTATCAATTTGTTTTAATTTGGGACTAACACAATACTAATCATCTCTCTTGAGTCAAATTTATAGTTCACACCTTGCATATGGTAAAATCCCAATTGTCTCACCTCTATATAAAACATGTAGAATGATGTTTTTGAACATAAGATTATATTATTAACTCCAGAAAGAAGTTATAGCAAAAGCATCCCTTCTCTTTCTTTTTATTATAGAGTCTATTCTTGGGAGGAGACTTTAACTTTTGGGGTTGAGGTTGAGCCTTGGCTAAAGGATCTCACTTTTATGGAGATTGTGTAATAATGTTTCCTACCATTTTTACTTTCATCAGTTCTAGTACTTCTTACATGGCCTTAATTTTTGCTATCTCTTTTTCCACTCTTTTGGTAGCATGTTTCTTCATCATCTTGGCTTCTCTTATCTCCTTGTACTCATTATATAATTTCCCTTTAAGATTGATTTATCACCTCTCAATGTCAAGTTCTAATTTTTTTATAATCCATGTGTTGTTTAGTGCATCTCTCCTAAAATTATGAATATACATGCTTCTCAATACTTATTCCAATAATTTATCTCTTATGATTTAAATATTCATCATTATCTTGCTTCTTTCTTTCAATCTATGATAGATTTTATATTTCATCATGTTAAATTGTAGTTAGACTATTGGATTGATAATTTGTTTTTATCTAGTGTGTATTAAGATATGAAGGGGACTTGGTGGAAAAATGCTACTTTGAAAAGCATAAGTTAGTATGGGAAGTATTAGATGGGGGCCTGAAGATCAATATAGAGATATAATGGTCTGATATCATGACATTGAACACAAGTTATCCTATGAATTAGACATTGAAGTATGAAAATGAATTATCTATTAGGATTCTAACTAAACTTCCTTATTCTTCTCTCTAATGATTTTCATATTGATTTATATAAGTATCTAGGCTACTACTTTTCTTTAAAGAGACAAATCTACAACCAATGAAGCATACTTTATGGCAAGATTTTTTAGTAGATGTGTGTTATTTTTTCTTAGGTTTATATTGAGGTTTTTAAATTCCTTTTTTATTTAAATAAAATAGACATTGACAATAACAACCTATATTTATATCTATGAATGTATTTTGTCTCTGTTAAGATTTATGGATTTTCTCTTTGTATGGTTTCAAAATTGTTTTTTGATACTTTGTAAAATCTTTGATATTTATTTCCTTGTTTGGTTTAATCATCAGTTGGTAATAGTCAATATCTAGTTATCCTACTCAAAAGAGAGGCTCCATCTCTTATGTAATACTCCTCTTTTGGTACTGATCAATAAAAAAATCACCTTATTAAAAAACTTATACCTTGGGTATAAAAATAGTTTCAAGAAGTGTTTGGAATGTGGGGTAGTTATTATTCAAAGACATGGCTTAGGGAACCAAATACCAATATTTATAATATATAAATGAGTGGCCAATGATTGATCCCTAACTTTACATATGATTTGAAAACCTTTAGTGGAAAAAAAATGGCTTTAGGTTTGAAAATATTTATTATTGAACACACCCTTTATTGAGGTTGCAGACCTTATACCTGAGCAAGTTCTTTTATCCATGATGAATGGAGGTCTAGTTTTATTATTTAGTAAATTAAATGTATACATTATTTTGAAAAATCATACATGACTAAAATATTTTGTGGCTAATATTTTGGTAAGTCTTTAGGGATGATAATGCATATGAAAGTAACATAATAATATGAATTATTTTCTTTATTGACATGTTGTTATGTGTGATTTATAGCTAAATATATGAGTTTAGATGCTATCCATCACTCTGTATTTAACTCCAAGTGCATAAAATAAATATATAAAATAAAATTTAGATGTTATGTCTACAACATTAAATGTTTTTCATTTTAGGTATGCCATGTATTTTTAGTTCATGTGGAGGAAAATTTAGATGGTTGTTGCATAAAGCTTTTGTCATGTAAGGTGATAATTTACAAACTTAATTGTTCTACAGGGCATTGTTACTTGCCCAAGGTCTTCAAATGCTTAAAACTTGCCTCATTTTTTGCATATTTACTTATCTTGTATGGAATTTTAGAATAAAATGTCTATTTAGTCCAATCTCCTTTGATTTTATGAGCTTTGGTGACATGTATTGACACCTTTCTGTTGTATTTGATCTCTAGAAAATCATCAGCTAGATTGTTCTCCTATTATGGTTGATTAAAATGAGAAATTATTAGGTACTATTTTTCTTCTTGAATAGATATATATAAAATAGAGATACAATGGTTTGATATCATGGCATTGAATGCAAGTTGTCCTAAGAATTAGACATTGAGGTATGCAAATGAATTATCTATTAGGATTCTAACTGAACTCTTTGTTTTTCTCTCCAATAATTTTCATATTTATTTTTATAGGTATTTAGGCTACCACTATTATTCAAAAAGACAAATCCATATCTAGGGAAGCATACTTTGTGGTAGGATTTTTTTCGTGCATGTGTCTTGTTTTTACTTAGGTTTGCGTTGAGGTTTTACTATTCTTTTTCATTTACATAAACCAAACATTCATGAAAATAACCTATATTATATCTATGAGTGGATTTTTTCTCTATTAATAGGTTATGGATTTGTTTTTTGTATTATTCAAAAATTATTTTTTTATATTTGTAAAAACTCTACTATTTCTATCCTTATTTTACTTAATCATTGGTTGGTATTAATCAATGTCTAATTATCCTAATAAAAAGAGAGGCTCTGTATTTTATGTAATATCCCACATTTGGTATCAATCTATAAAAAAATCACCATAGTAAAACACTTATACTTTGGTTAGAAAAATAGTTTCAATAAGTGTTTGGAATGTGGGGTAGTTGTTATTCAAAGCCATGGCTTACAGAACTAGATACCAATATATCTAATATAGAAACAAGTAGCCAATGACCAATCCCCAAATTTTAACTATGATTTGAAAACCTTTAGTGGAAAAACAAATGGCTTGAGGTTTGAAAATATTTATTATTAGACAAACCCTCTATTGAAGTTGCAGGCCTTATACCTATCCATGATGAATGGAGGTTTAGGTTTATTCTTTAGTAAATTAATTGTATCCATTATTTTAAACAGTGATACATAAATGAAAGATGTTGTGGATAATATTTTTTTAAGACCTTAGGAAATATGTTATGGACAATTAAGAAACATACAAAAAATGCCTACATGAGTGATTTACAGCTGAATATATGAGTTTAGATGCTAGCAAATACTATGTCTTGGATGTCAAGTACATAAAATAAGTAGATGAAAGTTCCATGTACTGTTAGTTCCTATGGAGTAAAATCTAGATAGTTGTTGCATAAATATTTTATCATGTAAGGTGATAGCTTATAAACTTTATTGTTCTACAAGGCATTGATGTTTGCCCATGGTCTTCAAATGCTTAACCTTTTGCCTCATTTTAAAAATCTTCTATTGTCTTATATAGAATTTTAGAAGAAAATATCTATTTATTCTAATCTCCCTTTATTTTTTGATCTTTAATGACATGTATTGACATCTTTCTACTTTATCTAATCTCTAGCGAATCATTTACTAGAAGGTTCTCCTATTGTGGTTGCTCAAAATGAGGAATTTTCAATTACTATTTTTCTTCTTGAATATGTATGTAGAAAATATGTTTGAATTTTTCATAGAAATATTACTTTTTAATATTTAAAAGGATTATAAGGTCATGCTCTACTTAGAATTGTGTAGAATTTCCATGGCCTTAAACATCAATCATTGGTTTTCTTTTTTTAGATCAATAAATTCCTCATTTGTTGATTTATTATTTCAAATTATATGATTTTGGAAATTATTTTATAAATATAACATAATGAATTTATTACTACCAATAATCATTCAATTTCAAAGAAAATATATCCAATTTATAATTCCTTATTTTTAAATACCATGGAATTCTAGCTATTCAATTCTCTCTCTACTTCCCACAAGGACTTGGCACTATGTTGTTATGAATTTGTATGTATATTCTATTTTTATTACATTGACATATGATGCTAGACTAGTTTAACTGTTGTTTAGATGGATTATTGTGGTACTTGTTGCAACAACATTGGTTGTGTACTTATTCTATGATTTGTTATGGATTGTTTATTTCTGTTGCTCATGATTTTATGATATATAGTGATTATCAATTTATGATATAATGTGATTTATGCCATTTTGGTGATTTTAGGTTATTTATGAACTAGGTAGGTGATGGAAGCCATAAACTTAGAATAATGATTTTTGAGCATGTTAGCATGTTAGACAAGTATATTATTATTTGATTATCCTTCAAACAATTCAATTTGGTTGATGTGTTTGTCAACTGTAGTCCTTGTGTTTGTAATAACCATTTTAATTTACCAATTCCATTACAATTCATTATTTATAGATATGGTTCATTATGTTTTTTGTTATATTTTTGTTGGTCATAGCCTTTCTTATACATGCAATTTCATTATTTATTCCTACAGGCCTTTTGAATCACTTCTATTCTCTATTAGACCCTATCAACCTACTCAGATCGTACCCAAACCTAACTAAACCACCTAGACCTAACCCCCTTGGGAACCCTTGTCACCTCCATGCTACCCTAAACCCCTTTCGACCTAGAATTATTACTTAATGTTGGTGGCATATTATTTTAATGACTAATATAGTCATGGTTTGATTTAAACATAGTTTAAATTATTTGATAATATGTTATTACCATGTTGACTTAGATTGATGGTTTACATGGAAATTCATTAAACCTTATTTAATAAGGTAGGTGATGAAGGTTTCAACAATACTCAATTTAGTTAGGTTAATCCTTGATTGTTTTAGATTAAGGTAAAAATAGGTTTTGAAGGGGCCCCAAAACCCTTAACATTAGAAAGAAAGATAAACCATTAAGCACAACCAGGTTAAAAGAACCTGAAACCAGTAAAACAACTAAACCAAGTTTTACACGAACCTACTACCAATAGATGTAACCAGATGAACTGCCACCAAAACACTGGAAGGAAAGTTAACAGACTAGAATAACAACCTGAGAAACCTCCCAACCTAGTAACCAACAAACCAGTTAAGCAACCATTTTACCAACCCAAAAAAACCAATTAGCAAAAGGGCACATTAGCTTTTCCTTTTGAATTGAGGTTTTTTTATACATGACCGAAGGTTCATATCTAGAAGGGGGACCAAGGGCTTAGACTTCCTCCTCTTAACTGCTGTCCATCCATCCTCTAACTTTTCAGCCTCAGCAATCCATGCCCCAGAAGACAATGATCCATGGAACCCAAGGGACATGGACACCGCAACAATATCCTTGTGAGAATCAAACAAAGTATGGCTCCTAGGAGGATCCTTTGGAATAGGGGAAGAGACCAATGCCACCTCAACCACTGGCTCAGAAAGATCACTAACCTCAGCCTCCATAGGATCTTTAAAGGAAAGTTTCACCAAAGAATCCTCCACAACCACCGGCTCGGAGTGAACACAATCCTCAGTCTCAGGAACAGCCGGAGCTTCCAAGGGTTATTTAACCATGTGATGCTTAGAGGAAGCCTCAGACCACCAAGAAGGTGGTCTTCTAGATTTGGGTTTCCCAGCAGCACAACGAGCTACAATATGACATGTCTGGTGACACTTCCTACAATGAAAAGGGATACCCTCAAAATCCAGCATTTGTGTCCAAGTACCCCTTGGGGAGTCCAAGAAAATCACCTCAAGAAGGTCTTTAGATACATCCAAATCTACCAAAAAGCGTGCACAAGTCAAATGGAGAATATTTGAAGTGTCTATATCCACAAATAAGAAATCCCCAATTGCATTTCCAATAGTTTCAAAATCTGAATCATGCCAAAGATGTATTGGAAGATTAGGGAGCTAGACCCATATAGGGAACTTATTAAAGTAGTTTGAGAGAGGATCAAAATCCATGTGCCACGGTTTGGACATAAGTGGATATCTGCCCTGCCAAGAAAAAATATTGTGGCACAAAATAATCTTCCTATCATTGGAGTAGAGGAACTTTGCTATAAAGAAACCTTTAGCATAAGAGAAGATTTGGACATTATTTTCAATAAGTGGCATCCAGTTCTTGGAGATCCAATCATGTAGATCTGCAAGAGAAGGCCAAAAGCCATAGAAGTGAAAAATAACAGCAAGAGAGGAAAGCTCTTCTGTCATATGAAAGATGTATTCAACTGATTCAAGATATAGAGTTACCCTAATAGGTTTTAAAGCACTTACCAATGTAACATGAGAAGGCCCAGATGATGTGTGAGGAAGGGCATTGTGTAGTTTAGCTTCAAATGCAGCCACATCAGTAAAAGTCCTTCCCCTAAAACCAAGATCTAAACCAAGAGTAGGGGATCCATAAACTAGATGTAAAGCAGGAAGAGATCCTCCACCCACAAAAGAAATCGTGTTAGGGGCTAGAACCCTGCCCCCACATGTGGAAGAAGCCCCACTCGTAGCAGTACCCACACTAGCCACAAGATCCATGACCTCTAGCTTCAAATTTTGAATTCGTGCACATGCGGGAGACACAATAGGAGCCATTTTTTACACCTTCCTTGATTGTTACCACTAATATATTTTTCTATTAATAGAGGTGTGATTACTTAGTGAGTCTTCTACACTCACCAATAATGGTAAGGTTAGTGGGATTACCTTGAGATACAGTGATTTTCTCTCTCCTTCTAGAATTTAATGTGAATTTATTTGGGGTATGGAGGATTGAATGGAAAGGATGGGGGAAGGTGTATAATATATTGAATGTTAGGAAGATGGAGAAATTGGGATGTAAATAGCAAATGGTTCACCTAGTTTTAATGGTAAGATGGTTGGTTTGGGAAACACACAACCTTGGGTGCGTCATAGAGATTTCGTATTTTTGTGAATTCTCTACATGTTTTCAAGTAGGTCTTTTATTTGAGTTTTTTAGTTAAATTTTTATTGGGTTGCTATAATAAAAATTAAAGGTTGTGCATGTAGCCAGAATTCCTAAGACTTCTAGGTGAATATGTAGACCCACTATATTGATATATCAATACATTTGTTACTTATAAATTTTTAATAAATGTATACACATTATATATAAATATATAATTTGTATACATTTATTACAAGTTTATAAGTAAAAAATTTATTGATATATCAATATAGTGGGTCTTATATGTAGTTGAATGGGTTGTGGTTTACATTGAAGGATTGTGTGTGTTTGCATGTTAAATGACTATGTTTTTATATTATAATAGTCAAATAGTTTAGGGTTGGAAACTTTGTGTTTGCCAAGATATTGATTATGCAATAATTATTTAGATCTATGTCTTTCTTATAAGGGTGAAATACTATGAAGATTTATAAGTTTAGTGTTTTTTGAAATGGTAATTATGTGTTTTATCGACTATATCTTAAAATTTTTGGGAGGTTTACTTGGTTCTAAGTGTTTATGTGTGAGTGAGTTGGGTGTTACCTTGGGTTCAAGCGAGAAACATTTGATATTTTATCTGTGTGTTTTAAAATCATGGTTGTAGCTATTTCTAATAGTAGAGTATGTAAAGATTGTTAATCCTAGTGTTTTCAAATTATAAATAGTGCTTTATTATTTATAACAACTATGTGTTCAACGATTATGCAATTGTATTATTAAAGTAAAAATAAAGGGTCATGTTATTTTTCTAATGTTTTTGCATAAACCATTTTGGTGCTCTTTGATTTAATGATGGATGGGTTTTCATATGATGTGTTAGTTTTACATTTTAGAAACCTTGTTCATTATTCTTATGGGACTTATGGGTGTGATTATTTTTCTGGGTCTAAACATACTATTATTTCATTCAATTTGAGTGGTATTTTGGTCATTACAATTTTGATATGGGTTGTTTCAACCTAGTTCTCATTAAATTGTTTAAATCAATCATTCCACTTGGAATAGGTCATGGTTTATTTGTCTCCCTGTATAGGTAAATCATGAGTTTGATTTTATGGCTTCTGGATTATTTAATTTTGAATTGTTATACACACACACATTTTTATATACACTACATAAAAAATGCAATAATGCTTCTTTTATGAATTCTAGGTTATTTAATTTTGAGTTGTGATCTTAGACCATTTCAAAATGATATTTTAATGGTGACTATGTCATTGGCTTTTCCTTTATTGATCCAGTTAGGATATTATTATTATTCTTATTATTATTATTATTATTATTATTATTATTATTATTATTATTATTATTATTATTATTATTATAACAATATAGGATGTTTTATGCACTATGAATTAGGTAGTTGTGTTTTCTTTTGTGATTGGATTATTGGCTGAGCTGTATATAGATCATTAAAATCTTCCAAGTTTGAATTTGATTTTAAATATTGACTTTCATTAAACCTTGTCTATAACCTTCTCGATTCGTTGATGATTTTTTGATAATCATGACCTTATCATTTTATTAATTGTGTCGATATTTAAGTTTTAGGACTTTGCCTATGGGTTATGAAAATTATATGATTTTATTATAGTTGACTAAATATTTTAAGGTCATTCAGTCATGTATGTGCTTGTTACATTAAGTGTCATGTTTAATTATTCTAATATTATTAGATTAATATGATTAATTAATTAAATCCAATTTTTATTGTTGGTCAAAATATGTGTATTTTCATTCTTGAAATAGACCTAAATAGTTATAGGTATATATTGTGGGTTCAAATGATTAAAGGCTAATCAATAAATTGGATTGGGTCTAAGAAGGATAAAATTAGAATATATATAATAGATTAGGATTAATCCATTATATAACATTCGATGGTCTAAGATAACCATCCTCACCCTTAATCTATACTTAGACATTTAATTATTCCCATCTCACCTTGGAATGAATTGATTTGTAGTATGTGTCTTTGGGTTATTATGTCTTTATTCAGATATCGATGTGCTCAAAATTCATTATCTATTCTTGGTTATCACAACCACCATCTTGTTGATGGTTTGGGTGGTAAAGGCCACCAATGGGGGGCTCATAGGGCTGGTGGGGTGGGCTTGTCCTGATCAGCTAGTTTGTGTTCAACTCATTATTTTGATGACTTTGTATAGAAGGTGGTAATGAATGTATTTATTAATTTGACTAGCATAGATGACATAGATTTTGGATGTTGATTTTGGTTATTATAGTGATATCATTAGCTACTAACAAATGTTGTGAAATGAAATATTGAAAGGATAAAATAAATATTAGCCAAAGCTTTTATACAAGTAAATTGTATTGTATTGTTTATCAAGATTCCTTATGCTACTAGATTTTATATGTTATAATAATCCATAAGTGTATTTAGATGCAATCAATTCCTAATGTTTATTAATTCATATACTAATACTCGTATCTCTAACATTCTAATATAAGAATTATTTTGTTGTATTTGTTAATTGTTAAATATAAACATATTTAAGTATATTTATCTCTAAATCCTAATGAAAATTATTGGGATATTTGACATTAAATTTATTTTCAAAAATCTATCCAATTAGAAGAAATTAAAACTGATATGAATTATGTTCTTATATACTAAGATTTATTTCAATTCACTATTCTAGGAAAATATAAACATGTAGATGTTTTGCGTAAAATCTATAGCTTTATAATTTAGAATGAATAGGTTGATGGAATTAAGATAGAAGTTAATAATTGATTTAATTTTACCATTTCATATACATAGAAACTTTATATTAGTTGTTTAAATTTAGAATATAAAAGTGGCATAGAAATTTGCCTTAGTTAAATTAATAATTGGACAGCTGGTTACTCTCATTTATAAATACCTAATTGCATTTGGAACATCTAACCCTTGCAACAATACATAAACTTGATAGCTAGACTGTGAGAAGAGTGAAATAAATGTGCTCCTTTATCAATCGCTACATGTTTATTGGTTGCATGCAAGGTAGGTTTTCAATTATAAAAATATCATTTCTCAAATTTATGTATGATTATGAAATCTAAAAGTAATTCATAAACATTTATATCAATTGGCAAAAGCACTAATAATCCTTATAATTCAATTAATGATCATGTACAATGATTTTATTATTCATTTAATTAGATGAATACATTATATGGAACTATATTATAGTCCAAAAATGATAAATAGTTATCATACCATATTAAATAGTACAAAAGCTATACTTATGATGTTCCTTTAGCTTTTTTCCCATGAGTTGAACTTTTTGGCTAGTTGCCTCAGCTGCCAATAGAAAATTTTATAAGAGTTACCTAAATGGAACATTTTATTTGGGTTCCACTCATATTGAAACTCAAATTAATCTATTTACTTATGTTTCATGAATTATACCATTGTATGCTTGTTGGTTTTGAATTGCAATGAATTTGTAACATACTTATGTCTTTAAAACATTCACTTATGAATTAATAAAGTTATTATTGAATAGATAATTTCTTGAATTAATTATTGTTGGCTATGCAAGATGTTATTTTCATATAGAAATCATAGATTCATGTGTTTTCACTCTTTTAGCATTGCCTATGCCAATTTGAAATAGCCACATAGAATATGGATTAGAATAACTAAGTCTTAAACTGTTATAAGCATCTATGTGTGACATGAATGATGTACAAATAAGTTCAATGACCTTAAAAGTTATAAGGTGTGGTAACTTGGCTGGTAGCACTAAATAATGTTGTACTAAATCTATTTCTCTTATGCCTTTATATAATTATTGTTTAAAAGATTAAAAATATGCAAGTGTGGAATTAATTATGTTTGCTGATTTTTTAGTGCTTGTCTAAATTATATAGCATGTATCTTGATTTAAACACATAAATAACCTAAATGATAACTTAAGAATTTTAAGGCAACCCCTCTTATTTAGACTAATTATTTAACTTAACCATCCTCAAATGGGATTGAAACCCACTGAGGAGAGTGAGGTATTTACATAAGGTGAAGGATATAGAAATACTCCTATGAATAAGTACGAGTGCCACTTATGACACTCAAGACTTATTAGTATATGAGTTCATTGATACACTCTACATTTCATAATCTTTGTAAATAACAACTACCTTCCCCATAGTGCCTTTTATATGTGTTTACCTCTAGTGAATTGCCTCAGTTCCCCTCCTTTAGTTTTAGTCATGTACGCATAGAGTAAATTAAATGTTTCAGTGCAGTAGCAAGTCTTCTAAGTGGGCCTAACATTTGTACAAAGTTTAATCTGATATATGATTCCAATTTTTTTGGGGGTTATTTCATCTGGTATCAAAGTAGAATTTTTCTCTAGGAAACTCTATGAACAAGTACTTTCCTTTAATCAAATACAATCTCTAAATTATCACTTGTGATTTCTCAGGATGGTTAAAACATGATCAAATAGAGGCAACATCTATTAAAAAAACTTTGAATGTTAATTCATATAGAGGTAAAGGTTGAGGATGTGGAAGAGGTCATCAAAGCCACATCACCATTCATAACCTAGATAAACTACCTATGAATAATGTGTATATCAATACCGAGGTACCCCATGCTAAAGTAGTCAATGGGATTCCAATAGATAAGCATAAAGAATCCTCAGTGGGATCTTGACAATCCTTAACACCTTATAAGGGAAGATTGATAATCAAGAAAAAATATTGAACAACCTTAATGGGGTATCATAAGAGGAAGTAATTAGACTAGAAATGGGACAAGTGAAAGGAACTTTAATATAGGAACTATCTTTGACCATCATTGACCCAATCATCAAGTAAATGAAGAAACTTCCACCACCTACCTTCTCAAGTGAAGAATCAGGTGATGTAGTTAATGCTTGGTTGGTACACTTACTTTTTGCATAATAATCTTTCCAATGTGAAAGTTAGAGTAGTAGCTTATCAGTTTGTAGGAATTATAGTATTATAGTGGAACCACCTTTGTGTTATTGAAGGGTATTAGTCTTTAAATCTATCTTGGTCCAATTTTTAGACTCAACTTCATAAAAGGCACATGAATTCAAAATATAAGGAGCAAAAAATCATTGATTTTCAACACTTAAAACAAGATAACATGTATGTTGTAGAATCTAAGAATAAATTCCTAAACTTGTTGCATCATGTGAACTATATGCATGATGAGGAAACTAAGATGACAAAGTTCAATCTTGGGCTTGAAGAGATTCTAATGCATGATGTTAATATGATAAATCTCAAAACTTTGGCTGCAGCCATAGAATCACCATAGATGGATAAGGAGAAAGAAAAGTCTCACTAGAAGGCAAGACAAGTATTCAAGTCTAATAGGTAGTAGTTTAAGTCCAAGAACCTTTCTCCCTTGAATAATAACTTCAAAAAATCTGATTCTAACTGTAGATTTTTAGAAGCTAATAAGAATTTCAGTAGGCTTTCCAATCAAAACAATATTTTTAAGTCCCATGGACCTTCCAAATCTTGTTCTTACAAGAAGGAACAACATCAAAACAATGAACATGGATTAGCCACAGGTGCTAACACTATTTTTATAGCATCTTATAGGCCAATTTTATGTTGGGAATGTGGTGATAATCACTATAAAAAGGACTATTCTAAATAGAAAATAGGCCAAACAACAAACCATAGGGTATTTGCTATTGTTGATAATCATAATACTGACTTGAAGGCCATTCCTATTGAGACCCAAGGTACAATTAATGTTTTTCCTTTAACTATTTTGAGTGATTCTAGTGTAATGTATTATTTTATTTCTCCTTTTACTATTGAATACTGCAATATTAAACCCATCTTGATAGGAGAAGGTTGGGAAGTGGAATTTGGTACTAGAAATAAAGTGCCTATTCTTGAATGCTTAGAACAATTAGAGTTGGATCTTGGTGTTTTTAGGACCAAGGTAAATATGATTTTCATGCCTTTAGGGTCATATGATCCCATCTTAGGAATAGACTAAGTCCATGGACATCAATCCACACTTGATTGTGTAGGTAAAAGAATGTGATACACTAATGACCTCAGCCAAATCATATAATTAAAAATCATGTAAGGGTCTATGAGGCATAAAACACTTTCAGCTCTACAGCTAAAAAGAGTAATTAGGAAGGGCTACAAAATCTATGTAGTTCAATTATAGGAAACATCTGAAGAAAAGGAACTAAAACATGCATACTTTCCTATACTAAGGGAGTTTATGGATGTCATTCTTGAAAATTTGACTAGGTTGTTGTTGATTGAATTTGGTCCAAAATCAAAATTTTGGCCAACCCCTACTATTTTTATCTTTTAAGAAGATTCCCATGTGTCTTATAGGGTGTTATGTTGGTCTATTGTCTTCCTATTTTTAACTTTATGCATTCGGCATGGGTGATACAAGTGAAATTGGGAGGAGTGCTTCTAGGGGTGCATATTAATCTGAGTGTACTTCATTTTCATAACAAGAACTTGAGATTTGGTATATCCTCCTTTATGAACAATCAATTTGATCACATGCAACTTTTTATGCATGTTCAACCATGAGGGGGGCACTATTTGATCTTGTCTTAGAGTTTCTTAGTCTAGATTGATGGATTTGTGTGTTTCATGTGTCTCCACATGATATACAAGATGTTTCCATGCTTCTTATTTTAGAGGAGTTAATTGTTTGAGGAAACCTCTTTTAGGCTTGCAAAATGTCTAGTTTGCATTCATAGTCATCATAATTGCTTTGAAAATGTTTATTTCACATTGGATATGATGTTTTAAAGTTGTTTTGGAAGTGATATTGGTATATGTTGAGCATTAAAGTGTTGAAAAATTCTCTTGAGGTGTTTTTAAATCATTCCTTGTATGATTATTATCATTTCATGACTTCCTTGTATATCACAGTTAAGAAACTCTACCTACAGGAGAATGTTGACATCAAAAATGTATTATTGAAGGTTTTACATGGTCCTCAACCTCTTGGTACCACTAATTTAAATTTAATAGTTAATGGATGAATGTAGGCTATATAAATTTGCATATTTTGAGAATGAGCTCATTGTTGCATATATAAAAAGAATGACCATCTACAGTTGATGCCATAGGTATGCCTTTTGGAGGTGTTCTAATAGATTGGTCAATCAAATTTAATAATAATTACTATTGGAAAGCCTAGATATACCTATTGATAATTATAGTTTGATAAAGGAAAGTGTCAAAGCATCAAATGGGAATTTGGACTATGATCAAGCCATATTGGGTTCCTTATCCCTAAAAATATCAAACAAAGGCCTTGAAGGTTTTTAAGGACCTAAAAAAAATCACTTGTTAGGTGATTAAATATTTAAAATTGGATAACTTGGTATATTTATCCACCTAAAACAATTTTTCCAATTTTGAGAATCAAAAGATGAGTGGAGATTGGATTTTTCAAGGTCTAAATATGGCTAGAAAATCACTAAACAGGGTAGTGTTATCTACAAAAAATTGATCAAAATGTTAACCTTGCCCTTCATTATGGTATTCTAGGCCATGATATTAAGTTAGATGATGATAATGGCTCAAATGATACTTTCAAGCTAAGATGCCATGAGACAAGGTTAAATCTAATGTCTTAAACCCCAATTCATACTCCTCTATATATACACAAGACTATAAGGAGTCACCTATAGGTAGAAATGTCCAAGTTTATGAAATAGGCATGATCATAAATAAGATGAGGAAATTTTATGTTTTGAATGCAATAAAATAAATCAATTACATAAATTCCACCATGAAAAATCCTATTCTTAACCTATAAAATAACCTACAGGCCTAAAATGAATGAAACATAGCCACCTACAACTGAGCAGATAGTGGAATGAGGATTATGGAATCTGGAGGAGTCTTAGAACATTTTAGGGATAAAATAGGTTGAAAAGACAAAACTAATAAATTTGTAGATATAAATTAGTTTATAAATCATAAATAAAGACCAATTTCATTCCATTCCTATCCTAAAACAACCTACAAGTAGAGACCTAGGGTTGTCTCAGTCTAAGAGGACAATGAGCAAATGGAAGGCCTAAAAGGACAAAGATGTTAAGTTTGAAAGATGGTTCACATTGGAATATTAAGGTGAAGTTAAAAAGATAATATGGAATTTTTTTAAACCTTGGTCAAAATATCCAAGGAAAGGCACCCAAAAGAAAGAGTACATGTGTTCATTATCACAGTTAGACAGGGTCATAAACAAGAAAGAGACAAGATGAGAATTTGGTGCCTAATTAAGATAAGGAGAATTTAAAACAATATAATATGTAATAATCATGATAAAATTAATGATTTTATATTTCCAAAACATCCTCAAGCCACCCAAGGCCCTTTTCTCATAGCAAAATGGACTCAGTCCGTATAGGCAGGGTAGGGAAAGCCTTATTTCAAGAGGTAAATTTGGGGATTCCACTTAAGAGAGATATTTTGGGTGGATACCTAGGCTAAAAAATAACTAAATTAGGTTTATTAAAATTAATTAACAACTTGGATGCATCAAATAGGTTTGGAAGGAGAATCCATGAGGAGGTTTGGACAAGAACATGCAAAAACAAGGTTTTTAACCCTTTTTTCAAAGAAATTGGGATGGTTATACCCCATAACCATGGAATAAAAAAAATGGTATATTTTGTATTTATTAACATATTTATATTATAAAATATTCAATTTTCCCAAAAACATATGCCTAATACTTTATGTTTTGTCTCAAAGCAGGGGCAGTCCCTTCATGCACAAGAATGATAGTTCTAGGGAAAAGTGAAGAATGGTGAACGAGAGACCAATTGTATTAGTCCATAAGTTTTTAATAATTGGGGTACATATTTAGGAAAATAATAAAACTTTTTACAAGCCTTGGGAGTAGACAAGGTACGCTACACAACAAGGGTTATATTCAAGTGTGAAGGAAAGTCTCAAGGCTAGAAATTAATTTGGAGGTCATAAGAATTTTCAACCTAATATATGATTTAAAAGTGATAAATTAATTTTTATATAAATATTTTTGATGTTTTTAAACAATCACATTACAAATAAAATCAGTTTAAGGTCAAGAGGAGCTCAAAGATGTAGGTAGACCTATTCATAAGGTCTAGGTCTAAAACCAAACAGGCGTAAGTTTCCATTTAAATATTTTATAAATACATTATAATGATGGAAGTAATTTTTTATGGTATGTATTTATATTTTATATCCATTTTTTCTCAAATAAAGTCTCCAAGAATCCATTTTTATCTTAAGAATCATTCAAACCCCACTAGGAAGCAAAAGATGAGCTCGAATATCAATTTCAAGTGATTAGAACTTCCACCAAGATTTGAATGGGACCCTAATCCATTAAAGGAAGATATATAATATCCATGAGGTTCCTTTATTTTCATTAATTTATGATTTCAATGTGCAGCCTTTATGAACAAAGGTTAATATTGAAAGTGACCAGAAACCCTTGCAAACCCTCCATAAGGACTCGATTGGAGAAATGAGTTTTAAAGTACATCCTATTGAATGAATTTGACCTTGATAATAAAAAATAATTTGTTTCCAACTCCATGAGGGTTAAATCCATGTAATTGGATTGTAAAAAATCCATACAAGTGGAGTAAAATGCAAGTTTTCTTGACATTTTCTTGTGTTTTATAGGTCTTGAAGATAACCATGAGATGAAAATAACTTTGGGAGATATTTTGGGACTTTATAAAACCATAAATTCCATTTTAATACCATTTAAATACTCACAAATACCTCTATTATCTCTCTTTATTCAGCGTATCTAAACTGGCATCTAGAATGACATAGTGGACAAGGTGGAAACTCAAGTTTGGTGGCTTTTTATGATGTTTATGATGAATCCAAGAATATTAGGTGTCATAAAATGTGTCACAAGACCATTGTAATATATTATTTAGTAATGATGTAAATATTCTTGTGTGAATTGTCAAAAATGCATATTGGAAAGTGATCTTGAGGATATGTGATGATAGAGCTTGTATAAGAGAATTTCATGATGAAGAAAACTCAAATTTAGATGGAATCATCTTTTCAACTCCATATCATAAACATACATGAGACACTTGTACTAATTTTTTTTTGAATGATCAAAATTTAGTCCATCATGAAGGCAATTTCACAAGAAAGAATGAATAATAAGATTGCTATGACACATTTGGAAAAGAGGCCTATTTGGGAATACAATGATATGTAAATGAGTTTCATAACTCCTTTTATATTTCATCCACATGAATTTTAACTAATTTTCATTTTTGGAAACTTGTCCTTGTACCTATTTAGCTTCTCTCCTCTCTCTTCTTTCAAGTTCTATAAATGAAGCCATTTGGGCTATTTTAGAGATATGCACAGTTGGTATGGTGCATCCTTGCTAATATGACATTTCACTTTGCCTTTGAACATTTAATACAAGTCTAATTCTAGGTTTTAAACATTTGGTCTAAGTGTATGAGTGATGTATTATGGATCTAACTGATAGCATCATCATTATTCCCTTTTATCCTTCATGTTTAAGCAAGAGTTCTAATTTTAATAGGTCATGTGGAGTGTGATAAATGTACTAGGATATTTTTCAAGTATGAAATTATCTTTATGGTTTGAATTATTCCCCTCGGTTAGTTATCTTTTTGAGTCCCAAGTATGCTACCTTCACATTGAAACACTATGTTAAGATCTTTCAATGCATAGAATTGGTCATGGAAAGCTTTGTTGTTTAGTAGGAGTGTGATAGTCTATGGGATTTATCTTGGTTGATCACCTTATTTAGTATAGTTTCCATTTTATGCAAAATTCTAACCCTTTTCACAAACAAAGCATTAGATTATGTAATAGACACTTAGAGAAGAATTAAGGGAGGTAGCCCTTTCAATCCTAGATATTCATCTCTCTTACAAGTTCCCAAAAAATTGAGATATGATTCAATGTTGCATCAAATTTTAGAAGTTTCATAGAGTGTTTGAGGGTGTACAATTTGATGACAATAGTTTTGGCATGCTCGATGGGACCATTGGTCCTAATTATTTCCATGTCAAGGTGAATGTTGGTCTTGACAAGCCCAAGGTTACAAAAGTGTTTCTAATCAAGCATTTGGTGACTCTAAAAGGTTATAATCTTTGGCTATAGAACAATTACTTCACATTATACTTCATGGTCTTCACTATATCCTCTTCTAGTAGAGATTTCAATCAAGTCCCTCTATCAAGTCCCTCTATCTAGTCCCACAATTTCACCAAGGTTGTTTTTCCAGTCCATACTAATCTAGTCCGAGGAGAGGGACATTTGGAACATTGGGGACAATCTCAAAGTCAATTTATGTATGATGGTAGAGAAATTTTCCAAGATTTGGTATCTCAAGAATGATCTACTCCTTACGTTACAATAGAATAAGAAATTCTTGTGCAAAGGAATGTTCATGGAGAGGGTAGTAGCCAAGGGACTGGTCTTATGAACTTCCAAGAAGAAGACAATTATGTGTTGAATCAAAATACATAAATTACAGCCAATACAAGGGATAAAAAGAGGGATTTAATAGATACTTTAGAAACACAAGTAACTCCAAGTAGTGCCTCTCCAAGGCCATAAATCATAGGTACCAATGTAATGGATCTTACTAGTCACACTACTCCTCAAAGTTAGAATGTGAGCAAGGCTACCAAACCTCCAATACAACAAGTTTAAGATCCCTCATTGCCTTCAAGAATGAAATATAAGATGAATACTTCCTCTCTAAACATTATTTATTATTTGAATAATACCAAGACAAGCATTTCTGTTTGGGAAGCCTTGTGTATGCCTGTCTAAAAGGAAATTCTACTAAAACAACTCTCAAACATTCATGTATCCCATCAAACTCCAAGACACAATGGTGTAGCCCTTACCAACACACCTAATTATGTCCTATAACCATCCAATAAATATTAAAATCCTCTACCTTTCTACCTAACACTCATTATGGGAGATAAATTGGTTCACAATTGCATTATATATAGTAGAGCTAATACCATAGTTATGCATAAGGTGGTTATTGATAAGTTGGGACTAAAGTATGAGCCTCAAAGTAAAGGTGTGTTGTATCTTGATGGAACTCTATCCAAGATGGTTGGGTTGGTTAAAATTTTGAAAATTTTCTTACGTTATTGTCCATGTTTTCCATTTTTACAAAATATTGTGTTAGTTGATCTTTCAGCTCATTTTGCTATTTGCTTGTCAAGAGACTTTATGGATAAGATTGGAGGGTACCCTGTAGCTGATTGGTATTTTATATCTTTGAGAACAATATATGGAGCTAAAGCAACTATAAGAACATAGCCATTGGAAAGGTTCCATATTGAGCCATATATGGAGACAAGTTCAAATTAAAATTGTGTATTTAGTGAAAGAGAATAAGAAGGTGTCATCAGTGGTGAAGTATCCTCCCCCCTTGAAGGTATTTTTGATATTTTCCTTGATGAGTATGGTACTAAAACATATGAGCATGATCCTTATGCATCAATAGAAGAAACTGATTTGGGAGTCTATTGTATGCATGAGAAAAATAATCTTATACCCTCACTCACTAGTGAAGATCATGAACTTGAAGGGATATGAAAAATGTTTTTTGATGGTTCAAGAAGCAAAGTAGGTGCAGGGGATAGTGTTATGTTAGTATCTCCATCAAAGAGCCAATATTATTCTTCATATAGATTCCATTTTAGTTGTACTTGTAATGTATCAAAATATGAAGGCTTGCTCATGGCCTCTAATGGGAAAAGCAAAGGGGAATAAAGAATTAGAAGGTCTATGGGGATAGTGAATTGGTCATACACCAAGTAACAAACCAAGATATATTAAAGAATCCTTTACTTAAGTCTTATAAATATAGGGTGTGGGATCTAATTAAGGACTTTGATGATTTCAACAGACAACCTATACCAAGAGATTCAAATAAACATGCTAATAGGTTGGCTATCATAGGAGCACATTTTGACATAGTTTCTAATGTAAGGAAAGAGAAGAATCAATCTCATATCAAGGTCATTGTGAGACCTTATATCCTAGATAATTAGGTGTCATGTAAAGTGTTTGAAAATGATAAACACATTGCACATCTCTTTAAAAATGAATGAAAATTCTCTTCAAAGAATAAAAAAGGGTTTCATAATCAGTATGGAGAGAAAGTCATTCAACTGAGAAAAAACAAGATACTTAAAGGGCTAGTCACCCTAGAGAGTGTTTTCAATGAGGATGACCAAAAGAGGAAGGAAATAGTGAGCATGCCCACAACGTAAAAAAACTATAAAAAAGTCATGATCTTCAAATATAAACTCCTAAAAATTGGTAAGGTATGTGTTGAAGCTTGGATTCACACCCTTTAAGATATACTCATCTCTCCTAATCCAAGTGTCACAATGGAGTCATCTCTCTTGCTATGGGTGACAATTTTATTGAGATGAATCTCTAGATAAGGGGTAAGCTCCCCTTAATGAACCTTTAAATACCTCTTTAATCTATCAATTCATGTATGAAAAGGGTTCAAAAAAATAACTATGAAAACAAAAAAGGTGATGTACCAATGTTTGTCTCCTCCTATTTGATTGAGAATATGATACTTAAAGACCAACAAAATTTTCTCACATAAAACTCACAATTCCTTGTGTGTTGTCACATCAGTGTTTCACATGTTAGATTCAAGAAGGCATTAGACATTTAAGAGAGTAATGGATGATTCCAAGAAAAATAGAATCATAGACTACTTTTAAAATGTCTATACACTTAGAAAAGCATACTAACAAGGACCCGTAATGACAATCTTTCTACACATTGGTAGACCATCAAGAGTACAAGCTAGAAAAGGCAATATTTCACTAGACTAGACCAACAAGATTCAAGTAATCACTCAATAATATAGCATGTGAGTGGCAAAATAGCTTGTATTATTTCTTCAAGAGTCTTTTGAGTATAAATTTGGCCAGATTTTTCCCAATAACTAGTGAAGGCTCTCAAATGAGCCAAGAGAATGTATATTTATATCTTTGAGAGGTGGAATGAGAAAAAGAAGTCCAAGGGTCACTTGAACATGTGTCATCTTGATAGTGTTTGAAATATTTTCATTTATGTTAAATGTCTAGCATTGGTGATAAAGGCCCTATTGCATTTTATGGTGTTTTTAATATTCATATCTTGGCTAATGTGTGCTAATATTTATTTAATATTAAGGAATATATTTTTGCTTGCATTTAAGTCAAAAGAGGGCCCATGGATAAGTCAAAGAGTCATGAGGTAAAGAAAAAATAAGAATATGATGCATTTTCTCATGAAGAGTCATCTTGAGAAATTTCAAGAGTCACCATGTCAAGACAAAAGAGGGTATGGTGCATTTTTCCATGAAGGGACACTTTGAGGAATATGAAAAGTCACCAAGATAAAGACAAAAGAGTAAAAGACACATTTGATTATGAAGAGTCACCTTGTGATTTTTCAAATTCAAGGATACAAAGGGTTATGCAATTTTGGTGCCATTTTCTATGAGGTTTGAAAGGTCATAAAGGGTGAATACCAATGGTCATTTGAAAATCTATAAATAAAGGCTTGAGAAGCCATTTGTAATATGCAAGAGATTGCATGGTTTTTTAATTTTTTTATATAATAAAAGAGGAGAGAAAAGTAAGAGATATTATAGACTTTTATCATTTGTTGAGTAAGCAACATTGAGAGATAGTTGTGTTTTATACACAAGAGGGGTTGGTGTTCCTGTGGGTTGGTGCTCTTAAATAGTGGTTGTGTTGGTGATAGGAAAAGGGGTTGGTGATCCTACAAGTTGGTTCTTGAAAATTTTGTAATTTGAATTGATACTCATTCATATACTTGAGATTGTTCTTTGTAGTTTTTCTCACTTTGGGTTTCCACATAAAAATCTGGTCTCTCTCTCTCTCTCTCTCTCTCTCTCTCTCTCTTATGTGGTGCATGTTATTATTTTAATTTTATTGAATTTCTTGAATGTGTGATTAAGTGGTTAAATAAAATAAATCATATTAAGTAAAATATATATATAATATACTGATTCACCCCCCTCTCAATATATTTCATGCTTAACAATTGGTATCAGAGCAAGTTCCTTTTGAAAAAGTTTTACAGCTTGAAGGAAGATCAGGGAAAGCACGATGGTTGGATCACATGAAGGTTTTCCTACAAATAAGGCACATTTTATTGATGGGATAAATTATGATTTTTGGAGCATAAGGATGAGGACTTATTTGATGGCTCTTGGATTTGACATTTGGCAAGAATTGGTGGAGGAATATGAAGAGCCACAGACACTTGTAACTACTCTGGTGGAAAAGAAAGCAAGTAAAACTAATGATAAAGCTTTAAATGTCATTTTATGTGGCTTATGTGAATTGTAATTTTTTAAAGTTATGAAATGTAAATTTGTTCATGAAACTTAGGTAAAGCTTGAGAATATTTAGAAAGGTGATGCAAAGGTTTAGCAAGCTAAGCTTCAAACATTTAGAAGATAGTTTGAGAGTTTGAAGATGGAACAGGAAGAAAATATAGCAAGTTACCTTTTATAGGTTGATCAAATAGTTAATCAAATTCAAGGTCTTGAAGAAAAGTTAGAAGAATAAATCATGGTACAATTTTTTTTGAGATCTCTACCATTGAGATATGATGCAAAGGTTTCAGTAATTGAAGAGATGAAGAATTTAGCCAAGATAAAAATGGATGTGATACATGGTATTCTTACGGCATATGAGATATGGATGGAATAAGAGAAACCTTCAAAAAGAGAAGTTTCTTTCAAGACATCAAAGAAAGAGAAAGCTAAGATTAAAGAATCAAGTGACACTTTTAGTGATGATGAAGATGACAACGGAGCTCTATTCATTTGAAAGCCAAAAAAGGGAATAGGTAAATATAAAGAAAAATTACTTTTTAAATGTTTTAATTATGGAAATATTGGATATTTTACAACTAAGTGCCTAGATAAGGGTAATGGTGACAATGAAGAAGGAAAGTTTACATACAAGAAAAATTTCAAAGGAAAATTCAAGAAGGGATTCGATAAGAAGAGTTTATATTCTAAAGATCCTAACTCAGTCAAAGATAGTGGAGTTAGTGATTTAGAAGAAGAAGAGATTATATTTATGGCCATACATGAAGATGCCTCCACACCCAAAAGTATAGATGATCAAGAATAAGAATAGGATGAAGCCAAAGTGAATATAGAAGGAGAACTCATCTGTGCCTTAGAAGAGTTAAAATCTCTCGAGAAGAAGAATTGAAGATTAAATCTCTAGATCGAGAAAAATAAAAAAGAGTTAAAAGAAACAGTTAAAGATCTACAATCACACTTTGAAGAAGCCAAGATGAATGAAAAAGATATAATGGCTTATTTTCAAAAAGTAAGTGAAGAATGTGAAAGGTATGTTATTGAAATTACTTCTTTGAAAGTAGATCTTAAGAAAATAAATAAATCAATCAATGATAGAGAAGCCAATGATTTAAAATTTGAGAATAACACTAATATGTTGAATAAGATATTAAAAAGTCAAAGATCAATGGAAGATAAGATAGGTATCAGATTTGAAAAAGATAAAGAGGAAGCCATTACTTTCAAAGATAAGGTTAACATAGAAAAAGGAAAGAGCTATGATGAAGCTCTTACAAAAGAGGAAATAAAAAGGGAAGAAGTTAAGAATACAAAGGACATATTAGACAAAGAAGGCTAGAAGGAAAAGAGATACAAAATGCAATCAGGTCAGAGATACATAAACATGACCTATTTTATGGTTACTATTTTTATTGTAAAGGATATGGTCATGAGAAACTAGAATATCAAAAGGGGGCTAACAATTTCAGAAATAAGAAGGAAACTCATGTAGAGTCAATCAGAAACCACAAATCTTTTACTCCTCTATCAAGCTTTAATGAAGAGGCCATAATATGTTACAAGTGTAATAACTTTGAACACATAGCTTGATACTATAGAAGCATGTTCGAGTCAGTCAAGAAGAACTAGAGTTTCAAGGCTCCATTCATCAAGAAGAAAGTTTAGATAGGTTCATAACATAATAAACAACTTGAAAAATCTATGTTGGTACAGATAACTTTGCATGCAAAAAATGAAGAAAATCCATGATTCATCGATAGTGGATATTTGAGGCACATGATAGGAGACAAGAGCATGTTTATAACCTTGAAGAAGATTAATTGTGGCATAGTGGAATTTAGAGACAATACTACTGTCAGAATTTTTGAAAAAGACACACTAAGTTTGGATAATGGTAGAAATAAAACTAAAAATGTTTTATATGTAGAAGGTCTTAAGCATAATATTTTGAGTGTAAGTTAAATGTGTGATTAGGGACACACACTAATGTTTTACGTAGAAGGTTGTGAAATTAAGAGAAAAGATTCAGATGTGTTGGTTGTAAATGTTCAGAGAATAGGCAATACTTTGTATATGTTATTAGACATCAAAGGTCAAAGATGTTTGATTCAGATTGAGAAAATTTATCTATGGCACAGGAGAATGGAACACATAAATTTTTAAAATCTTGTCAACATCAAAAAGAAGCAAGCAGTTAGAAATCTTCCAAAGATTGCAAAACCATCCAACATACTTTGTGAACCTTGTCAGCATGGCAAGCAAGCCAGAAGATGGTTCAAAATAAAAGAATACTTGACTAATCAGATGTTAGAGCTTATTCACACTAATTTGTGTGGATATATGAGAACTCAAAGTACTCAATGTGATAAATATTTTATATTTCTTATTGATGATTTTTCATGTATGACTTGGGTAATGTTTTTAAATAAAAAATTAGAAGATTTTAGATTTTAAAGCATTCAAAGCATTCATTGAGAATTAAACTGGTTTGAAGATTAAGTGCCTAAGATTAGATCAAGAAGGAGAATTCATGTCAAAATAAATTTATTGAGTTTTTTTAATACCATGGAATAAAGAGACATTATTTAGTAGCTAAAACTCCACAATAAAATGGAGTAGTTGAATAGAGAAATAGAATAGTTCAGGAGATGGTGAGGATAATGTTAAATGAATCTAAGAGACAAAATAAATATTGAAGAGAGGCAGTTGGTATATCAGTGCATATTCAGAATAGAGAATTATTGAGAGTCAATAGTAATAAGACTTCTTATGATCTATGGAAAGACAAACCAGCTATAGTTGATTATTTTAGAGTTCTTAGCAACAGATGCTTCATAGAGAGAACTGATGAAAAACTAGATAACTTTGAATCTAGATCAAATGAAGGTGTATTTCTTAGTTATTCTTGTAAAAGTAAAGCTTATAAATTTTATAACAAAATAACTAAGAAAATAGTTAAAAGTGCAAGTGTCAAGATAGAAGAAGATGGAGAATAAAGAATCAGTGATCCAATAGACATTCCTAAAGTTATTGAAGAGGGAGATATTAAAGAATCTTATGAAGATGAGAAGGAGAAAAAGGGAACCAAAACTGCATCCAAATATGCCTAGAGAAATCATAATAAAAGTGACATCATCAGGGACATAAATGAAGGAATTCACACTAGAAGAATGATGGTAAGTGAATTTGAGCAAGTTAATTTCTCTTTGTTATCCAAAAATTAGCGTAGAACTTTTTCAGAAGCTAGACATGATAAGCATTGGGTTAAGGCAATGGATGAATAATTAAATCAAATAGAAAAGAAAAATACTTGGAAATTAGTACCTAGACTAAAATATCATAATGTGATAGAAACAAAATGGGTTTAAATAAATAATTTAAATGATAATGGAGAAGTGACTAGGAATAAAGCAAGATTAGTATGTAAAGGATATGCTTAGATTGAGGGAACATATTTTGAAGAAACTTTTGCACCATTGGTAAGGCTAGAGGCTATTATAATGTTTCTTGCATATGCAATGTTTAAAAATTTCAAAATGTTTTAGATGGATACCAAATCTACCTTCCTAAATGGAAATTTAGAATAAGATGTCTACATTGAGCAACCCAATAGATTTATTCTCTCAAATTTTAGTAGCCATGTATTTAGATTGAAGAAAACATTACATGGATTGAAACAAGCTCTTAGAGGTTGGAATGAAAGACTTGATATGCATCTATAGGATCAAGGTTTCAAGAGAGGATTCATTGGTAGTAATCTCTACATCAAAATAAAAGGTGAGCATCAATTGATTGTTATGGTATATGTTGACATCATTTTTAGAGGAAACATTGAAAAGATGACAAAATAATTTTTTGATAATATGCAAAAATAATTTGAGATGTCTATGCTTGGAGAATTATCATTTTTCTTAAGATTACAAATATTTCAATTAGATAAAGGAATTTTCATATCTCAAATTAAATATGTCAAGGAAATATTGAAGAAATTTGGTTTTAAGGATTTTGCACTAGTTGGCACACCAATGAGTACAAGAAATAAGGTGAGCAAGGATGAAGATTCACTTTTTGTAGATCAATATTTGTATAGATCTATGATTGGTAGTATTTTATATTTGATAGCATCAAGGCCTGACATCATGCATGCAGTAGGTATGGTTGGAAGATATCAATCATCTCCAAAAGATGGTCATGTTCATTTAGTGAAAAGAATATTTAGATATATCAAGGGGACATTGGATTATGGATTGTGGTATCCCACAGGTAGAGATTTAACTTTGGTTACTTATATAGATTTAGATTGGGTAGGTTACTTGGATGATAGAAAGATTACAAGTGGAGGAGCTTTCTTCCTTGATTATATCTTAGTATCATGGCTAAGCAAAACGTAGAATTCAATATCACTTTCTATAGTTGAAGTAGAATATATTGTAGTGGTATTGTGTTGTAATTTAGTGCTTTGGATGAAACAAACTTTGGAAGATATCAAGGTAAAATATAATGAACATATTTCTATTTTTTATGACAACACAAGTGCTATTAATATTTCTAAAACTCTAGTGATGCATTTAAGAACAAAATGTATTCCCATTATATAATATATCTTGAGAGAGTATGTTGTAGATCAATAGGTTAAGATGGAATATATCAATACTATAGAGCAAATTATAGATATTTTCAAAAGTCATTATCAAAATACATATTTGAGTATCTATGGGAGAATTTGGGAGTAATCTATTTTAATTTCTATCATTGAAGATCAACATCAGTTAAGGGGAAGCTAAGTGTTAGCTCTAAGATTGGCCTTTTGCCATTGATGTCAAAGGAAGAGAAGAATAGAAATAGGTATAGGTATAGGTACTAATGAAAAAATAGGTACTAAAATAGGTATAGGTTGCTACAATAAGGGGGAATTATTGTATATTTTTTAGATGGTAGTATATGCAGGTTGACATGTGTAGTACAGGTTTCATGATGTGGCAGTAACAGTTTGAAGTTGCCATCAATGATGAAGGGGGAGATTGTTGGAAATATTATCATTGATGTCAAAGGTCTAGCATTGGTGATAAATGCCTTATTGCATTTAATGGTGTTTTTAATATTCATATCTTAGATAATGTGTGTTAATATTTATTTAATATTAATGAATATATTTTTGGTTGCATATAAGTCAAAAGAGGGCCCATGGAGAAGTCAAAGAGTCATAGGGTAAAGATAAAAGAGGAATGGGATGCATTTTCTCATGAAGAGTCATCTTGAAGAATTCCAAGAGTCACCATGTGAAGGAAAAAGAGGGTAAGGTGCATTTTTCCATGAAGAGACACTTTAAAGAATATGAAAAGTCACCAAGATAAAGAAAAAAGAGGAAAAGACTCATTTGCTTATGAGAGGTCACCTTGTGACTTTTCAAATGTAAGGATATGAAGGGCCATGCAAGTTTGGTGCCATTTTCCATGAGAATTGAAGGGTCACAAAGGGTTAATGCCAAAGGTCATTTGGAAAGCTGTAAAGAAAGGCTTGAGAAGCTATTTGTAATATGCAAGAGAGTGCATGGTTTTGTAATTTTTTTATATAAGAAAAAAGGAGAGAAAAACAAGATATATTGTAGAGTTCTATCATTTGTTTCATAAGTAACATTTAGAGATAGTTGTGTTTTATACACAAGAGGGTTTGGTGCTTCTATGGGTTGGTGCTCACAAATCTTTGCAAGGGGTTGGTACTCCAATGGGTTGGTGCTCACAAATAGTTGTTGTGTTGGTGCTCAACAAAGGGGTTAGTGCTCCTAGAAGTTGGTGCTTATGAACTTTGTAATTTAAGCTGGTGCTCATTTATATACTTGAGATTGTTCTCTATGGTTTTACCCACTTTGAGTTTTCACGTAAAAATTTACCCTCTCTCTCTATCTCTTTCATGTGGTGCATGTTATTGTTTTAGTTTTATTGCATATCTTGAATGTGTGATTAAGTGGTTAAAGAAAAGAAATTAGATTAAGTAAAAGATATATAATATATTAATTCACCCCCTCGTCTCAGTATATTTCATGCTTAACAGAGAGAAATAGTTACATTTGTATGTGGGAGAGAGGTGGATGAGCTATGCCATGTCACAAAATGAATCAGTTATAAATGAATAAGTTGTAACTGAACCAAATGACTCAATTACAATTACCATTTGTTACCTTTATACTCACCTTCAGGTTCACACCAATCCTTTTGACACTAGTGGCTATTTTTCATAGTTTAAAGTTGACATTTTGTGGGCTGTCATCCTTCAGGTATTTTATTTGGACTTTTTAACTCAACACTTTTCCCAAAGAATTCATTTAGCTCTTTACATCAATTTTTTTACTTCAATATTTTTGATTTTAACCATTTTTATGGATAACTTTTCTGAACAATTTTTTTTAGACTTTTTGTTTTAGCATTTTCTCCTAAGATAATTCGTTCGACTCTTTTTTCTACATTAATTTCTTTGGGATATTGAATGACCTTTCATCTTTTGAAAATGGACTATTTGGTTCTTTTACATTTTCCTTCAAGTTTCTTTGAAGTGGACCTTTGGGACTCTGAAATGACACTTTGACAATTTGAAAAAGACCCCTTCAAAAAATTTACAAGTGTCGCTTCAGCTTTCGGAAAAGACCCTTTCAAAAAATTTACAAGTGTCCCTTCAACTTTTGGAAAATACCCTTTTATAAAAGTTTCAAGTGCCTTTCAAAAAAATTAAAGTGTAAAAAGTTGTTTCAAACAAAATGTCCAAAACACTTCCTTCATAAAAAGTTGAAAATTGCCCTTCAAAATTTTTGAAAAAGACCCCTTCAAAAAAGTTGCAAGTACCTTTTCAAGAAAATTGTTTCAAACAAAATGTATGAAATAATTCCTTTGGAAAGATTGAAGTGGACCATTTCCTAAAATAAAGATACCCTTTAGGATAATTGTTTCAAACAAAATCTCTGAAATAATTCTTGACACTTAAACAAAAAAGTTGAAGATAAAACCTTTGAAAGATTCAAAAGTTAGTCAAAAATTAAAAGACCTGAAAGGATTATTATGAAAAGGCTTATAAAAATACCAAAACCAAACTTTCCTAAAAGAATTAGATTTGTACATTTGTTGTGAGATTGTATAGAACACTTCTTTTGAATGAAACTATGTACTAGACCTAGCCAAAGGTATAGACTTTGATGGCTAAGTTTTCAAATAAAGGTGCCCAATTTTGGCTTGAAGGGCTAAAATTTGGTCAACAGTATGTTCTCCATCTGAAAGACAAACTTTTATTGAATTATGTAAAGAGTTCCATGATATATTTGCTTAGGAATATAAGGATTTGAATGGGGTTGACCCTACTCTATCTCATCACACCATTGATTTAGAACCTGGAGCTAAACCAGTTAGGTAAAATCAAAGGCCTATCAATCCCAAGGTAGAGAAACTCATGAAGAGAGAGCTTACTAGATTGATTGAATCTAGGATCATCTTTCCTATCAAGCACTCAACTTGGGTAGCTAATCTTATACCTATCTAAAAGAAGAGTGGAGAGATCAAACTTTGTGTAGATTTTAGAGACCCTAATAAGGTGTCTTTCAAGGATCATTATCCATTACCTTCCATGGAATAGATCCTGTAAGTTGTTTCAGGTTCTCAATGTTTTTCACTTCTTGATCACTATTTAGGTTACAACCAAATATTGGTGAATGAAAATGATCAGTTTAAGACAACCTTTACTAAAAAATGGGGAACCTTTGCCTACAATAAGATGCCTTTTGGTTTGTCTAATGCTAGAGCTACCTTATAAAAGGCAATGGACATAGATTTTAAAGGTTTGATCAATGAGATATTGCTTGTGTACCTTGATGATATAACCATTTTTTTCAAAAGATGCTAATGATCATATGAAACACCTAAGGAAAGTGTTTGAGAAGTGTAGAGAGTATGAAGTATCTCTTAATCCAAAAAAATGAATCCTTGTTATCCATAAAGGTAAGCTATTGCTTTATATTATTTCAAAATATGGTTTGTCTATTGGCCCTGAAAGGATTGAGTCTATCTTAGGCTTGTATTTCCCTCTACACAAGAAAGGTTTGCAAAGTTTCTTGGGAAAGATCAACTTTGTAAGAATATTTTTTCTATGATTTGCTACTCTAGTGAAGCCTATCATAGCCATGCTCATGAAGAACCAAGATTTTTCTTGGACAAAGGAAGGTAAAAATAGTTTTGAGGCAATAAAACAAGAAATTACCCAATCTCCCACTCTCTTGAATGCAAACTTTGCCAAGGATTTCATACTCTATACTTTTTATAACCTTGACACAATCTTAGCTATGCTTATACAAAATAATGATGAGGAAATTAAACAACCCATTACATTTTTTAGTCAAAGATTGGAATAAAATGTGTTGAAGTACACACTTTTTGAGAATAAAGCTCTAGTTATGATAAGAGGTTTGAAAAAGTTTAGGCACATGGTTTCAAATAACAAGATAAATGTCATGGTTTCTCATCCTAGTTCTAAAGAGTTCCTCCTAAGAAAATACCTCAATGAGAAGAGAGTTGGGTGGATCACAAAGGTAATGGAATATGATGTTGATATCAAGGTAACAAACTTGGTAAGAGAAAAAGGGTTGTGTGAGCATGTAGCTTCAGATCTTCAAGGGCCAAGGGAAGAATTATTGGTCAATCAAGCTCATCCTCAACCAATTGGTCACATACCAATTTAAAGTTATACACAAGATATCATTGACTTTCTCCAAAATGGTAAGTATCCCAATGGCTTAAACAAGTCTCAGAGAATGTATTTTAGATTGCAAAATATTCCTTATTATCTTATAGATGGTATTATCTTTTAGAAAGATGTGAATGGTGTGTTATTGAGGTGTGTTAACAATGATCAGTTTGGTATGTTGATGGAAAAGTTTCATGATGGTGTAGATGGAGGTAATTTATCTCCTAAAATAATAGAAGAAAAGATAATGAGGGCTGGATATTATTGGCCTAGTCTTTTCAAGGATTGCTACAGTTGGGCTAAGATGTGTCCTCAATATGCCTTCTTTGTAGGCAAACAAAAGATTGCATCCTTTCTATTGAATCCTATCCAAGTAGAGCAGTCTTTCATGCAATGGGGCCTTGAATTCATTGGTATGATTAATCCTCCATCAAGTGCTAGACACAAATGGATATTGTCTTCAATTGAATACTTCACAAGATGGGTAGAAGTTGTATTGAAAGAGGCACGTGAAAATGTTATCTTGGAATTCTATGAGAGCATCATAACAAGGTTTGGAGTCCCCTATACCATCATTTTTAATAATGCACTTATTTTTATGAGTGATAAAAATTTTGATTGGGAAAATACTAATGGTGTTTACTTGAGCACCTCATCTATATATTACCCTCAAGGTAATGGATTGGCTGAGTCTACCAATAAGAATCTCATCAAGATTACCAAGAGAACATTGGAAAATAATCAAAGGGCATGGCACACCAAATTGAAAATAGCCTTATAAGTTGACAAGATCACTCCCAAAAGGTCAATTGGCCATTCTCCTTTTGTAATTGTTTATGGAAAAGAATCTGGATTATCCATATCTCACAAATTGCCTAATTTAGAGCTTGCACATTAGTTATAACTACTTGAGAATACTCTAATAGAAGTCAAATTGACAGAACTAATGTAGCTAAAAGAAGCAAGAGACAATGCACATAAGAACATGGAATGCCATCAAGTAATCATTAAGAATTATTTTGACAAGAGATCAAGTACAAGAGTGTTCAAAGAAGGTGATTTAATTCTGAAATGGGATGAAGATAGAGCAAAACTAGGTAGACATACAAAATTTGATGCCTTATGGAGTGGACCTTACATCAACATAAATAGAAAGTAAAAGAAAAGAAATTATTTTCAACTATCCAAGATGAATGGATAATATTTGTCTATCCCTATGAATGGGACACATCTAAAGTTCTACTATTAGTCCTTGTAAGATAGTTTTTGTAAATAGTAGCATAGTTGTGTGTTTTCCTTAGGTTGTGTTCCCTAAGTGCTCTAGTTAAGCACATGTGTATTTCCCTAGAGTGTGTCTTGTCTTGTGTTTTTTATTCTATTTCGGTGTGTTTTTAAAAGGTACTTGATTATTTAATGAGTATTATAGAGACTCCATAGCCTAATGCAAGGATTAGGCAACTGGTCTTAGGCATAGTTGGCATGCCACCCCTAGGAATAATTAAAATGTTGACCAAATTTGACCCAAAGTTAAATCTGGGCAAATCCCTACTATTTATAGGTTTTAATAATATTACCATGTGTCTTATAGGGTGTTATGTTGGTCTATTATCTTACTCACCCTCTCCTTAGTCCTTGTTGTCCACCCTCTATGTATTAGACTAGTCAATTAAAATCAAAGGTTGGTCAACCCTAGTCAAAGGTATTAAAAGGGTAAAATTATGTTTAAAATATCTTAAGGTGGTCCTCAATAATTTTTAATATGATTACAGGTCATAACTTGGTTATAGGGTATGTCTCATGTGGAAAAGGGGGCCTTTTGGTCATATTTTAGCCCATTTAATGACATGTATAGATATTCATGAAATAAAAATTGGTACCAAGGTGACTTTCAATGTGGATAATGTCAATATCATGTTAAAAATAGTTATTTTCTAGGCAAGAAGTAGTTATGTTTAGTGGATGTCAATTTTCCCTAAAAAATAAGAGTTTTTGGGCACCTGTATGGACTTCTCAAGTCCACTATCAGAGAAAAACGTGGGAAAAGTAACTCTTCACCTCCCATCATCCATTTCAAATCCTAGTTTTCAATAATAATGCAAAAGGTTTCATCTTCAACTAGCTTCCTCTATTTTCAATTGGCAAGCAAAGAAGGAGTAACTTCATACATTTGGCATGGTTTGTATAGGTGGAATTGGGAGGATTTATTTTGGGGGTTGATATTAATCTGAGTACACTTAATTTTAATAAAAATAACTTGATATTTGGTGCATCCTCCTTTATAAAAATCAGTTTGATCCCAAGCATCTTTTTATGCGTGTTTAACAATGAGGGGGTCAATATTTAAGCTTATATTAGAGTGTATTATTTTGGATTGATGGATTTATGTGTTTTAGGTGTCTCAAATTATTTTTAATATGTTTACATGCTTATTATTGTTTTGTAAAGTTCAATTGTTTGAGAAAACCTCTTCTAGGCTTGCAAAATGTCTAGTTTGCATTCACAGTCATCCCAATTGCTTTGAAAATGTTTCATTCACATTGGATATGAATTTTTGATGTTGTTTTGGAAGTTATCCTAGTATATTTTGGGCATTAAAGTGTTGAAAATTTCTATTGAGGTGTTTTGAAAGCCTTCCTTTCATGATTATTATCATTCCATGACTTCCTTATATATCACAGTCAAGAAACTCCACCTATAGGAACATGCTAACATCACAAACATCTTTTTTAAGGTTTTACATTGTCCTTAACCTATTTGGATCACTGATGTAAATTGAAGAGTTAATGGAGGCATGTAGGTGCTATAAATTTTCATATTTGGAGAATGAGCTCATTTCTACCTGTATAGAAAGAATGACCATCTATAGCTGATGTCATAGGTATGCCTTTTAGAGGTGTTCCAATAGATTGGTATATATAATTTAAGATTCCTTTCTATGGGAAATCCTAGAAAGACCTCTTGATAATGCTATTTTGATAAAGGAAAGTGTCAAAGCATCACATGGGAAGTTGGACTATGATCATGCCATATTGGGTTCCATATCCCTAAAAATGGCAAACAGAGGCCTTGAAGGTTTTTTAGGACCTCAAAAAATTCACTTCCTAGGTGGTATGATATTTAAAACTGGACAACTTGGTATCCCTATCCACCTACAATAATTTTTCCAATTTTGAGAAGTAAAAGATGAGTGGAGATTAGATTTTGCAAGGTCTAAAGATGGCTAGAAAATCACTAAAATAGGGTAGTGTTATCTACAAGAAATTGATCAAAATGTTAACCTTACCCTTCATTATGGTATTATAGGCCATGATATCAAGTTGGATGATGCTAATGGCTCAAATGATACTTGAAAGCTAAGAGGCCATGAGATAAGGTGAAATCTGATGTCTTAAACCCTAATTCATACTCCTGTATTTGTACACAGGATTGTAAGGAGTCACCTATAGGCAGAAAGATCAAAGTTTGTGAAATAGGCATGATCATGAATGAGATGAGGAAATTTTATATTTTAAATGTAAGAAAATACATCAATTCTATAAATTACACCATGAATAAGCCTATTCTTGACCTAGAAAATAATCTACATGCCTAAAATGAATGAAAAATAGTCACCTATAGCTAAGCAGATAGTGGAATGAGGATTATAGAATTTGGAGGAGTCTTAGAGAGTTTTAGGGTTAAAAGAGGTTGGAAAAACAAAAATAATTACTTGGTTGATCTAAAGGATTTTATAGATCATAAATCAAGATCAATTTCATTCCATTCCCATCCTAAAACAACCTATAGGTAGAGACCTAGGGCTGTCTCAGTCCAAGAGGACAATGAGCAATTGGAAGGCCTAAAAGGGCCAAGATGTTATGCTTCAAATATGGTTTACATTGGTATATAAAGGTGAGTCAAAAATGTACTATGTAATGTTTTTAAACCTTGGTCAAAATCTCCAAGGAAGGCACCCAAAAGAAAGATTACCCCTATTCACTATCACAGTTAGACAAGGTCATAAACAAGAAAGAGACATGATGAGAATTTGGTTCCTAAGGAAGAGAAGGAGTTTTTAAAACCATAAAATGTGTATTCCTCATGATAAAATAAAGTTTCCATTTCAATATTTTGGCAATACATTCTAGTGGTGGGAGGAATTTTTTAGGGTATGTACAAAGACGTTCCAACCCTTATTTTTCAAATAAAGTTTCCAAGAAGCCATTTTTGTCTTAAGAAGCATTTAGACCCCACCAAGAAGCAAAAGATGAGATCAAATATCAATTTCAAGTGCTTATAAATTCCATCAAGCTTTCCATGGGAACTTGAGCCATTCAAGGAAGATGGAGAAGATCCCTAAGGTGCCTTTAGTGGCATTTGTTTAGGAGTTTAACATGAAACCTTTATGAACAAAGGATAATATTGAAAGTGACTAGAAACCCTTAAAAACCCTCCATAAGGACTAGAATAGAGAAATTAGATTCAAAGTAATTCTATATTAACAAATTTAACCTTGAAAATAAAAGAGAAGTTGTTTTCAACTCCATGAGGGTCAAATTCATGTAATTAGACAATACAGAATCCATATATTGGAGCAAAAAGAAAGTTTTATTAACATTTTATTATGTTTTATAGGTCCTAAATATGACCATGAGATGTTAGGAATTTTAGGAGGTATCTTGGGATTTCATCCAGCCCTTCATGCCATTTTAAAGCCCTCATAATACTCATAAATGCCTCTACTAGCTCTCTATATTCAACTTGTCTAAATTGGCATCTAGAATGACATAGTGGACAAGGTGGAAACTCAAGTTTGGTGGATTTTAATGATGTTTATGATGAATCCAAGCATATGAGGTGTCCCAACATGTGTTAAAATACCCCTGGTATGGATTGTTAGGAAGGATGTAAATATTCTTGTGCCAAGTGTCAAGAATGCCTATTGGAAAGTGATCTTAAGGATAGGTGATGATAGAGCTTGTGTAAGATAATTTCATGATAAAGAAAACTCCAAATATAGGTGGAATCATCTATGTAACTCCATCTCATTAACACACATGAGACACTTGTCCTAACTTGCTTTGGAATGGTCAAAAGGAAGTCCATCATGAAGGTAGTTTCACAAGAAAGAATTATTAAGAAGATTGATATGCTACATTTATAAAAGAGGATTATTTGGGAATACAATTATGTGTAAATGAGTTTCATAACTCCTTTTCTATTTCATCCACTTGAATTTTAAATAACTTTCACTATTGGACACTTATCTTTGTGCCTCTTTAGCTTCTCTCCTCTTTCTTGTTTCAAGTTCTATAAATGAATCCATTTGGGCTATTGTAGAGATATACATAGTTGGTATGGTGAAGCCCTACTAATATGACATTACACTTTGCCTTTGAACATTGAATACAAGTCGAATTATAAGTTGTGAACATTTGGTCTAAGTATGTGAGTGATGTATTATAGAGCTAAGTGATAGTATCATTCGTACTCCCTTTATCCTTCATGTTTAAGTAAGAGTTTTAATTTTAATAGGGCATGTGAAATGTGATGAATGTACTAGGATATTTTTCAAGTATGCAACTATCTCTATGGTATGTAATCTACCCCTAGGTTAGTTATCTTATTGATTGTCCCAAGTATTCTACCTTCACATTGAAACACTATGTTAATATCCTTTAATGCATATAATTAGTTGTGGAAAGCTTTGTTGTTTAGGAGTGTGATAGTATGTGGGATTTATCTTGGTGGGTTACCTTATTTAGTATAGTTTCCATTTTATGCAAGCTTCTAACCCTTTTCTCAAACAAAACATTAGATTAGGTAATATGAACTTAGAGAATAATTGAGGGAGCTATCCCTTTCAATCCTAGAGATTCATCTCTCTTACAAGTTCCCACAAACTTAAGAGATGTTGCAATGTTGCATCAATTTTTAGAAGTTTCACAGAGTGTCTCAGGGTGCACAATTTGATGATAATAGTTTCCACCCAAGTGAGAATTTGATTTTTATATTGAAATCATACCTAGATCTACCCCTGCATCTAAGGCACCTTATCACATGAATGTGGATAATCTACAAGAAATAAAAGTTCAAATGTAAGAACTTTTAGAGAATAGTAGCATATGACCAAGTGTGTCTCCTTAGGGTGATTTGGTAGTTTTTGTGAAGAATAAGGATGGTAATTTAAGGATTTGAATTGATTATCATATGTTGAATAAGGTAACAAGCAAATACCACTATCATCTGCCAAATATCGATGATTTGTTTGACCAAATGAAGAGTGCTACAGTCTTTTTCAAAATTAAATTGAGGTTTGGTTACTCAAGGAAGAGGACATTCATAAAATTGCCTTTAGAACCCATTATATACATTATTATTTTATGGTTCTACCTCTTGGTTTAAGCAATAACCCTACATCCTTATTGAATCTTATGAACAACATATTTAGAGATTACTTGGATATGTTTCTGCTGGTTTTTCTTGATGATATTCTAATTTATTCTAAATATGAGGCTAAACATGGTCAACACCTCCATCTAATCTTGCAAAGACTAAGACAACATAAAATTTATGGAAAATTATCCAAATATGTCTTTTATGAATTTGAAATTCATTACTTAGAACACGTTATTTCCAAAGAAGGCATTTTTATTGACCCCACCAAGATCAAAATTATCCAAGATTGGCTTGCTTCTTCTAATGTGCATGAAGTATGAAGCTTCATGGGTTTGGTTGTTTATTACCACTGCTTTGTTGAAATTTTTTCTAGTGTGGCATATCCCATAACTTCCTTACAACATAAATGAAAGAATTTTCTATAGATCCCTTAGTGTGAGGAAGCTTTTGTTAAGTTGAAGGGGATACTTACTACAACTCCTATTTTGATCATACCAAAGCCAAACGGTAATTTTGAAGTTTGGATTGATGCTTCCAAAGAAGGTTATAGAGGCATCTTGACTCAAGATGGCAAGGTTGTGGCTTATGAGTCAAAAAAATTAAAAGAACATGAAAATAGTTATCCTATGCATGACATGGAACTTGCTGCCATTGTCCATGCACTTAAGCTATGGAAACACTTTTATTGGGAAAGCTTTTCCAAATAAAATCTGATCATATAAGTCTTAAGTATTTGTTCTCTCAAGAAGATTTAAATGTACTTCAGTGTAGGGGGCTAGCATTTTTGAGCAATTTTGACATGAATATATCATATTTCAAAGGCTAGGAGAACCATGTGGTCAATGCACTCAACAGATGCACATACCTTGTTACTTTTTTAGTGTTATAAATAAATTTGAGAAGTGTTGTTTTGGAATAGTAGCTTACTAATATATTATTCCATGAAGTAAGAGTAAGTTTCGCTCATGAGCCAGTAGTAGAAATATGCTTTGATTTTTTCTTAATAAATGATCTAATTAGGCATAAAAGAAGAATTTATATCTCCAGGATGGGTGACTTGAGAAATTTTGTACTAAATGAAGTGCATACAACACCTTATTATGCTCATTTAGGTGTTACAAAAATGATGCATGAGCTAAAAAAGCTCTATTTTTGGCCTAAGAAGAAGCATGATGTCACTAAATTTGTAGCAAAATGCTTAGAATGTTAGTGGATTAAGGTTGAGCATTACCATCTAGGAGGGTTGTTGTACCCTCATGATGTTATTAAGGATAAGTGGGTTGTAGTCTCACTTGATTTAATTATGGGGCTGACAAATCATGCAACAAACATGATACAATCTTGGTAGTGATTGATAAAGAAACTAAATTTGGCCACTTTATTGCTATAAATTTGATAGATGATACATATGTATTTGCAGAACACTTTGTGAAGGAAGTAGTAAGAATCCATAGTATACCTAAATTAATCATATCATATCAAGATAAAATTTTTACTCCAAGGTTTTGGTGTACTTTAACTATAGCCTTTGAAATAGAGCTGAATTTTAACTCTTCATATCATTTAAAAATAGATGGGCAAACAGAATGACTCAACCAAGAGGTTGAAGACATACTATGTATGTATGTAATGGATTAGTAAACAAAATGGGAGGATTATCTTCATCTAGTTGAATTTGAATATAATAATTTATACCATTCACCTATTAAGATGTCCCCATTTGAAGACTTATATGGATGCAAGTGTAGGACACCTATTGGTTGGGAAAACCTAGAAAAAAGAGTTGTTAATGGGCCTAAATTACTATTGGAATATGACAAGCAAATGAAAATAAAAAGGCTGAATTTAAAAATAGCTTCAAACAGACAAAAAATTTATGCAGACCTTAAAAGAACTCCATAGGAATTCAGCATAGGTGATAAAGTTTTTTTGTACATTAGACTATAGAAAAGTTATATTAAACTTGGCAAGGCTTCCAAGTTAGCACCATGATTTATCAAACATTTCAACATAGTGGAAAAGATCAGACCTATTGCTTACTGGTTGGCACTTCCACCTCTTTCAAGCATTCATGATGTTTTTTATGTTGCATTATTGAGAAATTATATACTTGATCCATCCCATATTTTGGATTAGACTCATTTATAGGTCAAAAAAGAGGAAAAGATCTAGTTAGAGCCATTGAAAATCCTAGACCATTGTAACATTAAGCTATATAATATGGATATACATAGGTTTTGGTATAATATAACCCTATCAGTGAAAGATGTGCCACTTGAGAAGATGCTCGTGATTTCAAAAAACATTATGCATGGCTTTTTGATTAAGTCACTGAGACAACTCCCTTCCAAGGGTGAGGATGTTATGATCCTACATTTTCATATATGTTTTGTTGTTATTTTATTGACATTATGATGTTAGATTGGTTTAGTTATTATTTAGATGGATTATTGTGGTACTTGTTATAGTAGTGTTAGCTACGTACTTATTTTGTGATTTATTATGTTATGGACCATTTATTTTTATTGATGATGATTTTATAATCTATAATGATTAGCGATTTATGACATAATATTATTTATACCATTTTGTTGATTGCAAGTTATCTATGAGAGAGGTAGGTGATGGAGGCTGAAATCCTAGCATAATGATTTATAAGCATGTTGGCATGTCTAATAGGTATACTATTATTAGATTTTCCTTCAAATAATTTGATTTGGTTGATGTATGTATTGAATATGGTCTTTGTGTTTGTAATAACCATTGTACTTTACCAATTCTATTATAAGTCATTATTTATGGATATGGTTTGTTATATTTTTTTGTTAGATGTTTGTCAACCACAACCTTTCCCATACATGTGGCTTCATTATTTATTCCTACAAAAAAATTGAATCACTTTTTTTCTCTATTAGACACTATCGACTTACTCAGTTCATACCTAAACCTAACTAAACTACCTAGACCTAACCCCCTTGGAAACTCTTATCACCTCCATGCTACCTTAAACCCCCTTTGACCTAGCATTATTACCAAAGGCTAGTGGCATATTGTTTTAATGACTAATATAATCATGGTTTGATTTAAATGCAATTTAAATTCTTTGATGCTATGTTATTACCACATCAACTTAGGTCAATGGTTTACATGGAAATGCATTAAGCCTTATTTAATAAGGTAGGTGGAAAAGGTTTCAATTATACTCATTTTGGTTAGGTTAATCTTTGATTTTTATTGTTAATCTATTTTTCTATTGGTGGAGGTGTGATTACTTAGCAAGTCTTCTAGACTTGCTATTAATGATAAGGTTGGTGGGATTGCCTTGGGATATGATGAGTTTCTCTCTCCTTCCAAAATTCAATACAAATTGATTGTAGGTATGGAGGAATGAATAGAAAGGATGAGATAATATGGATGGTAAATAGAATGTTAGGAAGATGGAGAAATTAGGATGCAAACATTAAAATGGTTCACCTAGTTTCAATGGTGAGTTGGTTGGTTTGGGAAACAACGATGATCTTGGGTGAGTCTTAGAGATTTCATCTTTTCTTGAATTCTTTGCATGTTTTCAAGTAAGTATTTTATTTGATTTTTTTGGTTCAATTTTTATTAGGTTTCTATAATAAAAATCAAAGGTTGTGCATGCAATTGGAAGTCCTCAAACTTCTAGGTACATATGCAGACCCACTATATCGATACATTTATTTTTTATAAACTTATAATAGATGTATACCCATTATATATATATATATATATATATATATATATATATATATATATATATATATATATATCATTATGCAGTTTCATGGGTTGTGGTCTGCATTGAAGTGTTTGTCTACGTGTTAAATGACTATTTTTTTATTTTATAACAAATGAATACTTTAGGGTTGGCAACTTTGTGTTTGGTGAGATATTGATTTTACAATCATTGTTAAGATTTATGTATTTATTATAAAGGGAAAAACACTATGAATATTTATAAGTTTGGTGTTTTTGGAAATAGTGACTATGTGTTTTATTGACTTTGTCTTAAAACTTCTAGGAGTTTTTCTTGGTTTTGAATGTTTATGTGTGAACGGGTTGGATGTTACCTTGGGTTCAAGTATGAAATGTTTGATATTTTGTCTACATGTTAGAAATAGATATCTACAATTGTTTCTAATGGTAGAGTATTTAAAGATTATTATGCCTAGTGTTTTTGAATTATAAATAGTGCTTTACTATTTATAATAACTATGTCTTCAATGGTTATGCAACTATACTATTAAAGGAAGAATTAAGGGTTATGTTATTTTTCTAAAGTTATTGCGTAAACCATTTTGATGTTTTGTCATTTAATGATGGATGGGTTTTCATATGCTGTGTTAGTTTTGAATTTTAGAAACCTTTTTTATTATTCTTATAGGACTTTTAGGCATGATTATTGTTTTGGGTCTAATCATACTATTAGTTCAAGTTGTTTGGTATTTTGGTCATTATGATTTTGTTTTGGGTTGTGTCAACCTATACATCAGTTAATCATTTAAATTGATCATTCCACTTGGAATTGGCCATGGTTTATTTTTCTCCCTATATAGGTAAATTGTGACTTTGATTTTGTGGCTTCTGGGTTATCTAATTTTGAATTGTTGTGTAGTCGATATTTCAAGGTCCTTATTTCTTTTATGTGGATTGTGAAAATCTTAAAGTGACTGTGTCATGGGTTTTCATTTTCAAACTGTTTAAGGTTTTTTTTAAAAAATAAATAAATATATATATATATATATATATATATGTATGTATGTATGTATGTATGTACACATACACACACATATATAGTTTATATATATATATATATATATATATATATATATGTATGTATGTATGTATGTATGTATGTACACGTACACACACATATATAGTTTTATATACACTATATAATAATTACGAGAGTGTTTCTTTGATGAATTTTGGGTTATTCAATTTTGAGCTATGATCTTAGACCATTTCAAATTGATATTTTAATGGTGACTATGTCATTAGCTTTCCCTTTATTGATCTGGTTATGGTTTTATTATATATATATATATATATATATATATATATATATATATATATATATATATATATATATATATATATATATATATGATGTTATATGCACAGTGAATTAAGTAGCTATGTTTTCTTTTGTGATTGGATTATTGGCTAAGTTGTATATGAATTGTTGTAATTTTTCAAGTTCAAATTTGATTTTGAATCTTGAATTTCATTAAACCTTGTTTATAATCTACTAGGTTCATTGATGATTTTTCGATAATCATGACCTTATCATTTTATTAATTGTGTCAAAATTTAAGTTTTAGGACTTTGCTTGTGGGTTATGAAAATTATGTGATTTTATTATAATTGACTAAATATTTTAAGGTCACTGGGTCATGTCTACACCTATTACTTTGATTGGCATGTTTAATTATTATGATATGGTTAGATTAATATGATTAATTAATTAAAAATGATTTTTATTATTGGTTAAAATATGTTTATTTTCATTCCTAGACTAGACCTGAATAGTTACATGTATATATTGTGGGTTCAGATGATTAAAGGTCAATCAAGAAATTAGATGAGGTCCAAGTAGGATAAACTCATAAGATATATAATGGATTAGGATTAATCTATTCTATATCATTCGATGGTCTAAGATAATCATCCTCACCCTTAATTTATACTTAGACATTTAATTATTCATGTCTCACCTTGGAATGAATTAGTTTATAGTATGTGCCTTTGGGTTGTTGTGTTTATGTTCAGAGATCGATGTGCTCATAATTCATTATCTATACCTAATTACCACAACCACCTTCCTGCTAATGGTTGGGGTGGTAAGGGCCATTGATTAGGGGTTCATATGGCTAGTGGGGTAGGTTAATTCTGATCAACTAGCTCATTTTTGACTCATTGTTTCGATGACTTCGTATGGAAGATGGTAATGAATGTATTTATTGATTTGATTAGTATATATGAAATATATTTAAGATGTTGATTTTGGTTATTATATTGATATCATTAGCTTCTAAAAAATGTTTTGAAATGAAATATTGAAAAGTTAAAATAAATATTGGCCAAAGCTTTTACACAGGTAACTTGTATTGTACTATTTATCAAGATTTTTTATGCTACTAGCTTTTATATGTTATAATAATCCATAAGTGGATTTACATGCAATCAATTCCTAATGTTCATTCATTGATATACTAATACTCGTATCTCTAACATTCTAGTATAAGAATTATTTTATCTTATTTGTTAGTTGTTATTTTATCTTTAAGTATATTTATCTCTAAATCCTAATGAAAATTACTAGGATGTTTTATGTTAAATTTATTTCTAAAAATCTGTCCAATTAAAAGAAATTAAAATTGATATGAATTGTGTTCTTATAAAGGTTAATATTTATTTCAGTTCACCATTCTATGGAATTATAAACATGTAGATGTTTTTCATTAACTCTATGGCTATATAATTTAGAATGAATATGTCAATGGAATTCAGATAGAAGTTAATAATTGCTTTAAGTTTACCATTTCATATACATAGAAACTTTATATTAGTTTTTTAAATTCAGAATATAAAAGTGGCATAGAAATTTTCCTCGGCTGAATTATTAATTAGATAACTAGTTACTATCATTGATAAATACCTAGTTGTATTTAAAACATGTAACCCTTGTGGCAATACATAAGCCTGATAGTTGAACTATGAGAAAAATGAAATAAATGTGTTTCTCTATCATACATTAAATGATTATTGGTTGCGTGCAAGGTACATTTTCAATTATAAAAATATCATTTCTCAAATTTATATATGATTAAGAAATCTAAAAGTAATTCATAAACATTTATATCAATTGGTAAAAGAACTAATAATCCTCATAATTTAGTGAATGATCATTTACAATGCTTTACTTATTCATTTAATTAGATGAATACATTCTATGGAACTATAATGTAGTCCAAAAATGATAAATATTTATCATAACATCTTAAATAGTACAAAAGCTATACTTACTATATTCCTTTTTCTTCCTTCCCATGAGTTGAACTTGTTGGCCGGTTGCCTCAACTACCAACAAATTCTTTTATAAGAGTTACTTAAGTGGAACCTTTTATTTGAGTTCAATTCATCTTGAAACTCAAATGAATTTGGTCGCTTATGTTGCGTGAATTATGCCATTCTATACTTGTTGGTTTTGAATCATAATAAATTCATAACACAGTTATGTCTTTAAAACATGCACTTATGAATTAATAAAGTTATTCTCGAATATAGAGTTTCTTTAATTCATTATTGTTGGTTGTACAGGATGTTATTTTCATATAGAAAGCATAGATTCATGTGCTTTCAATATTTTATCATTAGCTGTGACAATTTAAAATAGCCACAGATAATATGGATTAACATAACTGAGTCTTGAAATATTATAAGCATTTATGTGTGACTTGAATGAAGTATAAACAAGGGCAAAGAGCACCAAGTCCCTATGAGAGGGATAAGATAGATAGTAAATTGCACTTAGATTATGCTTAAATAGGTTTTCAAATATTTAATGATTGAGAAGCTTTGTTACATTTTAGTATTTTCCTATCATTGTAGATACCAAAGAATTATGGATTGAGTCTATAAATTTTTATTGGTAATCATATTTGCAGTAATTAAAAATTGGAATGAGAATCTGCATTGTATACTTGAAGTATATCTCAAATTTAATAATTAAACTATGAAGGTGAAGTAGAAATTTGACTTGAGAAAAAGACCTAAAAAATGCCCCCAGAAGCATCAAAATATAGATGTGTATAACGATTATAGAATCCAAATCTTACAAAACTTAATACTTAATCACAAGGTTAAGTTTTGTTATTATAAAGAGAGACTCCATGGAATACAATTGAAAAAAATATGACCTACATATGCAAGGATACATCAATTGAAGAATAAATTCTATTATATGTAGCACTAGAAGTAGAAAATATAAGAATAATATTGTAAAATAAAATATCCCAAATTATAAAAGATAGAGATAAAGGGAGTCTCTAGCTATTTTTGTGCCCCTAGTAGCAAAGTTAGGTAATTAGGGTAAGCATAACATTTAAGCTAAGTAATAGAAAATATGCTTTGAGTGCATTGAATAATGAAGTAGCAACTGACAATAGAGTATGAAGGATCCAAGTTAAGCTTAATAAGCATGCAAAAATTTACATAAGAATTCATTATTTAAAGTACCCAAAGTGTTTTTCAATCCAAACCCCAAAGAATTCATGCCCTTAAATTTTTTCTTCCACTTTTGTATATTTTTTTGGGCCGCTGCTTCACCTAAAAATCAAAATGCCACCCAATGTGAAGCTCTTGTGTGTAATTTATCCCCTTTACTCTCCAATCAAAATACTTATAAAACCCTCCCAAAACTTATAGATAAAATGAACTGGAATTTTTTCCCTAAAAACACTGATTTAAATATTATGAAACTATGAAAGGGGAAAAAGTTGAAAAATTTGACATGGTGTAAATGCTCTGGTTGTGTTATTGTCAAAGGTAACAAAGGTTAAATTTTTAGGATTTTGATGTAGATGATTGATAATTGGATATTTTTGACATGACAAGTTTTATGTTTCAGAGGTTATAATAGCATAGGAATACCTCTACATGTTGGGAATTGTGTAAAGGACCTTAAACCAAAAAACATTTTGATAAAAGAGGATGGACACATCATTGTGACTTGACTTTTACATAGCCAAGAGAGGCCCATTCCAACCCACTGTGCCCAGATTTCTTCCACCACCATTGAGACACATTTTCAATAGGGATGATAATGAGGATGGCATTGACTTTCATAAGGATTTAATTAGATGCTTCAATTTTACTGGGTTGTTAAAGAGCTGGATTAGGAAAAAGAGTGAAGACAAACTCTCAAGAGTTTCAAGTAATGAAATGCATTCTAGACCTAGCATAAGTGTAACTACCTCATTGCTTGAGTTTTAGATAAAACCCAATAGTGTCTATGTAATGTCTATTATGGGTACATATGAATATTTGGCACCAGAGGTCACAAAGGCAAAATGTCATAGAAGTCTAGTGGACTAGTGGGCCCTTGGAATTTTGTTTTATGATCTTATTTATGGAATAACACCCTTTGTGTGGAATATGAAATTGATACATCTATGAAAATAAGGGATAATCCTCCACTATTCCCTAAATTTCCAAAGTTGAGTGATGATACAAAGGACTTGATCAAGAATTTCTAAAGGTGAGTGTTGCTATGAATTGACAGTGATTCTCAAGATTATAACCAAAAAAATTAGACTATTTTTAGAGAAAATTGTGTCTTTGTTAAACATGGGTATAATCAAGTAGGTAGAGGCCGCTTATTATAGATGAATGAATAAAAATACACTTGGTGGTTACAATTTTTGCTAGCAACCAAAAACCTTGTAATATTTCTTGCCATTGTGCACCAATAGTGATAGGTCAGTGAAAAAATATGGAGAAGTGCCACCCATCCCCTATAAAAACTTCTTGGACTATGAATTAATCATGACTGCCACAGTCGATGACTAAGCAGCCTGACATGGTAAAAAAGAAAAAACCACTTCAATTTGCCTAGAACTATGTGAGGCAACTTATAACATCAAATTTTTTTGCCCAATCATGGTTAAAAAAAAACAATATCATATTCAATACCTTAAAAACCCTGTAACTTGCCCTCTAAAAAGTTTGAGAAATTTTAATGCATAGAAAAAAAGAGTTTTTGATTGGTCAAATTTTTTGGGAATAATAACAAGCTAAAAATATTTTATGGCTATTATCCCTCCCTTCAGGACTAATAAGTGAAATGACTTTAAAGGCTATAGGGTGTGGTAACCTGGATGGTAGCACTAAAAATGTTGTACTAAATTTATTTCTCTTATGCCTTTATATAATTATTGTCTAAAAGATTAAAAATCTTTAAGTGTGGAACTAATTTTGTATACTAATTTTTGAGTGCTTTTCTAGATTATATAACATGTATCTTGGTTCAAACACATGGATAACCTAAATGATAACTTAAGAACTTTAAGGCTACCCCTATTAGTTAAACCAATTCTTTAACTTAAACATCTTTAATTGAGACTAAAACCTACTGAGGAGAGTGAGTTATTTACCTAGGGTTAAAGACCTATAAAATTTACTATTAGGAAGTATGAGTGCCACTTATATCACTTAGGACTTATCAATATATGTGTACACTAATATGCCCCAAATTCTATAATATTTCTAAACAACAACTGGCTTCGCCATAGTGCCTTTTATATGTGTTTACCTCTTGAAAATTACCTCAGTTATCCTCCTTAGGTTCTAGTCATGTACATGTAGAGTACATCAAAAATTTCATTGCATTATCAAGTCTTGTAAGTGGGCTTAACACATGTCCAAAGTGCACTTAGATATATGATTCAAAAAAATTTGGGTGGGGGTTGTTTCATATGTGCCCTTGTTTATATGAAACAAAGCCTAAAAAGGATTGTATGTTGTTGAGAATGTATACATATATCTGAAATAATTTTATATGGAGACAACAAACATTCATATCTAATGAAAAAAATCAGATTCAAGAGATAAGGATTCATATAATGTCACAAACAAGAACTAAATGCATAGACAATTACAAAGAACATCCATAATTCAATTACTTCAATTCCTTTGGTTATTAGCATTTATACTAGAAGGTGATGTGGAACACAGTGATGATACATGTTTTCATGTAGTGCTTATTGATCCCAACATGATAAAGGTGCAACATCAACATGTTCCAAAGTATTATTATCAAGGATTAAGATGTTTGTAAGGTACAAAACTACTAAAGATATGAATTGTGAATTTGTCTAGAAGGCTACAAATAATATGAAGATTTTTTTGGGAAGGGAATGAGCCTAAATCAAGTATTATTTCTAATATAATTTTTACTTTCATGAAAAATATAAGTCATGTATTGTTTGGGTGGAGAAGTGTATAAATTGAACTTGGGGTTGTGAAAAAAGTATATATTTTTTTCTTCATGTGACTGCAACCCTTCTTCACAACTTATTATAATTAATAATTTCCATTACTAAGTGAGATTTTGAATAGTGTAAATGATTTTACCCTTATTTTTTGGACTTAAGTTTGTAGGATACAAATCTATGGGATGTTGGGATTTGAAATGAATGAGCATATGTGATGTATATGGCTTGAGGCATTATTTAACATTAAGTATTGATTACATATTCTCATCAACAATGTTATGAATGTTGTATGGAGTATATTACAAAGATCAAATAATAATATTGTATTTGACTTTGAAGCCATAATTGAAATAAAACTAAAAAATTATCCCAAAAATTATTTAATAAACTTAACCAAATTTGAAAAGAAGTTAAATTGTATGTTTAAATATATAAGATAAAACATAGTTATTATATCTAAATTTTTATCTTTTTAAAACAATTAATAATTTGAGGCAACATACCATATAAAATAGAACATATTATTATAATTTCATTGGAAATTGGTTGGAACTTCCACTAAATGATTTCAAATCTCTATTTTAATAAATGCAACTATAATTTTTCACCAATCTAAAATGTGTGTGGAATATGATGTAATTCTATATGGTTGTTATAATATTATTTTTGGCGAGTGAAAATATTTTAAACTCATTACACTTGTAAAATGTGTTTGAGTACTAATGGCGACCATTTAAGCATGCAATGATCCACATATTGGTAGTTGGACACTGTAAACTAAGATGTGGGATTAAATGTCTACCATTTCCATTGAAGTCAATGTAGTGCCTCTCAAGCTCAATCCAGTTGATTAGTGGCTTTGTGATGCCCTACTTACCTTACAGGAGCTTATGGAGGCTTTGAACTCTATGAATAATGACAAATCCCATAACCTCAATAGCTTCCCTTAAAAAATTTAAGAATCCACTTTGGAGTTCACTAACCCTAAATTTCTAAAAATCTACAAATAAACCCTGTGGAATCAATCTACTAGACCCATAGTCAATCAAGGCAATATCAAATTTATTCCCAAAGCCATGAATCTTGAGCTTATCACTAATTGGAGGCCGATAACCCTAATCAATATCTCTTATAATATTCTTTCCAAATCCGTCACCAACCACATTCAGCTAATCCTACCTACCATTGTTAGACTAGAACAAATAGGATTTATTAGAGGAAGATATATTTTAGATAATCTTATTACAGTCTATGAAGGCATGGATTGGTCCCATTCCTCTCTTCAAAGAACTATTTTTCATAAATTGGACATTGAAAAGGATTATGACAAGATTGAGTGGCATTTTATTCTTACCATGCCCAAGGCTCTTGGCTTTGGCCCCTATTTCACCTATGTAGTTTAGACTTTGATTCATGATGCCCTTATCTATCTCACTATCAATGGTCATCAAACCTTGGGGATCAAGCTCTAGTATTTTAGTCACCAAGGTTATCCCCTTTCTCTTGTATGTTTTAGCCACTAAATCCCTAAGTTATTTCTTGGATTTTAAGGCTTCACAAGGGATCATTCATGGCATTGTGTTACCCAACTGTACCTCTAAGCTCACTAATGGCCACTTTACAAATGAAAAATTACTCATGCTTGAAGAGTAAAATGACACTTTTAAGGAAGATATGTAATGCCTAGATATATTCTATTTGGCTTCTAGCTCCAAGATTCAATAGATGAAAACCTGATGTTTTTGTCAAATCATGATGCATGTGCATTAGTGTCTTAGGAAGTTTAATTGGTAGTAGATTATTTGGGGGGGGGCAAATTTAAGTTATTGGGAATCCCCTTTTATTTTTACATATCTCCATCTGAACTTTGGCAATATGTCCTCAACAAGATTGAAAGGAAGATTGAGTATTGTATCACCAAGCCCCTTTCTTTGGCAATCAAGTTCTAAATTTGCATAAAGATCTTGGTTACCACTCATGTTTATTATTCTTCTTGCTTGGCCCCCTCTAAAGCCTCTTATGATAATCTAAACAATCTTATTTGATATTTCATCTGGGTCAATTCTAATAGGGATTGGGGTTTTCATCAAGTGGCTTGGGATATTTGCTTCCTTCCTCATGATAAAGGTGGCATGGGAATTATTGACACCTACTATCAAAGTATGGCCTTGTGCACTAAATGGGTTGTTTGGGATATTAAAGGTAACGAGTCTTGAAAAATATTCCTCCAATATTGTATCTCTTTAGGATCTCCCTATGGAAAAATATTGGCTTTCAATCCCTCATAATCACTAATGTGCCTATTAATATTATAGGTTCCTTTGTAGTCAAAAGTATCTAGAAGGATTTTGAAGTAGTCCAACCCCACTTGAAGTGTGTATGGGATAGGTTTTGCATAGGTTTATATTTTAATGGTAATGGTTTATGGTGGTCTCTTATTCTCATTAATTCTTCCATCCCCTTGGCTAAATTGCCTAGTATTATATCTCTAAGATTATTCTGCAAAGGGATTTACATTATCTATGATTTTCTTACCTCTAAAGACTATATTCCTCATTATAATTTAAAAATAAGTTTCAGTTAAGTAATTTATACTTACCTTCCATCTTTCACATTTAGGAATTACTCCATAATGTTATGTTTCACAAGCTTGGCCTACAACCTCCTAAGGCCTAGTGGAAAGACTGGAGGTAGAATTGTGATACACACTTTAAAAATATACTCTCTTGGGATTCTTTATCAGGTGATAATTTTTTTTCTCTAGATATCAACAAGCTCAATAGGCACTAGCACCTTCAATCCTCTCCCAAGACTTGGCTCACTTGTTTGGATTATGTGTGGCACCTTGCCCTAGAGCCAAATTTAGATCATTTTTTATGGTGTTTAAATTAATAGGGGATCCCCCTTAGTGAGAGGTTACTCCACCTCTACATACCTAAACCATTTTATCTATCTTACAAGTGTCCAAAAACTTTTAAACATATATTTTGGTTTTATCCTAAAGCTCAATCTACCTGGTGATGGATTCATGATTATTCCAACCTTATCTTCCTGAGCCTTTTTCTTGGCTTCAGACACTTTTTGGGGACTATACTAATTGGCTAGATTCTATTGCCTTTGTCTTGTAATTATTTCATGATATCATCCTCTTTTAGCTTTGGAAATCCAAAAATAATGTTATTGTTAATCATGAGGCCTATAGAATTTCATTTTATATTAATGAAAAGGTTATTATTATATCATCAATTTACTTACATATTTAAACTCATGTTGAGAATATAACACTAGACCTCTACTACCTGTAGGAGGTACTTGACCATTGGGGGAATTCCCCATGCATTATGAGTAGAGTTAAACAAGATGACCTTCCCTGTAGTCCCCCCCCACCTCCTCCTAGGAGGTATAGAAACATAAGATGGTCCTAAAATATGGGACACTTTTGGCCTCACCCACTCCTAGGGAGTGGTTAGATTTATCAAATAAATTTTGATGATGGTCCTACATAATTATTTTTGGTGAGCATTATTATTCCTTTGTATCCTACTAATGGTTATCCTATCACTATTCATGATGGCATAGATCTGTCTGCTTGGTCAGCACTTCCTAAGGATGACCCTCTTCCCTCACCTCCTAGGGCAATGACTTGTGCTTAATTTTTTGGTTAGTTTTTTGTAGTTCTTCTTGTTGTGCTTTGATCATCTATTTTTTATGTTTTGAGCTAGGTTTTTGTTGAAGCATGGAGTATGGGCCATGATTTATCTAGATATACTACTTTTTAACCTTCTATAATTATATTTTATTTTTTACTATAATGTGAAGAATTCCAATAGTAAAATGTGTTTGAGTAATTTATACCTACATTTTATAGTTAATTGGCCTTTGCCTAGCTTATGGTATTGTAAGACGCATATCACATTTATCATGAGAACATTGCCTATATAATTATAAATAACTATATTGTATAAATATTTAATGTATGTTAACATTCGTAAGTATGAGATGAGCATTTTCACACATTCCTATCAATTATACTAGTGTATATGGTTTATTTATTTAGGTTGTCCATCAATTTGGGGATGAAATGTTGTTGATATATCCAAAATGTCTAATGATTCCCATATAACTTTCCATAATTGATTAACAAACATGGGATCTTATTAAATTAATAGAGTTAGGGACTATAAATTGTAACCAAATATATTGAAAAAAAATGGGTTGTTCACGTGCATCATGTGTTAGATTTTGTAATAATGGTACAATTGGTGTATAAGTGATAGAAGTGACACTAAAATATAAAATAGTGGTGGTAGTGATAAATAAATAATCAAATGAATTAGTAGAAATTATAAAAACTAAAGTACTAGAAACATTAGACAAAGTGGGTGAAACTTCCACTGAGCCCGATGAAGTTGATAGAGTTAGAGTAATAATGGGGAGAACAACTGAGGTAGTTGAAACAACATTAGGAAAGTGATTGAGTCAATTGAAATGATATTAGAACTAGTAGGCATAGTATTATATTCTCTGATTTGTTCTTTAGTAACAAGAGGATTTGTATCCTTTGTAATTGTAGCAGCTTGTTCTTCATCATGAATGTGAGGAGGACTAAGACTATGCATTCCAAAGGTTACCTATGTAGGGTCATTTTGGAAGGCATAAACTATAGTTTCCCCCTCCAATTATTATCCACAATCTTCCTTATCCATAGAATAACTAAATATTTATCAACAGAGTCTTCCTCTGCAAACTCCTCTTATATGTTTACATAGGTAATGCCCAATGATACCCATGAATAATGATGAGGTATCTCCTCTTCTTGTGTGACCTTAAGTACATATTGAGAGGTAGGAAAAGTCATCCCCACATGGGTTACCACAAGAGGATTAGTTTAATGTGTAATGGATGAGGATAAGGTGAATGTCTAACCACTAGTCTTGGAGATGGTGGGGATGTGGTTACTACAAGTATAAATGTAAAAGTGACTGTTGGAACAAAGGGTACCCATAAATTAATAGAAGGATCATATTTACCTATATATTGTGGTTTTTGGAGGTTCATAATGAATCTTAACTTTATCTATTCATTAATCTCTTCTTTTGGCTCATCTTATGTGCATCATCCTTTGTAATAGAAGTATCAAATTGAATCATTTGAGCAACTCTCTTGGACATCCCTACACCTTTAATTTTTATGTACACCTAGGATTCATCCTCAACATTGACAAAAATGTAATCATGGACATATTTCACATGTCCATAGGTAGTCTTAAATTTTCCATGGAAGTTATTTATATATTGCACTATGATTCCCTTGGGTCCCAATATCTAAATTTGGCCATTTTGAAATCATTTTTGAAATAACCTCTATGACTAGATAATTTGGATAATTATTTCAAGTGTTGGAAATGTTATATTCCTATACTAAGGGATGTCTTATGAAATTTCCCTAGTCTATCCTTTCTAATTTTATCATAAACACTATTAGATAATTAGTAAGTAATTTACTACTCAGCTTCCTTGTCTAGGACAAGCCTAGACAGATAAAATGGTGCCACCAATGTACCCTCTAATCTAATAATTGTATGATTTAGATAATATCATTAATCACCCAATGACCCAAGTGAACTCTTAATCTCTATAGACAATCTTGACATTGACTGTTCATTAATTTACTTATACATAATTGGATAGAATCTATCTACTATTTCCTACTTATAGTTTCTATATTTGTAAATGTGGTAATGATCAAAATCATCACCAATTTTAATTTTACCTCATAGTTCCTAAGGAGATGTGTTAATAGGGATTAGGGTATCACATATAACATCTACTAAATATGAAATAATACATAAATTACTATATGGTCTATGTCATGTGATCCTCTATATTTTTAAATTGTAATTATAATCTCTCCCAATGCTTAGATACTCTTTCCCTCAAAATTTATGGATAACAGAGGAACCCAAACTTCATTGACATAGGTTATAAATTGGGATCCACGCATTATATTTAATAAATCCATATAAATCCTAATATTAGGTCTGAATTGTGTAATTTAGACCTTTTTCCTCATCACAAACTTGTTGGGATTCTTAGCCTAACATCTCAAAGTGTCCTTAAGTTATTGTGCATAAATCACTTTGTCACTGTTTGTTGACTATAAGACGTATCTAGTTTTGGAAGTATATAATAATTTTCAAATGTCATAATAGATATATAGGATAGTGGTTATTTTTATCATTCTTATAAAAAATATCCTTTATGCATGTAACTTTTGTAAGCAAATTAAAAACAAGGTCAATGCAAGGAAATACCTCTAGTTTAGCCATTTCCTTGTGCAATCCAATTACTTTAATGGAGAGAAAATCATCCCTATATTATGTCACTGAGATTCAAATTATCCTCATCAGTATATGGCTAAATATCTTCCACCTCTACATAGATGACTAAATAGTGATGAAGAGCTTTACATAGAGAATTTGGGTCAAAATTTGTATCCTTGAACTCTTGTTTGGTTCCAAAATATAACATTGAGGGAGTTGGTTCTTGGTTCTCAATTTCTATTTTCATTCTTAATAAATTATTTTTTCAATTCAAAAATTAGGGTGTTTTAGTTCTATGGATCTTTGGATAGTAATTTCGCAAGGTTAAATAATTTTCAAATGTAATTTCTTTAATTTGAAACATAATATATGTGTTATATACAAGTGGTTAATTCATTGTTGAGATCTCTTCTATTCATGAAAATTAATTTTAAAGTAATGGTCATTGTTAAATATCTATCAAAAATGAATCTAATTTTATGACGTAAGCTTTCATAGGGATTTGTTATACATTTTTTTATTTATCATTTATTTTAATTGTTTAATCATATCTTTATATTTTAATTTATCCATTTATCATTTATGTCCATAGTGAAACATAGCCTTTGACTATGTCATTGTGGGACATGCACCTTCTTTTCACTTTACCTCTTGGTTTATACTTATCATTGGGTCTTTAGGTTATGTTAGTATGTTTTTGGCATTTTTATATTTAATTAAGAATAAATTTCCTTAGGCACCCATCAAATGACTGAAAACCAAATGTACTAATGCACTAGTATTTCATGTAAAAATAAGTTCTTACTCGCTCACCCAAAGTAAATAACAAGGACCAATTCCCATTAGTTTTATCATGTGAGGGTGTACTAATAGATAGAGGTGCTTGAACACATACACATTACTATGCTCATTATATAATCCATCTTAACATGTTTATTACTCAATGGTTAAAAATAAAAATAAAGCATAAATGGTCACTGTGATCTTAAATTTGGTTAACTAAAAAACATATAATATAACTAATAATATTATCTCCATAGTCATTAGAATAAAAATATTAGATTATCACAAGTTCCATTCATCATATTTATTAGTGATTCAAATATTACATAATTAGAGCATATAATTCAACTCACTCAAATAACTCTGTCAATATTATCCAACTGAGTACAATAACAACAATATCAACCACATAAACAACAACCATATAAAGTTCTATCCATGGGTATCTATACCTAGTTTTCCTTGACCAAGTAGTTACAATCATAATTTCACTCATAGTGACTCACCAATGATCATCAACACACTTGATTCATGGTGACCAATTACATATATTTCTTAAGTACCCAAGCCTTTGCACCCTTATATTCTCTGTTTGGTGTTGGATCCTTATCTCTAAGCACCTATGTTAATATGTTCTGGTGCTAGATTTGTGCTTGATTTAGTCTTTTTCATCCCTGTGAATCACTCCTTAATTGTCTATCACTTCTTACATGCTCCCCAAGTCTTTCGCTAAGTTTTGTGTCCTTCATTCTTTGGGTTCTCTATTTATTATGCACATTTATTCTAAATTGGTCCTCTCATGCCATGGATTCTTATGTCATGGTCTTTTGTGTTGTGCCTCTCCATGATAGCTATTATAAAAATGACTTATCCAAAATTTGGGGTCTAACATCACCTCACACTATGCCATTAGTCCATCTCAAGCTAACATTGGTCTCGAGGTCTACCAAAAACTATGAGCCAATCTACTCAATCTTATTCTTGACACCTTCCCAATGGGATAAGGTGTTCAATAACTTGGTTTTTATTTCTTAAATTGTTGATTTTACCATTTTGGTATCCTCAAGTTGGTCAAGACACTCATCTTCTTTATTTTAAAAACTTTCAAGGGATGTGGAAACATCCTTATAAATGCCTTCAAGTATGATGACCTTGGAAATAACCTCTATTTAGAGTGTCATGAAGTTAAAATTTATTCCTTATCTATTTGCACTTATTATTTCTTCCATGACATTCACATCTTTAAATGTCTTGGAACAATATGAGTGGTCTTTTATTAATAAGGTTTTATTAGACAACTATTATTTTTGAATCTCTTTCACCTGAATCTGAGCTTCCAAAATCTTGTTGGGTTGTGTTATATTTTCAAAAACCCTATCTAAAATGGGAATAGTATTGCCAACTCTATGTAAGACTCATTTACACACCTTCACAACTTCCAAAAATTACTCTGATCCCATGTTTGTTCATCCCAAGGGTCATATTATTATATGCATCATTTCAATAAGATCTCTAATGAGATATCCAACTTATCTATTTCCTCACCATATAGGGGTAATCCATCTATGAGCATTGGTTCTTTGCTCAAAATTTACTTACAGATGTTCAATTTTTTTACTTTGGTAGCTATCTCCACTTCCAACTAGCACTTTATCTCATCTAGCTCTTCCTCTACTTTCATCTTGGCTACAACCTCATTATTTTACATCACCACCATATTTTTTGACATCAATGAAAATATTTCCAATAATCTGCCCCTTTATCATTGATGGTAACCTTAAACTGAAACTACCATATCTTGAAAACATGTACTGCACATGCCAACCTACATATATAGACAAATAAGAAAACATACAATAACTCCCCGTTACTATATCATCTTGTACCTATTCCCTATACATGTACCTATTTCTAAACTTGTTCCCCTTTGACATCAATGGCAAAGGACCCTCAAATTGAAACTACCTTATCCTAAAAACCTATACTATACATGTTAACCTACATATATAGCCAAATAGAAAAACATACAATAACTCCCCCTTATTATATCATCTTGTACCTATTCCATGTACTTGTACCTATACTTGCACTTCTCCCCCTTTGACATCAATGGCAAAGGGCCTATCCTAGAGCTAACACTTAGATCCCCCTTAACTGATGTTGATCCCTAATGATAGGAAGTAAAGTAAATTACTCCCAACTCCTCTTTTATATCTTTGAATGTGTCATTTGATTTTGCCTTTGTGAATATATATGATAACACATAAATTATTTCATGTCCTCTAAGCATCTACAATTGACTCATCTAAATATTTTATTCTAATCTCAAAACCTTCTACATAAAAATTTAATGTGTATTCCTGATCACATATTTGAATTACACTCAATAGATTATGATTGAGACCTTTTATATACAAAACATTTTTGGTCTTAGTTTTACCATTATCCAAACTTAAAGTACCTTTTTTTACTATCCTAGCAGTGGTTTTGTCTCTGAATTTCACTATGCCACCATTGATATTCTTTAAAGTTATGAACTTGATTTTGTCTCCTATCATGTGCCTCAAACATCCATTATCAATTAACCATGGTCATTCTCCATTTCATGAATACAAAGCTGTCTGGACTAACATATAATCTTCAAGTTATTTCTTCCACCATAAACTTGTCTAATGTTTCTTCTTGATGAATGGAGCCTTGAAACTTTGATCCTTCTTGATTGACTTGAACACGCTTCTACAATTCTAGGCCATGTATCCAAAATTATTACACTTGTAACATATTATGGCCTTTTAATCAAAGCCTAATAAAGGAGCAAAAGAGTTATAGCTTCTACTAGACTCTACATGAGTTTTCTTCTTGTTTCTAAAATTGATATCTCTTTTCTAACATTCTAATTTTTTATGACCATATCCATTACAATAAAAATAATAACCATGAAAATACAACCTATTTGTCTATCTCTATCTTGATTGTGTTTTGTAGCTCTGTTCCTTCCATCCTTCTTTATTTGAGATGTCCTTTGTGTTCTTCATTTCTTCCCTTTTTATTTCGTCTTTTGTAAGAGCTTTAGCATAGCTCTTTTTATTTTCAAATATAATACCTATCTTATTTGATATTTATTTTTGGCTTTCCAATATCTTATTCAACATGTTAGTATTATCTTTAAATTTTGAGTTACTACCTACTTTATCATTGACTGCTTTCTCAATATCTTCTTTTAAAGAGGTAATTTCAATAACATACCTTTCAAATTCTTTACATAATTTTTGAAATTATGTTGTTAGATATTTTTCATTCCTTTTATCTTCTTCAAAGTGTGCTTGTAGATAATCAATTATTTCCTTTGACTCCTTATCAATTTTCTTGATCTGGTGCTTCAATCTTTGATTCTTCTTCTCAATAGCTTCTAATTTTTCTAAGTCACAAATGACCTTCCAAATTTACCTTGGCTTCATCCTCACTTTTATCATGTTCTTCTTGATCATATATACTTTTTCTTGTAGAATAACATTCATTTATGGTTATGAATAGATTATCTTCTTCATCTGAGTCACTAACTCCACTATCTTTGGTTGAGATAATATTTTTAGAATATAAACTCTTCTTGATTTTCTTCTTATATTTACCTTTGAAGTTTTTATTATATGTAGACTTTCCTTCTTCATTTTCACCATTATTTTTATCTAGGCATATATCTAAAAGATATCCAATCTTACCACATTTAAAACATTTAAATGGAAATTTTCCTTGATATATACTTGTGCCCTTTTTCAGCTTATAGATGAATAAATCTCCATTGTCATCTTCCTCATTGGAGCTGTCACTTGATTCTTAAATCTTGTATTTCTCTTTCTTTGATGTCTTGAAAGCATCTTCCTTCTTTGAGGGTTTATCTTGTTTGATCTATATCTCATATGTTATAATAATACCATGTAGTTCATCCATCTTTAGCTTGGCTAGATCCCTCATCTCCTTGATTGCTGAAACCGTTGCATCATATCTCAATGATAGAGATCTAAAAACTTTTTGTACCACTATTTACTCTTCCAATTTTTTTCCAAGGCCTCGAATATGATTAACTATTTGATCAACCCACAAAAGATAAATTTCTATTTTTTTTCCTCTTCCATCTTTAAACTCTCAAATTCTCTTCTAAAACTCTGAAGCTTGGCCCACTAAATATTTTCATCACCTTTGTAAATATTCTCAAGATTTACCCAAGTCTTATGAATATATTTACATTACATAGCTTTAATAAATTATGATTCACATAAACCACATCAAATAGCATTTAAATCTATAACATTATTTTGACTTGCCTTCTTTTTCATCAAAGTAGTTACAAGTGTCTATATCTCTTCATATTGTGCTAACACTGCTTGCCAAATGTAAAATAGAAAGGCCATCAAGTAAATCCTCATCCTTATGCTAAAAAGGGCATAATTTTACCCATATAAAAAAAGGTGCCTTAGTTTTATAAAAATCTCTATATGATCCAGTCATCATGTTTTTCTTGATCTACCTTCAAGCTGTTAAACTCTTTCCAAAGGAACCTGCTATGATACTAATTGTCAATCAAGGGATATATTGAGAGGGGGGTGAATCAATATATCATATATATTATAAATGTTTAATTATAAAATTACACTTAACCATACATTCAAGATATGTATTAAAATTAAAATAATAAAAACCACACAAGAGAGATAGAGACACCAGATTTAACATGGAAACCCAATGTAGGAAAAACCATGGAGAAAAATCTTAAGTATATTAATGATCAACAAATCAAACTATAATATTCATGAGCACCAAATTCTAGGAGCACCAACTCCTTTGATAAGCACCAACATAGAAACTATTCATGAGCACTAACCCATAGGAGCACCAACCCCTTTGCTAAGTACCACCTCAAAAACTATTCATGAGCACCAACCCATATTGTGTATACCACACAACTATCTCTCAATGTTACTTTCTCAACAAATGATAACACATTATAATATCTCTTTCTTTTCTCTCCTTTGCTCTTCTAAGATAGATATGACAATTACAAATTATTCTTTCTTTCACGCAATACAAATGGCTTCCCAAGACTTTATTTATAGCTTACCAAATGACCTTTGTCATTCACACTTTTTGACCCTTCAATCCTCATGGAAAATTATGCTAAACTATCATGACACTTACAATCTTTGTATTTGAAAAGTCACATGGTGACCCTTCATGATAAATTGCATCCTTTTCCATTTTCTCTTTATCTTATTGATTTTTCATATTCCTCAAAGTGTCCCTTCATGAGAAATTATGCCCTTCCTCTTTTGTCTTCACTTGGTGACACTTGGAATTCTTCAAGATGACTCTTCATGGGAAAATGCATCCTATTCCCCCTTTGTCTTTACCCCATGACTCTTTTACTTCTCCATGAGCCCTCTTTTGACTTTATGCAATGAAAAATATATTCATTAATATTAAATAAATATTAACACACATTATCCAACATATGAATATTAAAATCACCATTAAATACTATGGGGCCTTTATCACCAATAATGCTAGACCTTTGACATCAATGATAATATTTCCAACACAACTCTCTCTACTAGGTTTTATATCATTCTCATTCATGATCCTTTTTAGTAAGCTTATTTGCATTCTTAGTCTCTACCTTTAAACCACTTAAAACTCCTCATAATTATTTATACACCTCATTCCATTCATTTGGTCACTTTTTTCCATTTAATCACTCATAAGTCCTCATTAGACTATTAAATTCTCAATACAGTCACCTTAGTTCCTCAACTATATCTCATGATTACAATATTTCACTTGGATGACCTTTCCAAGACTTAACACACTTGTTTCAATTGGTTTCAAACTCTGTCACAGCCTCAACTATTTTCTTTGCTTATCAAGTTCTCAACCAAACTCCTCTCCTAATAGCCTTTTTTATGATTCTTCCACTTTTATAAATGGATACTGGCCTATATGAAGAAACTAAAATTATATTTAGGTACCCTCTATCCCTTACTATGAATCCAAAAAAATTTATGACTCAATTCTTCTAATAGACCACTTTTCTTAGCCTTTTCCTCTTACTGTCTAGGCCTAATTAGGCCTCCTAACCCCTATTTTCAACCTAGTCACCCATATACATACATACATAGTTCATAAAAATATCAAAACTTTAAAATATATTAATAAACATTATTTCCTAATGGATGACCAAATTTGGTGATTTTTGACTAGTAGAAACTAAAGATTTTCACGTTTTCATCTGGAAACCCTACATTAGGTTTGTGATAGTCTATGCAAGACCTTTCAAAATGATAGATATTAAATTATTCACCTATTCAAATACTCTAAATACCTAAATTAAGTCTATTCTAACCCTCTTCATATTTTCCAATCCCTAATTCCTTTATTCTAAGCTCTAAACAACATTCCAACCACTCTTTTCAATAAAACTCTATTTTTTTGATAGTTTAAGCATGGTATGCAACCATGTGTCTTATTTTCCTCTCTTCCCATAACCTAATTTACTTGAAACCATTCATAACTAGCTATTAAAAAATCATACAAGCCTCCTCATGAATTATAAGGCTTCTGTCTAGTTTAATACAGTGAAACACCATTTTTCTATTGTTTTAGGGTTTCAACCCTGCACACAGGCCAAGAGGTATAAAGAAGGTATCATTTCATCTTGAATATGTTTCAAGACATTTTTAAAATTTCCTAAGGTATAACCATTAGAATAAAACCCATCTAAAATTATTAGACTCTTAATCAACCCTTAGAGCATACACACTTCATTATTTTTACCTTGACTGTGATAAATTTGCATAGAATACTCAAATTTTAGGATTATGTATGACCTATAGAATAATATATGATATTAAAAAACTATAAATGTTTAAAACAATTCAATATTTCCTTCTTACCATGTTTTATCTCATAAACAAGATACACTTGTGACAAATCTTCACTTATTTTGATGGTCTCTTTACCATTCTTAATACAGACCTATACCAACCTATTAAACACACTTTTACAACCTAAAGATCATGTCAATCAAATAAAATTCATGAAAATAAAATACAAAAAATTTAAAAATATATATTTCAAGTGAACAACTCAATCTTTATTAGTTTTAATTGAATATCTATAATACACATGTTGTTACATTCTCTTGTCCTTCATGGACAAGACTGAAATTTCCTCTTCAGCTTCATTTTTGATATCTTTCTTGATTATCATAATTAATAAACTTCATAATAATACTTTATATATGAATCATAACTATCTAACATGTATATTTCCTTTGACATTCTTCAAAACATATAATTACCAACTTCCTTCATCTTGGTTACCTCTAAAAATGAAGGGGTAGTTACAAGTCTTCTCTCATTCTTGGAATTTTATTTCACTTGTACATTTATATTTTATTTATATAGTGTGAGAAAGAGTGTAAATTTTCCAATAGAGGTACTTTTGAGATAGAAAAGGCATAAGATGAGTGTCTTGAGAAAAAAAAGAATAAAGAAGGTATAAACCATAGAAGCATGAGGGATGAAGAGTTAAGAGAAAAACAAGATAAAGAATTGGAGAAAAGAGTTCTCATTTAGGAGAACAAGGAGAGAGAAGTGCTAAGAGAATCACTTGAGAGAGAATACAATAAAAGGTTGATAATGTCTATGAAAGAGATATTCATGGAGCTAATGTTGTGTCTTATTTTATATTCTAATATTGACTTTGAGTGTGTCTATGTAGGTATGAAGAAAATTTTATTGAAGGTAAAGAATGAGACCTTAATGCTTGTGAATAATGGGTCTATTACATCACCTAAAAAAATGAAAGAAGATGTCAATGGAAAAAAAACAAATTATAAAAGTAAATATGGTGAATAATGAATATTCCCAGCATGCTAAGGATGAGATAGAAGAAGAATTTTATGATGGTTTGACAAACATTGGATTTTAATCAAGAGAGAAAGATAACAATGAATACGTAAAGGCAAAACATGAAAACATGAGAGAGAATATGATTTTGCAATAGTCCTTTAATGATGCAAATAAATTTGTGGGTGTTAAATTTGATTGCACATTTGAAAAGAAAGAAGCTAATGTATATATTGGATAAGTAAGGAAAAATACATCCCTCGAGGAGAGTAAAAGAGCATGGTTGTCTTTAGCCTAAGTAGATAAAAAAATTAGTTGGTGAGAATAATAAGGATAATCTGAAGCAATATGTCATGCAAGGAAAGAATATAGGTGAAATACAAGAGCATACATGGAGGTAATGAGTAAAGGGTAGAATACATCAATTTGACATGATAGGATATCAAACAAATAAACAAGAAGAAAATAAGATAAGAATAAAATTTCAGTCCAGGAGAATGCAAGGTATAAAATGGTTTGTGAATAACATGGAAAGAGAACAAAAATATAGTATTATAGGTGCACTTCAATAGAGGATAAAGAAAAAGGACAATTACAAGTCAAATATGAAAATAAAAGACATGGTGAAAGTAAACCAAGAAAAATAGATGATGTTACAATTGAGTAAATAAGATAATGAGTATTATGAGGCTAAGTGGTTTCAAGGTTTGATTTATTATACTATTTATTATGATGCATATGAAGCTAATTCAAATAGTGAAGATATTTTGTATATAGAAACAATAACATTGATGGATGGGTTTGTGAAAAGGCAAGATGAAGATGAAGGACCTCATAGAGTGTTTAACACACTTTATATTTAATAAAAGAGGAAATTGATTTGAATCTTATGAGAGAGGGATTCCAAAGGCAGGTTATAGATCAAGATTCCCAAGAAGATGAAGAACCATATGGTCCAAATTTGATGAATATTGTGGAAAGATAGATGCTCTCATGTTGGAGGTGGAATTAAAGGTTATAGAAAAGATTTTTAGTCTATTTAAATGGATGCATAGATGAAGAATAGTATGAGAAGCTCATGAGTGATCTTAAAGAAGAATCAAGAATGGATTAACATAGTGAATCACAAGGATTTATCTAAACAAATACATAATTATTCACACTAGTGTTGAACTTTGCCACTGATTAAGGTAAAGATTGTTGTGCATTGTCATTGAGTGTATAGATTTTATATCTAGTGTTGTCAAAGGTTCTTATGAAGATGCATGGTTCTTTTATTAATGTCAATATAATATAATTAATGTCAAAGGTTCTTATGGAGATGCCTGGTCAATTAAGCTTTTAGGTATGTAAATGATGAGTTCTATTATTAGCACAAGTAGTATTGTTTATATGATGAAAGAATATTATTTTAATAATTTTCTAATGTGAGTGAAATCATTAAAAAGAAACATGAATGAGTAAAGGTCAATTTTTCAAGTGTAAATCATCTTGTAATGCTTTATATACACCTTGTGAGATAGTATTTTCAGTTGGCATGATGATATGAGATAGGTTATTTGAAGTTTTACATAATATTTTGAGGACCTTGTAATTTATTAAAAGGTCGGATCTAAAGACATGTGATTATCGATCTAAAGATGGTACGAATATCCCAATTAATATTTGAAGATATATAAGTAGATTTGAATAAGTTATATTGAATCTCTGAAGAAGAGTGAGTGTATGATATTGTTTGGGAATACACAAGAGACATTAGAACACATGTGAGTCGTAAGGTAATTTTTTTAGGATGGATAAAAGACTAGATTCAAGACCTAATAAGACTTGTAGGTCAAGGCTTAGAAGGAAACAAGAATAAAGATGGTGGCTAAATGAGGTAATAGGATCAGTTTCCATGGCATGAGTTATAAAATGAAAAATAATAGAGGTTATTCAATTTTTTTAAGAATGCCCATGAAGTTTTAGGTCTTATTTTGCAAGAAAAAGGCTTGAAAAGTATTTCGAGGTTTCTCGAGTGTATAGAATGAAGAGTTGTCTACCTAAGAAGCTTTTCTCATTGATCATTGATATGTGCATCTTTTGTATCAGATCCTAAGATATTCATGGTAGATGATTAAGGTTTATATATCATAGTTACAAGTATTGGCTTTTGGAAATAAAAGCTTAGTTTTATGAATGATCATTAGGACTAGAATATGATCTAAACCCTTATAGAACCCTAACTATGACTTGATTTTGAAAATCTTGTTCTAAAAAGCCTAGAAGAATTTTATATGATCAAACAAGTTATTTAAAGTTGAATACAACTCTCCTAGTTATCTCTAGGTGTGTTTGGTTCTCAGGTGAGTGAGTAGACCCTATAGGAAAGTCCTTGTCTTTCAGTGGTTTGACGTAGTAGATAAAGTTAACTGAGTCAAAGTTGCTAAGTGGATGAGAATTATATTTATTGTTCATGATTATTTGTGGATAGGTTTTATATATCAAGTGTGAAAAGTTGATAATCAAAGTTAGTCAGTCACTAATAGACCTAGTGGTGTAGACATCAAGGAAAATAGTCTGATGTGAGAAGATGCTTCCTGATGTGTTTTCATGTGAGATTGACACATTGAAATGCATGATGATTTTTTTCAAGTCTTAAATTATCTATTCATGCTTTCATAAGCTTTTAATTTAGTTCAAGAGGTTGAAACATTGAATCCAAAATGGCTTATCTGGCTAAGTAGAGTCTATGAGAGAGAATTTCAATAGATTGGTCTATAAGACCAATAGTTTTCATTAGAGCTCATGATCTGATTGGTTAAAGTTGTTATAAGGATGTTATAAGATAATTTTCATGCATTGAAATACCTTTAATATATTCAATCATGTGTCATATCTTCATGTTTCCTTGACTATGTTTTGGAGTCAGTTGACAATTCTAAGTGAACATCTTGTAAAGAAGTGTTGGAGCCTAATTATCCTAACTTGAAGCATTAGATGAAGTTTTTGATGAACTTGAGGTCATGAGGTTTATGAATATGTAATTTTTTTCCATGGTTGTTTTTAAAAATAGAGTATATGCCTCAATTGTTCAGGATAGAGTTTATGTATAGGCGTAGGCCTTTTATAACTAGTGATTTGAAGAGGGGTTCAAGTCATAGTTATACCTAAAAGGTATTGTAAACATTAAGTGAAGATGGATAAGGGATATTGGAGTGGATTATGATGTGTTCCTACCATGTGAGGTGTTTTTATGTTCTTTAAGAAATATCAAAGGGTAATGTGTTGTTAAGAAGGCTTATTAGGTCTCCATAAACATAAGAGAGGAGTAAGGGCTAATTAATGTATGGCTGGCATATTATTTTGATTGATTAATGATTAATGAATGTTATTTTAATATTATAAGACCTATTCATGTCTGAACTAATTGATTTTATTATGTATCTGATGTAGAAGGATATGATCAAGTGACTTATATAAAAACAAAGGAGTTAGGCTTATTTTAGTTGTGCTTAGAGTGAATGCTTAAAAGATGCTAAGTGTGCTTAATAGTATAAGAGGATAAAATAATAATATAGATATTTATATATTAATAAAAGGTCATTTGGACCATTATAAAAGTGTTATGAATATATAACATAGGTTTTGCATATGAAGATCAAGGTCAAAAGACCTAATCAATCTATAAAGAGGCTAGTTGAGCAAAGAAGGTTGAAGGTCAGTATGAGAGGGACTAAAGTGAGTGAAGAGCTAAAGGAATTTATCATCATATATTTAATAATAAATAAGATTTTTTAAGATGATTAAACAATAATATGGCTGAGTTGGTGTTGAGTCATCTATGGGATTGGTGCCTCTTTGCAAGTGGGTGCTTGCTAAAGCCTAGCTGAGTTGTTGTTGAGCTAGTTAGGGTTAGTGTTCCATGTAAAGTTGGTTATTCAATAAATATTTATGTTTTTAATATAAGACTATAGTTTATTTACTTCATCAATGGGTTTTTTTATTCTAGAGGTTTTCCCATGTATATGTTTTGTTCATGTGTTTCATGCTTTTATGTTTTGATGCTTATGCTTGTTAAGATGTACATGCTTGTTAGAATGAATCGTTTATGGTTAAGTGGAATTAAATGATTTTTTTTGAAGAATGATTCAATGCCCCCACCCCCCTCCCCCCCCACTCATTCATCTTGTTTCCAATTAATAGGTATTAGATTAGGTCCTTTGAAGAAGGCTTGATAACCTAAAGGAGATCCTAAGAAGTAAGGATGATTAATTAGAAAGCTCAACATGGTTTCTCTACTAGTAAGGATCCATTATTAAATGGATGTAAATATGACATTTGGAATGCTAAACTGAATATATATTTGATGTCATAAGGACATGATATTTGGTAGTCAGTTATGAATGGTTATATTGCACCCCCAATTCCACCTATAAATGTAGCAGGTAAGAAGGCTAGTGAAAATAACTCCAAGGAAATGAAAGACATTCTATGTGGCCTATTAGAGGAAAAATTGTAAATTTAATTCATTGTGTTTTATCCAAAGATATATGGGAAAAACTTAAGACCATCTATGAAGGAGACACCAAGGTAAAGTTTGCCAAATTTTAGACTCATAGAAGATAGTTTAAAAGCTTGAATATGAATGAAGATGAATCTATTACATCCTACTTATTGAGAGTTCATGAAGTTGTCAATATCATTAGAGGATTGGGAGAAAAAGTGAAAGAGTGTATTATTGTTCAAAATGTATTGAGATCATAACTTCTAAGTTTGACTCTAATGTGTCTACAGTAGAAGAGATGCAATATTTAGACAAGTTAGAGATGGATAGGATTCATTGCATATTGACTGCCTACGAGATGAGAAAAAATGAAGGAAGACCTTTCAAGAAGGAAGGAAATTTTAAGGTTGAAAATAATTCAAAGACCAAGAAGGTCAAATATGAGGTATGTTTAAATATTGATGATGATGAATTGATTGCCATGTTTGTTAAAAATCTATGAATAGGTTCAGGTAAGTACAAAGGTAAGCTTCCATTCAAGTGTTTTAATTATGGAGAAATTAGACATTTTACAAACAAGTGTCCTCATAAGTGAAATACTAAGCATGATGATATAGAAAATAAATACTAAAGGTCTAACTAGCGAAAGAAGATTTTTATAAAGTATGAACATGAGAAGTTAATCAGGAACAAGAAGATAAATCATTTGATGTGAGTGATTTAGACACATCTAACAATGATGATGGAAATAACTAATCAGAACATGATAATAATGAAACCTTGTTCATAATAATAGAATTGGATAATGAGGGTTGTTCAAATGGGAAAGGCCTTATGATTGATGTAGAGTCAAATGAAGAAATATACTATGATAGTGAAGAAGAAGTTGAAGTGGATCTTGAGTTAGAGTTCGTGAGTGTACTAGAGTATTTGAATCTTTTTCAAAAGAATAATTAGAAACTAAATTCATTAGTTTAGGAATATGAGGATAAAATTGGGATATTTGAGGAAAAGTGAAGAAAAAATTCCAAGGAGTATGGAGAGATCATCCAACAAGTTGAAACCTAGATAGAGATTGTGGTAGCAAACCTAAAGGCTAAAGAAGAAGATTACAGTAGATATGAAACTAAAATAAAATATCTAAAATATAAGTTGGATCAAGAATCTATAAAGATGAAGATATTTGTGAAGTTTTAAAAGAGCATTGAGGCTCTAGATGATATCTTAAATAGTTAAAAATATAGAAGTGAGAAGACAAGTCTTGGTTTAAAAGAAGATCAAAAGAAGGCACCTCAAATCAAAAAGATGATTGTTGAAGATAAAAAGTTCAACATGAAAATACCTATAAGATAGATTAATGCTACAAGGTATGATAATTATTTTAATGGTTACTATTTTACATGCAGTCACTTTGGCCATAGAGCAAGAGAATGCATAAGACCCTCCAAGAATGAGTACTCATGGAATTATGGAAGAAGAACCAATTTATCAAAGGTAGATCACAATAATCATTAGTCAAATGGTATGTATAAGGTGGTTTGTTATAGATATAATAATGTAGGACATATTGAAATATTCTATCCTAACAGAGTTAGAAGGTCATCCAGTCAAGATAAAAGGGTTTATATTCATGCCACTAAGAAATGGATCAAGAAGTTAGACTTTTTAGATAAGATAACGATGGACCAAAAGACTAAAGAAGAAGATTATATGAAATCTTAAAATATAGATTTTGGTTGCTCAAGTCACATGGAAATTGACAAAAGAGGTCTTGGTTCTCATATGATTGATCAAACAAGTAAGAATGATGAGTTTATTAAGAAGAAAAAGGACAACAAGGTGAGTCATGATCAACTCATAAACCAAGGTGGAATGTTTGCTAATGTAGATCATAATTCAAAATTGAATTAATGTCAAGAACACTTATTATCTATATGCGTTAACAAGGTAGTCAAAGAAAATATGAAGGATGAAAAGATGGATAATGAAAATGCCGAGTCAAAGGTCAAGCCTATAATGCTAGTCAAGTCCAAAATAATGTTGAATAATATTCAATCTTGTGAAAAGAGTATAGATATTATGTAATATCCTAAGTATATATTATATTAGTACCCTATGAAAAAGGGGTGGATCCAATAAGCTTAATGGAGAAATTATTCTATCAGTAAAAGCATGGGGTTGTAATCAAAGAAGATCCAAACACAAAAAGTAGATAATTGGTATTTAGGAGGTAGTCTTTTGATATATGTTTTCTATGAGTAATTGATCTAGATGTGTGAAGATGAAGGGGGAGTCCCTATTTATACATTTGGTATCTAATATGGGATAGCCTTTTGTGTGATCAAGAGTTTGATCTTCCTTAGCCATGTCAATAAAGGTATGTGATCTTGAGTTCCTAGTTCTTATAAGGAATATATGCTTGGTCTAAGGGGATCTTGGTATCTATAATTTATTTAAAAAAAAGGTGATTACTTATTGATATGCATGGAGATAAGGAGATATTATTTGTGATATGACTCATAAGACTCTATTTGTTGAGATTTTGATGAATCAACTAGGAGAGTGACCTGTTTGATAAGTTTCAGAAGATTGTGTGTCATCTAGTATCTTTGAGAGGTAGTATCAACTCACAAGGAGAAAATTATGATTTCAGTAAGTGTAAATGATCTATGATGTCTATTAAAAATAGAAGCATGGTGGATGCTTGGTTTCTAGGGGAAATATTTATATTTTTGACTGAGCTTGATCTATGTTGAAGTGATCTTTTAATCTAATTTTGTTCTAAAAGAGATGATAGTTATGGAAGACCTTTGTCATTAATGTCAAATGGGGAGAAAGATCAAAAAAGATGAGAAGGTGAAATATCAGAAGAGGTAAGTTTATAAAGCATGATAAAGGATAAACAACTAGATCTAATAGATTATTACCATCAAGAAGTGGTTGATAGAGTTTTCTGAGTATGTTTTTCATCAATGAAAAAGGTGGAGATTGTTGATCATTGTCATTTATTAAGGGAGAGATTGTTGAGCATTGTCATTAAGTGTTGAGTTTTAATATTTAGTGTTATCATTGATGTCAAAAGTTCTTATAAAGATGCATGGTTCATTCATTGACATCAATCTACTATCATTATTGTCAAAGGTTCTTGTGAACATGCTTGGTCAAGTAATCCTTAAGGTATTTAAATGATGAGTTTTTTTATCATTATAGTGAGTGTTGTTGATATGATGAAAGAATACTATTTGAAAAATGTTCTAATGTGAGTGAAATAATTGAGAAGTAACTTGAATGAGTACAAGTTATTTTTTCAAGTGTAAATCGGCTTGTAAGGATTTTTATAGACCTTGTGTTATGGTATTTTCATGTGGCATGATGACATGAGTGAGATTTGAAGAATAAGCTTCATGATCCAAAGATATGTGTAAGTAGTTAAAAAGGTACTCTAAATGAGTTATGAAGATGATAATTCTATGAAGAGAGTCATCCAAAGAATACCTAATACTATTTGAGCATTAGAGAGGTTGTTTAAATTTTTACAAAATATGTTGAGGATCTTGCAAATGATTAAAAGGTCAAATCTAAATCTATGTTTGCATCTCTAAATATGTTATGAAGATCTCAAGGGAGCTCTAAAGATATGTAAGTGACTATGAAGAAGATCTATTGAAGCTCTAAAGAAGAATGAGTATATGAATTTTTATTGGGAATACAAAAAAGGCATTATAACATAGGTGATTTTCAAGGTAAATTTTTTAGGATGGATATAAGTTCAAATTCAAGGTGTAATAAGACTTTCAGGTCAAGGTTTAGAAAGCAAAAAGAAATATTGTGGCCAGATGAGGTAACATGATCAGTTTCCATGACATGAGTGAGTAGATGAACATTTACATAGGTGATTCAAGTTGTTTAAAGAATTTGCATGAATTTTAAGGTCTTAGTTTGCAAGAAAAAAGCTTTAAAAGTATTTCAAGGTTTCTTGAGTGCATAGAATGAAGAGTTATCTACCTAAGAAGGTTATCTCAGTGCTTGTTTGCATGCGTAAATTTTGCATGAGATCATAATATATTCATGATAGATAAGGAATATTTCTATCTCAAAACTACAATCATTGGTTTATAGAAATAGGATCTAAGTTTTATGAATGATTGTTAATACTAAAAGATGGTCTAAACCCTCGTAAAACCCTAACTGTGACTTGATGTTGAAGATCCTGTTATAAATATATCATAATGGTTTTATATTATTTTATAAGAGATTTTAGGTTAAATAAAACTCTCCCAACCATCTCTAGGTGTGATTGGTTTCTCAAGTGAGTGAGCAGACCTTATAGGAAACTACTTGTCTTTTAGAGATTTTCTATAGCAAGTAGAGTTAACCAAGTCAAAGTTATTAAGTGGATGGAGATCAACATGTGAGAATTGTTTCTTTTTTCATGAAAATTTATAGATATGTTATATATATTATGTGTACAAATTTTTGGATCAAATTTGATTAGTCAATAATTAATCAAGTGGTGTAGACAGTAAGGAAATTAGACAGATTTGAGAAGATGTTTCTTGATGTGTTTTCATGTGAGAGTGATGCATTGAAATACATGATGATGTTGTATTGAATTATATATCTATGATTTTTTTAATCTTGGAAGTTAGTGAAATTGGTTTAAACATTGAATGCAAAATGGCTTATCTAGTTGAGTAGTGTCTATTAGAAAGAAGGTCAGTAGATTCATTTATAAGACCAATAGTTTTCATTAGAGCTCATGATATGACTAGTTGAGGTTGCCATGAGGATATTATAATATTTTATTCATGTATTTAAATCCATTTAATATATTCAATCATGTGTCATATGTTCATGTTTCTTTGATTATGTTTTGGAGTTAGTTGGTAGTTCTAAGTAAACATTTTGCAAAGAAGTGTTTGAGCATGTTTACCCTGAGTTAAAGCATTAGATGAATTTTTTGATGATGTTGAGGTCATGAGTTTTTTTAATATGTAATTTTTTTCCATGTTTTTTTGGAAAAATTGAGTATATACCTTAATTGTTCAAGATAGAGTTTTTGTATATGCGCATGCCTTTTATAAGTAATGATTTGAAGAGGGGTTCAAGTGGTAGTTAGACATAAAAGGTGTTTTAGACCTAAAGTGAAGTTGGATAATGGATAATGGATTGGATAATGATGTTTTCCTTACATGTGAGGTGTTTTTATATGATTCAATAATGATCAAAGGGTAAGGTGTTATTAATAAGGATTATTAGTTCTCCATAATCCTAAAAGAAGAGTAAGGGCTAATTGATGTATGCATAACCTATTATATTGATTGATTAATGATTAAGGAATGTAATTTTAATATTTTATTACCTATTTATGGCTGACCTAATTTATTTAAATATGTCACTGACCTAGAAGGATATGATTGAGTGACTTGTATAAAATCAAGGCAACCAGGCTTATATTGGGTATGCTTAGAGGATGTTAAGTGTGATTAAGAGTAGAAGAGGATAAAAAAATGATATTTATCATTATTGAGTAAAATGAGGTCTTGAAAACCATAGAAAAAGTGTTATGAATATCTGACTAAGGATTTACATATGAGGATCAAGGTCAAAATACCTAGTCAAACCATAAAGAGGGTTAGTTGAGTGAAGAAAGCCGAAGGTCAATTTGAGAGGGACTAAATTGATCAAAGAGATGGAGTAGATAATCATATATTGAAGAATCAATAAGTATTTTTGAATGTGATAAAATAATTAGATGGATGAGTTGAATTTAAATCATCTAGGGGGTTGGTGTCTCCTTGCAAGTGGGTGCTTGTTAAAGCCTAGATGAGTTGGTGTTGAAATAGTTGGGGTTGGTGCTCCATGTGAAGTTGGTGCTTCACTAGATATTGATTTTTGTATTATAATATTTTAGTTCATTTTCTTCATCAATGGGTTTTCTACCCCTAGAGGGTTTCCTATGTATATGTTGTGTTTATGTGTTTCATGCTCTTATGTTTTGATGCTTATGCTTTCTAAGATGTACATGTTTGTTAAAATGATTCATGTATGGTTAAATTAAATTTAATTAATTTTTTTGAATAATGATTCATCCACCTCTTAGTCATCTTGTTTCCAAATTATAGAAAGTAAATAATTGAAGCATGATCAAGTAAAAAGGCCATATTTTCAATTGGTGAAATCATAGTTGATTTGTAAATTGATTTTCATTATTATGGAAAGATAAGAAGGTGCCAAAAAATATTTTACCATGATGAAGGAGAATTGAACAATAAGTTATCTTTGTAAAATGAGAAAGGTTGTGAGAAGATATCAAGAGATGGTAAAGTGTAATGAAGAGCTACAAAAACATATCCTTCTTGAACAAGTGACAAAGGATGAGGTACCTTTGAGATCATTAGATTACAATAAATAAGGAACCAACATTTCCAAGGAGAAAATACACCTATAGAATCAAGCACCAAGTGAGAATAATGAAGATGGAAGTCATGTAATAAGAGAAAGAATGAATACTAAGAACCATTTTTTAGAGACATAGTATGATGAAGGACAAAGTGATTTGTAAAAGGTAAATATTCAGAAAATAAATAGTTTTAGTAGTTGGTACACCTTATAGGGGTAGAGGAAGAGTTGATAAGGAGAATAAACAAAGCAAATAAATATAAATAAAAGAGTCTAATGAATATAAAGGATCAATAAAGGAGGAGAATAAGTAATGTTAGCATGAAATATCCTCAAAGAATGAATTGGAAAGAAAGAAATAAAGAAGAATTTTCTATTAGTATTCATTTTTTCTCCCTCCTGGGGAGTACGATGTAGGAGTATCTAGGAAACAAACATCCTTTTTATGTTGTTGAAAAGTCATATCTTATTTAGGGGTCATAGGTGATGCATTTTTTGGATGCAAGTATGTGTGATGGATATTTTAGGATCTATTTTTTTTCCTAAAGTATAATGAGTCATCAAGGTTGTGTTTTGAGTGTATGGGAGTTTTCCCTCCAAAAGTGTAAATTTGAAAATTCAAATCTTAGACTAAGCCTAAAAGGAACATAAGCATGGTATGAAGTGTTTAGGTGAGATAAGGTTTATAAAAGGGTCAAATGAGTCATTTCAAGAGTGCTTGGATTGATTTTATGTTAAAGCATTAAATTCTTATAAATCAATAAGTATGTTAAAAATATAGTAACTACCATTCCCACATTGTGTTGGCAAGCAAGAGTCTTGATGGTAACCATCCCAAAAAAACCAATGTAGATGTTGGATGAGAGTGGAATTTTTAAGGTATTTGTATCATGTGATATAGGAGAGAGAAAAATCCAAAGATGAGAAAGGGGAGAAATATAATTAGACTATAAACCTCTCCAGGAAAGGTGGTAGAGTTCATTCATGGATTGAATATGTAATGATGAATGATTCATAGTAATAAAGAAAAAATTTATCTTGTATTTACTCTCCCTTGCTATTTATATGACTATTATTTATTTTATATTTCCTTTGAAAATCCCTTGAGGTTATGTACAGAACTCATCGTGTGTGGTTTTAGGTTTAAGTAAGGGACTATAAGTTACAGTAAAGTAAGAGATTATGGAGTTGATGACTAATGGTGAAAGAAGGAACATTGTTTCAATAATTGAAAGGTATAATCAATACTAATAAGTTTTAAATTGATAGTTTATGTGTTCCCAAAAGATAGGACCTTAAATAAAATTGATTTCGGATGATACCCTAATGTGACTATGATAGTCAAATAACATGGTATCTTAATATTACTTGAGGTACATGTGTACCAAGAGGATCATTATTCTATTTGAGATGGTATGTGGTAGAACAGTCTTGATGGAACATTATTTTATATGATTTGAATGTAGGGATATATGAGCATATCCAATGTAGAAGTCTAAACATAAAGAGAACCCCTGCTTGCTCATTTAATACCTTGTTTGCATAGTCATACCCTATTTTACATAATTAAATGCCAAAGAATGAATGTATGTATTAGATAAAGTATATGTGTAATGATTTTTTTAAGTTTTAATATATTTATAAGGATAAAAATTCATAAGAATAGTATTTTGAATTAGGGAACTACTTTCAGAGACAAATAGACTGGTCAAACCCTTACACAATCCTATAAAACTACACATAGTTTTGTGTTTTGATCATTATATGCCATAACCAAAGTGAATGAATATTATTAACCATTGGGAAGGTTTTACTTGATGAGATAGACTAGTTTTTTTCTTGTTTTTGTTTTAAATTACCTAAAATTCAAGATATTTAAATTTAGTCCCTCTCGACCTCTCCAATCAAGGAACTAGGGTCTAGAAACAAAAACCCCAATAAGTTGATTTCTAATCATATAAAAAATATGAAACTTTGTAATATTGTGTATTTTAGTATAATTATAAGTATTTAATATGTTTTACTTTAGTACCATATGGTCTGGTCAGATTTGGTGATTAAGCATGTGGATGGAGGGCTAAAAGGCCTAATTATGAAGGAGGTTACCAAGGAAGGTGTATTTTTACAAGGAGATAAGTTATGAAAATTTAGGGGAAGTATTAAAAATATATAGGTTATATAAATATTAAATTATATCCTTTACAGGACTTACATGGTTTTCAAATTTAGGGAATTTGTGAAAAAAAATCTACAGGGGAATTGGTTCACTATTGAGGTTGAGCTGTATGAATGATGGGGAGTTAATGAGAGGTTAATTGGGGTTAAGACAAGTGTAATGTTATCATGTAAGTTCATATATGAATTAATACTTATTCCATGAGATAAATAATAATATTTAAGGTTTTTAGCCTTAAGTTGTGACTTATGTGAAGATACGAAGTGAGCAAAATGAGAAGGAAATGAATAAATGAATGGAATGAATTGATGGGATGAGTGAGAGACTTATTATGGGTCTAATGAAATTTATAAATGAATCCAATATTTTTTTTAGATAAGGATATGATATAGAATGCTCATAATCCTCATGAGAGATTACATAAGACAAAAAAATTGAAGATTAAAGCTTAAGGACAAAGCATAGCATTTACAAATTGAGACCAAAGTGATCAAACATAAATCTAGGAGAGGTGATTAAGAGTATTTTCTCATGTAACTCTGGATCAATTTACATCTTATTTATTCAATTATTACCTTATTACAAAGAATGAACTTTTCCCTTATTTTCAAAATCATAAAAATAGCATTCAAATTAAATATTCCATTCCTTATTTAGTTCATGCAAATACAAATAGAAAAATTAATTCTATATATCTAGATCTAAATGATATAAATGCATGTACCAATTCTCCCCCAATCCTTTAATGTTGGAAATATGAAAATTTTAATGTTACTCAAAATAGTGTAGATGCATTTTCTTCTACCCTTATTCCAATTCAAGATAAACATCACAGACCATTTACTAATGGTTTCCTAATGAAATAATTTCCTAAGTCAAGTAGGAAAAATGCAATTAAATATTCAAATTTTAGATATGCTTATGTTCCTTTCTCATATAAAAATGATGTATCAAAATTATAAATTGATATTTCATCTTCTATCCATTTCTTTGAATTCAAAAATGAAAGTGAAACTTCCATTTTTTCTTTATATGTTGATATTTGAAGAAAAATAGAGTATACTTATGTTTATCCCTTTTTTAATTTTTTAACTTAAAAAAAATTTCTAACATGAAATAAATAGCATGAATATATAATTCATATTCCTATTTTATGTCATGAATATAGAAATAGTCTAATACCTTTCCAAAATAGTGGAATTAGACTTCATGACACCCAAAATGATATCAAGGCCTCTCTTTCCTCATCATGTACAATGGATTTTAATTTACATAATATTTTTAAATCATATGATGATCCTATTTTAGAATGAAAATATGTTGGCAAAGAGCCTATCATTTCTATGTTTCATATGGATGGTAAATTACAACCTATAAGCACCTCTTCAACCTCTTTACCAATCCCTCATAGAGAGATTATATCTATGATGACTATTATAGGAGACATTAAAATTCAAATGAATATTCTTAAATTTCATGTGTCCTCTGATGAGGCTACCTTTAATGATAATATCCTAGAGGACCAAACCCTTACACAAGATGTTTTGATCACCCCTATCCTTCTATTTTTGTCATGCCTATGTTTTCTTGCTTCGATGATCAAGGAGATTTTGCCAGTCACTTGAAAAAATATATAAACTTATTTGACCATTGGGATTAATATAAAATATTTTTTATTAAATATTTCCATAGAATATTAGCTCGGGAATCTCTGTATTGGTCTTATAGCCTTCTAAATCCTTACTAACCTTTAAAAAACTTGAAGATGTATTTGTATCTGATTTTCATAGGCATAAGTTACCAAAAATACCATTGGATCATTTGTAATATTTAACTCAAAATTCATATGAATCTATTCAATACTAAGTTATTAGTTTAAGGATATATTTTGTTCATTGAATTACACCCCATTAGATTTAGAAGTACAATTCATATTTAGTAGCGGTATTCTTTCCCCACTTTGAGAAAGAGCATTACACAACCCCTTTAATTATTTTGATACTTTATATTAATATGTGCATAAATATGCATGTGCCTTAATAAATACCAATATTGAATCACCTACTACTTTACCTAAATGCAAACATGTTACAAACTATTTCAACAAAATAGAACACCAAACCAAGAAGGGTCATGATCCACCTCAAATACCTTCTTTAAAACTAGAAATACATATTAAGAAATAAGTGGTAAAATTTTTACATAGATGAAAGTGATATACATATAGAATACCTTCTATAGTTACAACCTATACCTCTATAGGGGAAACCACTTCAATTTGATAAGCGAAGGGTTACCCCACATGATATATTTCATACACTATTAGATAAATGGTTGATGACTCTTCCTCTAAACTACTACCATCCACCACATAAATTTGAAAGTGTTGAAACAAAACCCTTTTTTTATTTTACCATGGTATTAATGAACATCATTATAATGATTATTTTACGTTAATAAAAAATATTTCATAACTTGTAGATCGAGGTATATTTACATTTTGGAAGGGCACATCAAGGTATCTTTCCACTAATGTATCCTCTACTATGATTTATACTTACCACACTAATAATACCATGGAATAATTATTTGATCAACCACTCACTAGAGGGACATGTGGAAAAGGCATGATCCAAACTTGATGGAGCCTTGTTGCATATCCACACAATGTATTCGGGTACTAAAACTAACATGCAAAGATATAGATTAAATAAATACACTTGATAATCCTAAAAATACACCAGTTTTAATGTTATAACCAAGATAGAGACACTCTTTACCACCTGATCATTATAGTCAAGTTTTGTTTTTTCCAACTAGACTCTATTTCATATGGTAATTTCCTCTATATCACTAAATAAAAAATTTACATGTAAATTGCCAGATACTCTATCATAAGTGCATATATTACATTTAAATGTTTATTACACAGTAAAAAGTAAATCACTCTTAGTAGTTATTAATAAAAATGAACATCCATTTCAAAACTTAATATAAAAAATAAACATCATACATACATATGTAGACACTATGAATTTACACCATTATATTATGGATAAATGTGTCTTACCCCTTCCCTATCTTTTTTTATGATAATTAATATAGTTTTACCATTTACCATATTACATTGCATAATTACATCTTACCTATATAACTAATTAACCTTCCCTAAATATAAGTTAAATATCCATAAGTTTATTAAATTTAAGTTATTTTAACCTCTTAACAACTTCTCCCTAACCAAACCTCATTGAAAACAACCTAGACTAAGTTAAATCTCATCAAATAGAGTTGTTGGAATAAATAGGATAAACTTAGTATGAATCGAGGTTGATCCCTATAATAATTCTCCACATTATTTGGATTGACATCAATTTATACTCAGACCATCCTCAAGCTGAGGGATCCTAAATTTACACACTAGAACACTAGAGAAATTGCCCTGGATTACCAATAGAAATATGCCACCCCTATCTCAACCCAATCTCACTCAGTCAAAGATTAAGTGCATGCCTATCAATGAGATAATTCTATATAGCATAGGAAGCATTTTTTGGATGTAAGTATATTGTTTATTTGAGTGTATTCTAATTTATGTATGTTCTATTTACAATCTAATTATTATCCTTAGTCTACTTTGATAATCAATAACTAGTCTCTATGCCAATTATAATATCTTAAATCCCACTTTTAGGACTCATCATGAGGTTTTCATAACCACTATCAAGATCTATGATGATTCCTTCATGAATTAACATTGATTATATAATTGATATTAATTTTGAGACAATCAAAATTGATCCTCATGTTTTTATTTCTGTCTATAATCTAAATCTAGTTTAATAGTCCTAACTAACTATAATTTACTATTTCTAAGTCTTAAAATTATGAATTATTATTTGTAGATGACATTGATAGGCATTATACATGATGTGGTTTCCAGCCATGACTTACCCATAGTCCTTCACCTATTATTTACCAATCAAAGTGATATCTTATTTGAGTTAGGACTTTGTGAAATCATCTTTGACCCTACTCTAGAAGCAATCACTGAACAACTAGAAGTAATACAAGAATAAGAATATTTAGCTATAGTTTATTAGAATTAATGATTTGATAATATATATGCAATAGATTAATCTATTTCATTTCAATATTACATCTTATCATATGCTTCATTATAATTTTTATCTTAATATAATATGCTTGATTACATAAAATAGAGGAGTGACATCCATTCAAGGAAGTGTACCACTTCATTGAACTGATCTAGTATCAAGCAGTCCACTTATGTATCTTATTAATCCAATCTTTTCCAAGTTGTCTCTTATGTGGAGGTAATCCTTCCTAGCCAAAAAGGAGTTCCCACTTTGCTATATCAATGGTGTGAAACCTCCATCACATGTATTCCTGTTAAAACCTTGTATCATTTCTATTTTTATTTGTTTATTTTATTAGATAAAAATGAATATGAAAATACTGGCATACTTGGTGGGACCCTAGGTCTCATTATTTTTATTATATTTAATTGTAAAATCATTCATTAGTTGCACTTTCATGATTGTGTGTTTCCATATGAAAAAGAGAATATACAAAATTCCTACTTTTCTTTTTAAGGCTTAAAAATAATTTTGTTCATACTCTACTTTCTTAGATAATCCACATAAATTAATTTAGGTGGATGAATATATTTTTATAGTCACACTTTCTCACACACAACCAAACCAAAATAATCATAAAATAAACATCAAAACATTTCTTACCTAAGGTTGATCAACTTGGATTTCATCACCAAGGGGAAAACTGACTCAATGTACCATCTGAGTATAAAAATTAAGGCAAAGAAGTATAAAGGCTAAGCACCCAACACCATTATTTCAATGATGTGTGAAGTAAGGGGGTGGGACCCAATACCAAGCCACATACTTCCTTCTAGAATGAAATCAAGCCTCAACATAACTTTGTGTATATAGAGGTTTTGATCCTTAAATAAACCTGAAACCATCTTGAGATAAACATTTCTTAGTACCCTCATTAACCCTTCACCCTAACACATTCTAAGTTTATTTTTCTTAAAAAGTAAAATAATTTAAAATAAGTTTGATAGTGTGTGTGTTTGCTTTCACTAAAACAAGATAATCAAAAAGAATATTGTGTGCCTTTTCATTTCATTCTATATTTATTTTTTAGTGCTACATGGTTTTAATGTGATAATAATCACTAAAAAAATTAAATATCCTACCTCATCCTCATCCATGGAGAACACACAAAGTCCTCCTAGATCTCCTAAATCCATGGGGAAAGACATTACTCAATTTTATATACAAGCAAACCTAATATTCACTAGTATATTAGATAGTAATCCAATTTCCCTTAATAATTATCTTAGTAATCGAGCCATATGTATTATGGTTTCCCCTCAAACCCAATATGTCAGGATTGTTTTTGGCATGTCTCTAAAGGGACCTAAAGTGATTACTATAGCTATTATTTCCTCTTCCAACAATACTCTGCCAATGTGTTTTGAGACTAACATATTACAACCCTTGAATAATCTACCCCCATTAGTATCTAGTAACATTTCTCTGAGCATTACCCAAGACCAAAATATTACTACACCCCAACTTATGCTTAGTCTACCACCCACTATTTCACTTTAGAACTTAGTAATTTAAATCCCTACAACTCTCACCTATCCAAACAATCATAACTTTGAATCTTCAAACCCAAACATTACAATAGCTTCCCTCCTCAAGTCAACCTCTTTAGCAGGGTGTCCCCTTCACTAGTAAATACTTATCTCCCTTATAAAACATTGGATCCACTTACCTTCACTCATCCCCAAAACAAAACATACCCTTTCAAGTCCCATAGTATGTGGCTACATCCCAACCTATCATGACTACTTCTATTGGTTATCCCTTTTCAGAACCATTTTCTACTCCATTCCCCACCTACCAATGTCTACAAAAAAACTTCTAAGGGGGTATTCCTCAATATAATACATAGCTTAAACTTATGAACATCCTTATAAATAGGATGGAAAATATAAAAGCCTCTACCTCTGAGAAGAAAAGTATGCACATGTATGAGTAAATTTTCAATGAACCCATTAATCTATCCATCCCAATTAGGCCACATCCCTCACAGTGGGAACTTTCAAAACTTATGAAATTTTAAAACAATCAAGATCCTCAACAACACATTAAGTCATTTAGACATGCTTGTTATCTTATAGTTCATGATCACACTCTCCTTCTAAGGACATTTCCCTTGTCATTATCTCGACCAACCTTATATTGGTACAACTCTATCCCTCAACACTCCTTGTTCTCTTTTGGGCAACTAGCCCAAATCTTCTTAGACCACTTTTCCATTAATATCACAAGGAAAGTAATCATAATTGACCTATACATAATCAAACAATTTGATGATGAATAAATTGTTGATTTTTTATCTTGGTGAAGTATTATACATAAAGTTACTTTATCTCTTCCTCAACTAGAATTAATTGAGTTATTTATGATACCATGTGCTAAACATATCTAATTAACTCTACAAGTGTAATCATGTATGACTTTTGACAAGGCCTTTACCATGGATTGTAAACTAAAAATCTAAGATTTAGAAGAAGGAAATGTTAATTTACATAATAATAACTTCAAACCCAATTCCTCCAAAGGGACTAATAATGCCAAAACTAAAGGCAATGTAATTTTATCGTCTTAAAATTGGCACCTCCATAAAGAAAGAACTAATTGAAAACTTCTACTTCGCAATTGCAACCACAAAACCCTTTAACATGGTTTACTCCTTGATAATACACATCATTAAGGGAGTTGTATGATTCCATTTTAGATAAGTTCCTAATATCTTCCATTACTGATCTTCCTCTAGTTAGACCCCTTGATTAAGGCATTTAAACATGCTTGTTATCTTATAATTCATGGTCGCACTCTCCTTCTAAGGAAATTTGCCATGTCATTATCTAGACTAATCTTATATTGGGACAAATATATCCCTCATCACTCCTTGTTCTCTTTTGGGCAATTGGTCCAAATCTTCTTAGAACACTTTTCGATTAATATCACAAGGAAAGTAACTATAATTGACCTGTATGCCATCAAACAGTTTGATGATGAATCAATTATTGATTTTTTAGCTTGGTGGAGAATTATTATAAATAAACTTACTTTATCTCTTCCTCAACTAGAATTAATTGAGTTATTTATGATACCATGCACTAGACATATCTCATTAACTCTATAAGTGTAATCATGTACGACTTTTGACAAGGCTTTTACCATGGCTTGTAAACTAAAAATCCAAGATTTAGAGGAAGGAAAGGTTAGTTTACGTAATAATAAATTTAAACCCAATTCCTATAAAGGGACTAATAATGCCAAAACTAAAGGCAATGCAAATATTGTCTTAAAATTGGCACCTTCATAAACAAAGAACCAATCGAAACCTTCTACTTCCTAATTACAACCACAAAAACCTTTAACATGGTTTCCTCCTCAGTAATACACACCCTTAATGGAGTTGTATTATTCCATTTTAGATAAGTTCTTAAAATATTCCATTACTAATCTTCCTCTGGTTAGACCCTGTGATGATTCTTGTCCTAAACCTAGCTGGTACAAAGAAAACAACTTTTGCAATTATCATCATACAACTTGACTTATCATCTTAATGATGCCTTGGTCCCCCTAAATAACTTGATTCCATTATTTTTGTGGGAAAAATAAGTGATATTTATCATACCTTAATCTTTTATCCATGACAAAAACTTGTTGATTTGACATTCTAAAAGCTTTCTATAGGGGAGTATTAGTTATTAACTCTTATCACCTTATCAACCCCTCAGGATTATGGATGCCCTGACCAAAAATGTACTTAACACACTCAATATATGGATGAATTGACAATTCCTCTTTATACGAAGAAAGTCAAACACGTACCAAACCATTCACATCTATCTTTTCCTTTCTTGACAAACTATAATTCACAAAAACCTATCTAAAACAATGTGTTTGGAGAAGATTTGGCCTAAGAAATTATAAACAAGGAACTCATGAGGTCAAAATAAATGACATTAGAAAATCACATGAGAAATATGGCCTCAATTTTAGTAAAACTCCTAAAGCCAACAATGATCATCTTTGTCATCTAATATCTTTGTAGATATGAATAGAGAAACTCCCTCATCCATTTTGGGTTCTCCTACAACAACTAATGATAGAATTTACATACCACCTAATTTTTTTCATTATCACCATTCACTTAGAACTACTAAGCTATCAAAGTGATGAAAAAACTTTACACATTCCTTTAGTTTTTCCTAACCTAAGAGCTAAAGATTCCTCCTCAATCCATGTAATGGAATGTCAGGATGATGACCTTATTTTAAATTTTTTATGGGTAGGATATTCATAGATGAATAATATTATACCATCTAAGTCTCCTAGTCTTATAAATGAGTTCACAACTGATATTAACATAGGGATGTTCAAGGTCCCATAAAACATCAAAGTTAGTCAATCCTTATATTCTTAAGAACACCAAGATTCCATATCATTACTTGATAATCATATCCAAGCCTTTGATTGTTCTTATATTGATATGCTAGGAATAAACCCTGCTATAGTCATCCATAACATTGTTACCATTCTTGATTTTAAAATAGTACATTAAAAAATTTGTAAAATGCATCCTTGCATACCATTTTTTATCAAATAAGAATTATAGAAATTGTTATCCATTAAATTTATCAAATCCATTTATTATCCTCAATGGGTATTTAACATAGTATCTATCATAAATCCCATTAGGGGACTATGCCTTTGTACTGAATTTCACAATCTTAACCTTGTTTGTCCAAAAGATGATTTTCCCTTCTTAATATCAACTAGATCATGGATCTCACTATAGGGCATGAAATATTATCACTCATGGATGAATTTTATAGTTATAACCATATCCTTATCACCCCATAAGATCATCATAAAACCTCTTTTATTAATCCATGGGGGAATTTTAGCTATAGGGTCATGTTTTTAATTTAAAAGTATGCAAGAGAAACTTACTGGCATGCCATGACCTATATTTTCCATGATTTAATTCACAAGATCATTGAATATAATGTGGATGATCTCCTTGGTGAATCTAGGTATTGTAAAGATCACCTATCTATCCTTTATAAAATATTCACCCATTTAATCATGTATCAGGGTCATCTTAACCCCAAAAAGTGTGTCTATGGTGTTTTATTAGGAAAGATTTTATATTTTATCATTTCAGTAAGGGGAATCGAGGTTGATCCTAATAAAATTAAATCCATTATCGATATGTCACCTCATTCCAACCTCAAGAAACTTCATAGTTTACAAGGGAAACTATAGTCTATTCAGCACTTTATTTTGTAATTATCTGATCGATGTTGACCATTATATAATCTTCTTAAGAAAGACAACTAGTTTGTATGGGATTAAAATTGTCAAGTATATTTTTATAATCTTAATAAGTATCTCTTATCTCCCCTTGTCCTTATTCCTCCAAGAGAGGATAAACCTTTATACTTGTATCTCTCATCTATGGGCCATGCTTATATGCCATGCTTTCTCATTGAGATGAACAACATAGAAATGAATTAGATTATTATATAATTCATACTTTGATTGAGTATGAGACTCATTACATGCATATTGAAAAACTATGTTTGGGCTTACTATTCATGGCTTCTGAGCTTTGTCATTATTTTCTTAATCACAAAACATATGTGATTACCAATATCGATCCTCTTAAGTTTATGCATTTGAAACCCTATCAAAATCAATGAATGGTAATATAGCTTATGTTTCACACTAAGTTTGATATCCATTTATTTAATCAAAAGTAGATCAACGTGTAGATAATTTCTAATCAAATAGTTGAGGCACCCATTTTTGATAATCTACCATCTAGTTATGAATTTCATAATGAATCTATAGCCTCAACTTCCCAAGGATATCTTGAATATCAAATGAAGGGGGACTAGGCATTAATCTAATACCACTTGAAGGCATTCATATACCCCTATCTTTCAAACTTGATTTCAATTGTATTAATAATATTCCAGAGTATGAAGTCCTAATTATAGTTCTCCAAACAACATTGTCTCTAGGTGTTAAGTCACTTCATATTTTTGGGGATTCCTAATTAGTAATCAATAAAATAACTAGCATATATCAATATAATAATGGCATCCTCCAATGGTATAAGATGTTAGTAGAGCAGTTATTAGCCACTATATCATCTAAACCACTCCTTAATCAATAAATATTTTTGTTGATACCATGGCTTCCTTGGCCTCCTTTGTCTCATCTTCTTCCTAAGAATCTAAATTATTTGTCCTTATCCACAAGAAATACCCTTATCAACTTTATTATACTAAAACTAATCTTCCTTTTATCCATATGATAGAATAAACCATTTAGATCTATGGTACACATAGAAATTTGATTACTTGTCTAAAGGTATAATTCATTTAGATTTATCCCAAAATGTTAAGCATGCTTTTCAAAAATGGAATACTCAATATGTAATACTTAGGGGTGTTATTTATGAGTGGGGGTTCAATGTTATTCTCTTAGATTGTCTCTAGAGTTTTGAATCAAATATTGCAATCAAAGAAACACATGATGGAATATGTGGTGGTCATTTTAGTGTTTCAACTATCACCAAGAAGATTATGTGATTAGGTTATTATTAGCTTACTATGAGTTGAGACTGTTATGAATATGCCAATAAATGTGTGAATTTACAACATAATTTTGACTTATCCCATGTCCCTAGTCATGTGTTATAGGTAGCCATAGAATTTTGGCCTTTCTCCCAATGGGGTTTATACCTTATAGGGCAAATTAATTCTAAATCTTTGTAGTGACATAGATTTATCATTACTTCTACTAAATATTTAACTAGGTGGGTGGAGGCTCTTTCCATTATTTCAATAAAAACATACAAGATCATTGATTTCACTAATAATCACATCATATGTCATTTTGGTTTCTCGCATAAAATAATTATAGATAATGGGAAATATTTTTAAAATAAGAAAATCTGAAATTTGTGTGATTACTTTACCATTAATCTAAGCTTTTTGTCACCTTATTATCTATAAGCCAAGGCATCCAAAAAAACCCTTGTCAAGATTTTAATGAAAATAGTCAATGAGGCTAGAAAGGATTGACATCTTCACATACCTTTTACCGTGTAGGCTTATTGGACTAGTATTTGAATTCCAATAGGGGTTACCCCTTTTTATTTCATCTATGTTACTAAAGTAGTTCTCCCTCTAGAAGCCCAAATTCCTTCCCTTCAGATTTGTCTTAAGGATATCATTTTTGAAGAGGATTATCATAAAAAATGATTAGCATAGGTGGAAATTTTAGATGAGCATCAAGCCACTGATCTTGATCACTTTCATGTATATCAAGAATACATACAATGTGCATATAATCAAAATTTAAAGTAACAATAATTTAATATCGATGACCTTGTCTTTAAATAAAATTAATGTGTTAGAAATATCTAAAGAAGTAAACAAGGAAATTTTTCTTTAAATTAGCTTGGAACCTATATTAGCACTCATAAATATGGATCTTGGACACACCATTTAGCCTCCCTTGATGGAAAACGAGAATGTGAACCTCTCAATACTTTGCATATGCATCCTTTCTACTATTAATAATCCTATTAAAAAAATTCCAATCAACATGAGTGTAGACACCGCAAACGTGTCTGCACCTTGGTTCTCCCCCTTGGCCCTTTCTCCCTCCTAGTCCTCCTTGGTCCCTAACCCACCTAAGTCTTATTAATTAGAAATTAACATCTATTTTTAATTAAATAAGGCCCCCTTTCCACCCTACCCTTGCCACCTTGGATCCTCCCTTGAATCCCTCCACCTTCCCCTTAGCATTTATTAGGCCAAATCTCACCATTATATCCCCCCTCATCCATTTTGGCATCCTTGTGACCGTTCTGCCCATGACCCCTCGCTCGGTGGCGTGCAAGAGTGGGCAGAGGCTATTTTTAGCCTCTGTGCCCATCCTGCGACCGCCGACGTCGGCAGCCTTCATTATCCCCTTCTGCATCCGTTGCACCCCCTGGACTCTTGAGCTCGAAAACGGATTCTCTTGACGCTTTGGCTCTGATCTCTCCTCTGTCTTGACCTCGTGCAATAGCAGCAACAGGTGAAAAGGCCCTGGATCAGCATCTTCTCCTTGCAGCAACTCTTCTGTGGCTCCAACAACATCTTCTTCTCTGTTCATTCAGCAAGCTAAAGGTAAGCTAGTCTAGTTTTTTATTTCATTTTATTCAGTCATCTATATTCTATTGTCTTCTGCTCCCTCTGTCCTTCCCCCTTGAGAGGCTGCAAAGCCTTCTCAGGCCCCATCCTCTGTGAATCCTCCTCTTCCCTGTCCTCTGTGTCTCTTCCAACTTCCTCACCCCTCTGCCAAAAAGACCTTGCACCAGGCATCCAACCCAAACCAAACCACTCCCCAATCCATCCAAGCTTGTCTCCGTTCAGTCTCAGACCCGTCCACAGTCCAGCAAGCAACCCAGACCTGACTACAGGCCACAACCCCGACCGACGCCAGTCACTTCCCCAACCGACGTCGGCAGGATAGCCGACGCCGGCAGATAAGATAACCGACGCCGGCGACATTTCCGACCTCGGTGACTGTCTTCAGCCCAACAGCTCTTTTAGGTAATCATTTTGTTTTCTTCTTTCCTTTCTACTTTCTTTTCTGTATTCTGGCATTCTGTCTTTTATCAGTCACTTATTTCATCAAAACAGTGGGTTGACCTCCCTTAAGGAAGTTCTTACACTTCTGGGAACAAGCCTTTTGCTTGGCAACCCACTGCCTATCCGTCTAACGTTTTTCTTGTCCTAGTTTCCTTTTTTTCTTGCAGGTGTCATTCCTCCACAGCCAAAGAGGAGTGCTCACAAACGTCTGGATTTACGGTGCGCAATCTTTAGTCCAGGTACTTCCAAGCCTTGTCCATTACTTTCTTTTAGTTTCTTTCTTTTTAGTCTGAAAAGCAAATTTGAGGTAGAAACATCTCTGGCACGCCCGGTGGGACCCTAGGTTCCTCTTGGGTTCCTGTTCCTTTTCATTCATTTAGGTGCATTTAGGCTCCTTCTCTCTTATCTCTTTCTTCTATTCCGAATGACACTATAAGCAGGACTAAAATGAATCCTTCTTTTCTTTCTTCCTTGCATTCTAGACTAGTCTAAATATCATACTCTTGTCCCTTTCTCCATCTTGTCTTCATAACAACATCACATTTCGACTTGGGCATTAAAACATATTGCACTTTCATTTCTGCTTGTGCTTGCATTAGTCCACATCTAGTAACTTAGGCGCATATTGAATGAACCGTAGACACTTGATGTTACACTACCGAATCACATGCACTAAAACACACATAAAACTTACCTGAGACAAGGCCCGACTGGGATTTCATCACCCAGCAGATACCTTACCCGTCCCGGTGACCCTACTTGGATTTCATCAGCAAAGGGGAAGCCCACTCCGTTCTCTGGCAGAGGATAAACTCTAGGCGAGGTATATCTTGGCTAAGCGAGACCAGCTAACCACTGGAATCGTGAAGTGAGGGGAGCTTGCTCCTTAGCACCAGGCCACGTACCAGACCCTAACACAGATCTTTGAGCACCTAAAACAACACCTGAAACCATCTTTAGACTGCCTTCTTCTAGGACCCATTTTTTAGCCAATCTCCCCAAACATTCATCTAAGGCATAAGCCATAAGTTTCTAAGGTTAATTCCTAGGATTTATCGCTTAGGCTTGTCTGTCTTTCTCTGTTTTCCTCTCCTCATCTGTTTGTTTGAGTGTGTGAGGACGCTTTCTTCTTTGTTTTTCCAAGAACCTTTTGGCTCTCTGGAAAACACAGTGACCGACATCGGTTCTGCCACCGATGTCGGCCTTCCCCTGTCACCGACATCGGTTCTGATATCGACGTCGGCTTCATCTGTTACCGGCATCGGTTATCTGACCGACGTCGGCCTCATTTCCTACCGACATCGGTTTTTCAACCGACGCCAGTCTCTGTCACTGTCCTCTTTTTTCAAAACTAGCAACCTGAAACCTGTCTTTTCTCTGCCAAAGACTCCATCCTGGTTTTCTGGAACTGAGCAACACAGTTCCTGAGACCTGAACCTTCTTTGCCTTGCATGGTTTTGACTCGTAGCCAAGCCAAAGCTCTTGTCAACCACACTAGCCGTCAACCACTTCCGTCCACCCCATCCGTGACCAAGCCTACAATGGAGTTCAACTCGGAGACCGAAAGAACTCCCATTCGTCCAACCCCGCCGCAGACTCCCATTGTCCAAGAAGGGGACCAAGACTTCGAACGATTCTTGGACCTCAACGTCAAGGCCTTGCAATATTATCTCGCGCATAGCCGAACGTGAGACTCCTTGGGCAATCCAATCTATGGAATGCCAACCTCCCTTGTCGCGACTACGGCTGTATCAACAGCATCCGTAGTTCAACCTTCGGACACTCAAGCCATCGCTTTGACCACTGACCAGACTTTGACCAATCCCCCAGGTGTGGCCTCTCCCTCTATCATTGGGCCCACTTCCACCGGGGTTCCGGCCCCTTGTCAACCTCAATCCGCTCAACCGCTATCCACTCCATTTCAAAACCTTGTCGTCTCTATCCCGCCTACCCTGGCCCCTATCAACACCAGGGTGGCTTCTTACCCCTTGGCCCCCGTTACCACAGTCCAGCCTCTCGTGGCAACAACGGGCCCGGCTATGTCTTCTAACCAACCACCTTTAGCCTCCACCTCTGCCCCTGCGATTAGTCATCCGTACATTCTACAACTGACTATGTTGCACGCCTCCCCTAGCCTCTTCCAAGCACCCTACAACTTAGGGGGCACGCAACCCGTCAATCCGTCGGCAGACATCATCAAGATGCTGATGGATAAGATGACCAGTCTTGAGACCTCTGTTTCTGGCTCGCGCAACACTCTTTCATATGAGCAGATCTGTAATGAGCCCATTCATCCTTCCATCCCAATCAGACCATATCCTAGCCAGTGGGAGCTTCTGAATTTTTCTCGCTTTCAAAACAAGGAAGACCCCCAACAACACTTGTGGGCATTCAGACACGCCTGCTACCTCATTGGCCATGACGATGCGTTACTCTTACGCACCTTTCCTATGTCTCTCTCGGGTGCTGCACTTGACTGGTACAGCTCCCTTCCTAGCCATTCTCTCTTCTCATTCACACAATTGGCTCATCTATTCCTCGATCACTTTTCCATCAACATAACCAAGAAAGTCTCAATCAAGGACCTCTATTCTATTCGGCAATTCGAGGACGAGTCCATAGTCGACTTCGTTGCTCGATGGAGAGGCCTTATCAACCAACTCTCCTTTTCCTTGCCCCAGGCTGAGCTTATTGAACTCTTTTCTCAAGCCTGTGCCCAACATATCTCTTCCACCCTGAGGGTTTAAACCTTTCACACTTTTGACGAGGCCTTCACGATGGCCCACAAACTAGAGTTGCGTGCCATCGAGGAGAACAAAGTCAAGTTGCGGAGTAAGAATCCCAGCTCTAAGACCAATGACTCTTCCTCTGCCAAGCCATCATCATCCAATTCTAAATCCAAGGCTTCAGCTAATGCCGTGGTTGTCAGACCTTCATCTTCTTCGACCAATCAGCCTGAGCCCTCTACATCTCAGAGCGCTACTCGGCAATTCCAGCAAAGATACATGCAGCGACGATATACTCCCCTTGGAGAATCATATGCGTCTATGCTGGAAAAGCTTCTTAAACAGGGGGCCCTCAACCTCCCTCAAGCTTGACCTCCTCCGCAATTCGATCCCTCTCACGCCATCCCTGCGTGGTATAGGGAGCATGACTTCTGCAGCTTCCACCGTGTTAAGGGCCATGACACGAAAAACTGCAAAACCTTTAAGAACATAATACAAGACATGCTCGAAAAGGGGGATCTCATCTTAGACAATCCAAATGCACCCCCTAATCAGGCCATTGACATCTTCAAACAACCTTTCCCCAATCATCCGCCAACTCAGAACAACGTCCAGACCTTAATTGACGATAATCATGAGCACAACGTTCGAACAGTCAATACGGTCTCTCCTTTCGTCCCCAATCAACCTCTTGAGGTTAGTCCATCAATCAATCCGTCACACGTGGATGAACCTCTCTCCCCGGCTAGTTCTCCACCGACCTCTCTCATCTTGGAGGACACCTCGGCCTTACCTGCACCACCGATCTCGCCATCCTCCGTTCTATTGCCTATGGAGGACCCGACCCTTCCTACTCCTCAGCAGCAAGTGGAGGGCACCGTCATCCCTGCCCTTTCCCCACTAGAGGAGCCTCGCTCCCCGATTTCTTCTCCACCCAGGGAAGAACCTGTCCCTCCTTCGTCCTCATCTAAATCTGTCATGACTTCACCATACCATGTGTCTAAGACCACTATACCCATCTCGTCTTCAACCTCGCAACCATCAACATCTTCCTCTCAGCCATTTTCCCGGTTAGTGGAGAAGATTGAACTTCTCCCTCCGCGGAAAGTGACACCTCAGGTGTTGTGGGAGCATCTTAAAGCCCTTCAACATACCCGCGCCCTCTCATCACATGCCGCTAATCCTCCCAAGGTAGAATCTCGTCAGACTCTTGACAAAGACCAGACTCTCAAACCTCAACCAAACCCGTCCAAACCAAAGCCTGCGTCTATCTCGTCCAAACCCATCAAGTCATTTGGCATTCGTCCTGTCTCCACCCTCACTCACCCGCAAGTGAAGGTGGACCTAGGCTAGACTTTGACCAGTAGTAGTCTTCCGACCAAGGCGAAGAAGATTGCCAGACCGTAGAAATGAACGCCTCCTTCTCCGTCACCATTGCCATCCATTTTGGGCCCCCATCCTTTGACCTTGGCTAGCATCCTTCCCACTCCGACCTTCAACCAAAACTCGTTGCCTCCTTTGCTTCCTCTGCCTACCTCCAGTCGTCCCTCTCCTAAAAAGGCGTTCTCAATCACCAGGCTAGAGCCATCTCCATCTGTCACCGCGCCATCAACCCATAAGGTGGTATGGAAACCTCTTCTAACCTTGCCTAAGCAAAAGTCACCAACCTCACGCATATCAAATAGCACGGACCCTCTATTGGGCTCAACTCATCAATATTGCGCCGACTTCTCCAGACTTCCGACATAACCCTTCCGCCCATCAAGCCTTTCCAACCTCTCAGGTCCAAGCCCTCCTAGTTCGACGATACGAAAATTTGCTTATATCATCGTACACCAGGACACGACACCGAGACTTGCTGTGCCCTCAAGGCCGTCATCTGCCGCCATATGGAGAAGGACACTCTTCTCCTTGAGGACACTCTTGACCAGACCTCGACTCCTTCCTGTCCAACTTCTTCAAACACATCAACATCTCACCAGCAAAACATGACCCCTTCTTCGCCTCCCATTTTTGAAATCAATGCCATCCATATAACCACTAGGTCGCAACAGGACAAGGCCAAAGCAAAAGTTGCCATTCCTTGGACCTATCCCTTCGTCAAGCCATCTCTTGCGTCCAAGCCTAAAATTTCTATCCTTGGCGCGTCCCAACCTTCTTCATCTTCCTCTTCTGGACCAATTCACGACTCCATGCTGAAGCAGCTTCATCAGACACCTGTGAAGATGTCTCTTTACGACCTTATCCAAACTTTGCCTCAGCACCGTCAAGCCCTTATCCAAGCCTTGCAGGCAGCAGAGGTCCAACCCGAGGACCCCCAACCACTCGCTGCCCTCGTCCATTCTTTATCTCCTGTCAACTCCATCACATTCAGCGATTCTGAGATTCCCACATCTAACACAGAAGATCAGGACGCCGCCCTCTTCATCACTGCCTATGTCGATCGGACGCGCATCAAACGCATTATGATCGATGGTGGCGCTAGCATCAACATAATCTCTACCCATGCCTTTGATCAGCTGGCTCTTCCCAAGAACTGCGTCTCCAAAACTGACGTGATCTTACACTCTTTCAATGACACCACTGCCACGACCATTGGCACAGTCATCCTCCACATTTGCGTAGGCCCACGCACAGTCCCGGAGCTCTTCTATATCATTGAAGGAGAGTTTCAATACAACCTTCTACTAGGCCGACCTTGGATCTGTGCCATGGCCTGTATACCCTCCACCCTGCACCGTTGTGTGAAGTTTGAGCATGATGGGCAAGTCCACACCATTCCCGCTGACCCTTCACCCTTCAAGACTTGCAACACCACCTATCGTCCTAACGACGTCCTCATTCCCATCAAGCCGTCCACTCCGGCACCGCCTCCATCTGCGGAAGCTTCGACTAGTTTGCAATCGGCGGTTGCCCTCACCCCTCCTCTTCAAGCACCGACCAAAGACCCCATGGAAGACATCTTCCAACGACTATCACTTGGGGAATACCGCTTGTTGACCCTCGACATGTTCCAAACTCCACAAGAGTATGGACGCCTTCACCTCAGTCCTAATTACGACCCTCGAATCGGGACGGTCGTACCTTATGGTCCTCCTCACTTCCAAACCAACTTTGTCTATGGGGGGCTTAATCAAGCCCCTACCTACGGCACTTCTCTTTCTTCACCCCAACCTTTCACATCTGATTTCTCATTTCTTGGCAACCCCGCCTTTGCACACACTTACCTTCACAGGTGTGCATGGAAGGGTTTTGGTTTTGGACATTATGAGTAGGGCTCCCATCAGCCCATCGAGCCGCTCAATGATTACGATGCCAAGAAATGGTATGGCCTGGGATATCATGACCCCACTCAGGCTCCTTCCGACCTTTGTCCCAAACCAACCATTGACCAATCTCTTTCAGACTCGCCCATTTCTCCTTCGTCACCTACGGAGTCGGTGGTTTCCATCCCTCCTAGTTTTTTTTTCCATAAACACCATCCGCCTGGAACCCCTGACTTATCAGCTCAATGGGGTGCCCAAGTCTCTCCATCTCATCTTTCCTAGCATGGTAGAGGATGAGTCGGCAACCATTCACACTGTCCACTGCGTTGACGATGATGCCATCCTTTCCTACATGGGTGCCGATGACTCTTTCGTCCAGCGTTTCCTCCCTTCTGAGACCCAGGTTATGTTAAATGAATCCACCATTGACATCAACCTCCCTTCTTCCGATGTTCCTCACGTCTTAAAGATTGGCCAATCTTTAGACACTCAGGAGCAGCTTGACTATGCCCAGTTCCTTTCCGACCATAGCAAGGCCTTTGCCTGGACTTATAGTGACATGCCTGGCATCGACCCCACCATTGCTACCCATAACATTGTCACCAAACCAGAGGCTAAGCCTGTTAGGCAGAAGCTTCGAAAGATGCATCCTCACATTGTGCTTCTTGTCAAAGAGGAGCTTCAGCGCCTTCTTTCTGTCTCCTTCATCTAACCCATTGATTATCCTCAGTGGGTCTCTAACATCGTCCCAGTTACTAAAGCAACTGGGGGGATTCTTATCTGCACGGACTATCGCGACCTTAACCTAGCCTGTCCCAAAGATGACTTTCCCCTTCCCAACATCGACCAGCTTGTTGATCTCACGACCGGCCATGAGATGCTATCTCTCATGGACGGGTTTTCAGGATATAATCAAATCCTGATCGCACTGGAAGACCAGCACAAGACTACCTTTATCACCCCATGGGGAACTTTCTGCTATCGAGTCATGCCTTTCGGCCTGAAAAATGCTGGTGCCACTTATCAGCGTGCCATGACTTACATTTTCCACGATCTCCTCCACAAAATCATGGAGGACTATGTGGATGACCTTCTTGGCAAGTCCAAGCTCCGCCGCGACCACTTGACCATTCTCACAATCATCTTCTCTCGTCTCCTTCAATACAATGTCCACCTCAACCCCAAGAAGTGTGTCTTTGGGGTCCTCTCAGGCAAACTTCTCGGCTTCATCGTTTCCTTCCGTGGTATCGAGATAGATCCCGCCAAGATCTGCGCTATTCTCGAAATGCCACCCCCGACTAATCTCAAGCAGCTTCGCAGTCTACAAGGGAAGCTCCAGTCCATTCGCCGTTTCATCTCGCAACTTTCAGACCGCTGCCAACCTTTTCATCACCTCCTTAAGAAGAACGTCTCCTTTAAGTGGGATGAGAACTGTCAAGAGGCTTTTGAGGCCCTCAAAGGCTATCTGGTCTCTCCACCAGTCCTCATTCCACCTAAGGACGACCAACCCTTCTACCTTTATATCTCTGCTACCAACCATTCGTTAAGTGCCATGATCACGCACCGAGACGAGCATCATCGCGAGCAAGCGGTTTACTACATCAGCCGAACACTGGTCGACTATGAAACTTGGTATACTCATACCGAGAAACTCTGTTTGGCATTAGTCTTTTCCACTACCAAGCTCTGCCACTATCTTCTCAACCACAAAACCTTTGTCGTCACTCACACCGACCCTCTCAAGTACATGCACTCCAAGCCATATCAGAATCAACGTATGGCTCGGTGGCTCATGCTGCTTGCGGAGTTTGACCTTGAATTCATCCAACAGAAATCTATCAAGGGGCAAACCATTGCTGACCAACTGGCAGATGCCCCTCTTCCTGACAACCAACCTTCACACTATGAGTTCCCTGACGAGTCTATCGCCACACTTTCCACCGATGACACCGTCTACCAGATGACTATGTTCTTTGACGGCTCCAAATGTCAACTCGGTGGGGGTGCGGGGGTCATCCTCATCCCACTCGAAGGGGAGCCCATGCCTCTATCTTTCAAACTTGACTTCGATTGTACCAATAATATGGCCGAATATGAGGCCTTAATTTTGAGACTTCAGACTGCTCTTTCTCTCCACATCAAGTCTATCAACATCTTCGGCGACTCGCAGCTCGTCGTTAATCAAGTTAACGGTTCATATCTCTGTAAAAATGAAGTTTTACAGAGGTATAAGAATCGTGCTGACACTCTTTTGGCATCTTTCGACCATTACCTCTTGCAGACTGTTCCACGCTCTACGAACAAGTTTGCCGACACCATGGCTTCTCTTGCTTCGCATATCCCGTCTTCATCATCATCATCTCGCATTTTTGTCACAGTGCATCGTGTACCCTTGCCTTCATACATCTCTCCTCACATAGACCATATCAACACTGTCAATTCTAACCCACAAGATGACTGGTATAAGCAACTCGTGGACTACTTGTCTCTTTCTGTCACTCCTCCCAACCTCTCTAGCAATGCGTGACGAGCCTTCATCAAGCACACAGCTCGCTATACCATGCTAGGGGGTCTTCTCTATAAACGAGGCTTCGATGGCCTCCTTCTTCGCTGTCTAACCTCCACTAAAGCTCCTCAAGCCATAAAGCAAGTCCACGACGGGATTTGTGGTGGACACTTCAGTGGAAACTCGGTTGCCAAGCGCCTCCTTCGCCTGGGTTATTATTGGCCCACCCTTCATCAAGACTGTAGCAATTATGTTCGGCGTTGCATCAAGTGTCAGCAGCACTCTAACCTGCGTCATCTCCCCAATCACGCCTTGCAATTCGCTCAAGATTTTTGGCCTTTCTCTCAGTGGGGCTTGGATCTCATCGGTGAGATCAAACCTCACTCGTCTCTTCGTCATCAGTCCATCATCACTTCCACTGAGTATTTCACCAAGTGGGTGGAAGCCATTCCTCTTGTCTCCACAAAAGCCGACAAAATTGTCGACTTCATCAGCAGCCACATCATCTGTCGTTTCGGTGTCCCTCACAAAATCATCACCGACAATGGCAAGTCTTTCAAAAACAAGACTGTCCAAAAACTATGCGACTCATTTGGCATCAAACTCAGCTTTTCTTCGCCTTACTACCCACAAGCAAATGGGCAGGCCGAGGCTTCCAACAAAATTCTCACCAAAATTCTCATGAAGGTGGTCGATGATACAGGAAGGGATTGGCACGTTCATATCCCCTTCGCTTTGTGGGCCTACCGCACTAGCATCCAAACCTCTACGGGTGCTACCCCCTTTTCTCTCGTGTACAGAACAGAGGCTGTCTTACCTCTCGAAGTACAGATCCCCTCTCTCCGCATCTCCCTGCATGACATTCTCTCCAACGACGACTTTCGTCAAGATCGCTTAGCTCAACTTGAGTTACTCGACGAGCGCCGTCTTGCTGCCCTTAATCATCTCCATGTCTACCAAAGTCGCATAAAGTGGGCCTACGACAAAAATCTGCGAGAACGAGATTTCAACATCGGAGACCTCGTCCTTAAAGAGAATCAGCACGTGACCAATATGGAGCGAAGTAAGCGAGGTAAATTCACCCCCAATTGGCTTGGACCTTTTATCATCACGCACAAGTATGGGTCAGGGACTTATCGTCTGTCCTCCCTCGACGGACGGCCAAAACCTGAGCCTCTTAATGCATTGCATCTTCGACCTTTCTTCTGTTAGTCGAGTACTCATCTACTTGACACGTAACTTGAGCTCGTCCCTTGAGCAATCCTCGTCCTCTTAATCCTCATCCCTTTCAACCCTATTCCCCTTTAACAAGTCCTCTACAACCCTTTCAGGATGCAGTGATGCTTTGTCCTAATAAAAAGGGGCGTCCTTGAGCTTCTACAGTCTTGTTCGTGACTCTCATTCCTATCAATAAATCCAAATCAAGATGTCAAAACATATCCATGGTCACTAAATCAAGTCAAATCAAAAAGAAAGACTGATCCCTCGAAGGACAGCTATACTATCATTGCTATATTACTAGACTGATCCCTCGAAGGACAGCTAGGCCGACTTTTCAAATATTATTAAGCAAAAATATAGACCACTCCCTCGAAGGATGGCTATGACTACTCTAGCAATAAACAGCACTTTTCTTAGAAGCTTCCCGCATCGATCAGCTTCGCGACATGACCATTACATCATGTGACATCTCTATGCAGGCTTCCCGCATCGATCAGTCTGCGCAAAAAAAAAAAAAAAAAAAAAAAAAAAAAAAAATGAGTTACGGACATTGGCTTGTAGTTGTCTCAGGGTCTCCTATAAAAGGGGCAAGGTTATTCCTGCTCTTAAACTGGGTTACCCTATCCTCCTCCTATCACCGGCTCAAGGGACTTCGAGCTCACTTTAATGTCAAAGTGATTCGATTACCGTTCTAACTCAACACTGGTCAACGACGTAATGCATGAACGGGGCTTTTGTTCTAATAACCCCTATCTATGCTTCTTTTTTGGTCCTTGTCAATGAAAGAGCAATTTTCCTTTCACCTTTTCTCTACACTTTGGTCACGCTTTGGCCACGTCAATTATCGACTCATCCTTAAACCCAGCCAACTTCAACATTTTTCAAACCAGCCTCGACATTTTCAACATGACATCAGGCATCATCCTTGTCCTTTTCGCATAGTTTCTATGGACACCAATACACATGGAAACTACCGACCAGACCCAATTTATGTTAAGCATAAACCAATACTTGCTGAAGCATAAATAGACCTTCTATTCATTTCTAGCATACATCCATCACGACTATGGAAACTTGCTAGGAATGAAAGACTCTCGACCACTTCTACAGAGGACACCATCTGTAGCATCCTTTTATCCTCATCTTTTTATCTTCATCATTTTGACGCTTGACCACATCCAATCATCGACCATTTTGACCCTCGCAGTCCGAACTACATTGGTCTGAGGCCCTACGACCAGGGCTATGTAGGCAGCACTCAGATAACACATCTTCTGAGGTTAGCTCGACCACCCCCGTTTGTTCGTCTCTTTGATGAACAAACCTTCTCTTCTGTGACCTTGACCTAGACCTTTGACCAAGACCAATCATTTCCTTTGACCAAGACCAATCATCGACTTTGACCAAGACCAATCAATCCTTCCGACCCTCCCTCCCTTTTAGGGAGAACTACATCGGCCTGAGGCCCTGTCACCAGGACTATGTAGGCAGCACTCAGTTGACATGGGCTCTTCTAGGGTTAGCTCGGCCGCATCCTTTCGTCTATCCATCCTCTTGACCAATGACCATTGGCAATCATGCCTATCTCCTTCGACCTCGACCACTTCCAAGCCAATGTTGCCTTGGTTGTTTTTGCGTGTATGCTATTCCATGGCTGGTTAGCAGAATTGTCCGCAGACTTTTTTTTTGACCCTTCACAAGTATAGGATCGCGAGCTAGTTGATCCCTACTACTTGTGGCTTTTTCGTGTTTCTGGGAGCACTTCCTGAGCCCTGGATACCTGGAACACGATGACCATTTGGAGCTTCAGCTTAGATTGAGTGACCCGATCAACAGACGACTAAATGCTGGGGCCCGGTTACTTCAATTTTGGCACTCCTTGACCCTTGACCATGCGACAATTTGACCTGACCCTCTCGTGAAGTGGACTACGCGCAATCTCGACTATGGCAGCATTTTCACTCACTCTCTTCTATCCATTTCTCTGTCAAATCGACACTCGATCTTCGGTTCCCTTCTCTCGACTATCGCTTTGAGGGGGGAACACCTCATCCCTTTTCTGGGGCAACCAACTCCTATTTTTGTCTTGCAGTTTGTCTAGAACAACCAACAAGACAAAAAGGGGCAAATGTAGACACCGCAAACGTGTCTGCACCTTGGTTCTCCCCCTTGGCCCTTTCTCCCTCCTAGTCCTCCTTGGTCCCTAACCCACCTAAGTCTTATTAATTAGAAATTAACATCTATTTTTAATTAAATAAGGCCCCCTTTCCACCCTACCCTTGCCACCTTGGATCCTCCCTTGAATCCCTCCACCTTCCCCTTAGCATTTATTAGGCCAAATCTCACCATTATATCCCCCCTCGTCCATTTTGGCATCCTTGTAACCGTTCTGCCCATGACCCCTCACCCGGCGGCGTGCAAGAGTGGGCAGAGGCTATTTTTAGCCTCTGTGCCCATCCTGCGACCGCCGATGTCGGCAGCCTTCATTATCCCCTTCTGCATCCGTTGCACCCCCTGGACTCTTGAGCTCAAAAACGGATTCTCTTGATGCTTTGGCTCTGATCTCTCCTCTGTCTTGACCTCGTGCAATAGCAGCAACAGGTGAAAAGGCCCTGGATCAGCATCTTCTCCTTGCAGCAACTCTTCTGTGGCTCCAGCAACATCTTCTTCTCTCTTCATTCAGCAAGCTAAAGGTAAGCTAGTCTAGTTTTTTATTTCATTTTATTCAGTCATCTATATTCTATTGTCTTCTGCTCCCTCTATCCTTCCCCCTTGAGAGGCTGCAAAGCCTTCTCAGGCCCCATCCTCTGTGAATCCTCCTCTTCCCTATCCTCTGTGTCTCTTCCAACTTCCTCACCCCTCTGCCAAAAAGACCTTGCACCAGGCATCCAACCCAAACCAGACCACTCCCCAATCCATCCAATCTTGTCTCCGTTCAGTCTCAGACCCGTCCACAGTCCAGCAAGCAACCCAGACCCGACTACAGGCCACAACCCCGACCGACGCTGGTCACTTCCCCAACTGACGTCGGCAGGATAGCCGACGCCGGCAGATAAGATAACCGACGCCGGCGACATTTCTGACCTCGGCGACTGTCTTCAGCCCAACAGCTCTTTCAGGTAATCATTTTGTTTTCTTCTTTCCTTTCTACTTTCTTTTCTGTATTCTGGCATTCTATCTTTTATCAGTCACTTATTTCATCAAAACAGTGGGTTGACCTCCCTTAAGGAAGTTCTTACACTTCTGGGAACAAGCCTTTTGCTTGGCAACCCACTGCCTATCCGTATAACGTTTTTCTTGTCCTAGTTTCCTTTTTTTCTTGCAGGTGTCATTCCTCCACAGCCAAAGAGGAGTGCTCACAAACGTCTGGATTTACGGTGCGCAATCTTTAGTCCAGGTACTTCCAAGCCTTGTCCATTACTTTCTTTTAGTTTCTTTCTTTTTAGTCTGAAAAGCAAATTTGAGGTAGAAACAATGAGTTATCTTATAATCTTATCCCCTAGCTCTAAACATATCCAATACTGATAGAGAATCATATGAATTTATAGTAGTATACCCTTTTTTATCCTTAAATATGGACACCCCAACGCTATTCATATCATGTTTTCATGGATTAACTCCACTCAAAACATAACAGAGTTCTAAATAATTATTTCCTAAACTTCTTCACCTTTAAATCTTGTTCAAAAGTAATAATATGACCTTGTTCTATGGCTTATTAAAATACCCTAGGTGGCCTTAAATCTAATCCATGGAAAAAAGGATAATCTAGAATACAAAATCAAGAAAAGATTAAAGTGATAGATTGATCCCTCAAAAGACAACTATTATCAAAATCAAGAAAAAAACAAAGTTGCAAACTAATCCCTCAAAGGATGATTGCTAAAATATATATTTATGCCTATAGACCACTCCCTTGAAGGTTGGCTATGTGCCTCTATTTTAAGAAACTTTCCTCATTGATCAATTTCTTAGTAAAATCAAACCATTTAAAAAATCTATAAAATCAAAATTATATCTCATGAAAGCTTCCCACATTGATTAGTTTTCATAAATTCTTAGATTTCCTATATTTATCAGTCTACATATATCCATGGAATGGCTTAAGGTTAAACTAAAAAGCTCAAAAATATAAAATGATATGTGTATTCCCAAAGAATTAAGTTTACCCCATTCCCTACAAACATATAAAACCCCTTTTCAAATAGAGATTTATGAATTTAGTTGACATGAGATTGTTAATAATTTTCATTAACATTTGATAAAAGGGCACATATGTGAAAGTAACAAGAGGAATATCTTTGGTTAGGGTCCAAGCCAATCACGACTCATACATCCTTGACAAGTTAATACAAAATCCATTTTTTATAAATTATAAGCATTTAAATTCATGAAAATCATAGCATAATTTAAAAATACATAATCAATCATGATCTAAAATCCAAATCCATGATATCCCACATAATCTAATTAGTATAATCAAAAACAAAAATCCATAGAAGCATCATCGATGCAATATAACATCCATAACCAAATGTGATGGGGATCATCAATTCCCTTCATTTAATAATGTGAATCTAAGGTTGGTGTGCAAAGGTTTTATGTAATAGGAGAAAGATATTTTTGGTAAATGGTTCCTTTTATCACACTCCATACTTGTAGGAATTGAGAATAACACTTGAAAAAATCAACACACACTTGCAAAAGGTAAATCACCTTTGCACAAATCAAATCACACTTGCAAAAATTAAATTTCTAAATTAAAAAATAAATGTCAAGAAAAATAAAGCACCTACAGGTTTACACAAACTATACAAAAAGAATTGTTTACAATAGCAAAGAAATAAAATAGTAATTTATAGCAAAGAAGATAAGTATAGAATAAATAAATCAACATAAAGACATTGATCCATCTGCCTTAGAATGAGTGACTAACTCATTCCTCAGAAGGGGATTTATTTTAGAGCACAAGCTTTGAAGTAGGCTACTTAGAATTATGGAAAAAAATTATATTGATTTATTTCATTCAGGTGTAAGAGGTTACATTTTATAATCTTATGATTCCAACCAACACCTTATTTAAACATAAAAAACTAGATATCTTATCCTATATCAATCTCCACAAAATATGGAGAGATATATTTCTTCTAATAATGAAATCTATTATAACATAATCTCAATCTCCACCAAATATGGAGAGATCTATTTATTAGAATAAAATTACATGAACCTATATTTGAATACAATCTATAATGGAAAGTCTGTATACAAAAGTCTATATATAGAAAGGCTTAAAATGTAAAGTGTTCTTTGTGATAGATGGAATAAACCAACCAATTATTAAAATAAATTTATAGATACTTTCTAAACAAGTATATAGTAGTTTTGTTGAAGTTTGTATCAATTTTGTTGAGATCCATAGCAACTTGCTGAAATCCATAACAAGCTTGCTAAAATCCATAACAAGTCTACTAAAATCCATAGTTGGTTGATGTAATCCATAGTTGTTCTAATGTAATCCGTAGCTAATTTGTAGTTGGTTTGATGTAATCTGCAACTAGTCCATAGCTGGTCTATAACTAGTTTGATGTAATTTTTAGCTATTGTATCAATCTTATTTTAATTCTTATATGTTGTAGAAGTCCGTAGTAAGACTATAGGAGTCCATAGCTTGACCATAATGTTGCATCCATTATAGATGATGCTGATACTACTCTAAAATTATTCTTTAATGGTTACTTCATCATACTTTGAATCATTCTTAGCTTAGTATGAACTATGTATACAATTTATTGACATCTTTTTCCCAATAATCATTAGTAATATATAAGAAATAGATAACAATAAATTCTAAAGACATAACCATGATATATACTTTTTTATTTTATTCTAAATAAACTATAAGTTTAGAAAGTATATTTATATCTAATTCTAATGCAAGAAAAAGGATGTTATTTTATAGATATAATGAGCCATATTATGGTCTCATCATCTCCTCCACACCTAATCTCATGCATTCCACTGTTTTAAACATCATGGTATATATGAATGGGTTAGACTTAACTTCATGATTCAAATGGTCTTTAAAATATTTTACAAGTATAATGACATTTATCTTTTAAAATCTTAGGCAAATGTGGCTAATGGAGATTTTAAGTATAGGTTCTTATGTGAAATTTTTTCGTACTATCCTTAGATTCTCTTTTATCCTTTTGAAATAGGTTCTTATGTGGAATTCTCATATTTCTCTCTTCATCTTTGATTCTTGATTTCTTTTATTTTATTTTATTTTAAAAATAAGGTGAGAGTATGTTCTTGTGTTGATAATGTCCTATTGTGTCTACACATATTAATTTTGAAGACAAATTAGTTTTTGACATAAAAAATTCTTGTTCCTTTCAAAACTAGGTACCATGATCAAGATCAAACTATATTTTCATTAACTTATTTGTTTGTAAAATCTCAATTCTTATATCTTTGAAGTTATTGTCCTCCCCCACACCTAAGCTCATGCATTTCCTCATGCATGTAAAATGAATAAAGTGGGATGAGATTACATAGAACATATGGAAGGTTGTCTATTTCCCTTGAACAAAATTGTTTGCAAGAGTATATCTTCATGTAATAACAAAATTTATAAGTAAATTTAAATGTAAAATAGCTAAGTAAAATACCTTGGCATATCTCTAGTCCTCATTGCTTCCTTCATGATATCCAAAGTGAAAAAGGTTGGGAAAAGCATTGATAAAAGTACAATCCCACTATGCTAAGAAATAAGAGCACAAAAATAAATAACCAAAAAATACTATATCAATTATTCCATTTGATAAATTATATTTTATTTATTTTATTTTTTTATTTTTGCCCTTTACTAGCCAATAAACTAGTTTTATAGTCAAGGCTCTTTATTCTAATACTTGGTCCACTAGCAAGTAGGTTTTCAAATCAAGACTACTAACAACACCCGAAGGCTTTCATTATTTGTTATTTTTAAATTTTTTTTTAAACTTTCAAAAAATTGATGATATTGAAAATGTTAGCCATGTAGACACCTAAAACTAGAAATCAATTACCTCCATTCAAGATTTTGACCAATTTCTACCAAAAATGCACAATTTGGCCTTAAAACACTAAAACATACTAAATGATGTGAAACTAACATATTCAAGTGCCAATTTTGGCTAGGGTATCACTAAATGGTGAAATGCAATTTATGGAGTAGCTAACATTGATTAGATCACTCTGGGTCAAAATGCCAAATTTACACGTGGGTGCTTTGGATTGCTCTTTCCTACAAATCTCATGTATGTGACACATGCCTTCATTATTTGTTTTTGGTAACATCCTAAATGGGATAACAGATCAAACTCATCTAACATTTCCTTCTAATTCTAATCCATTCAAATTTTAGACCAATAACAAAGCATTCTAATCAATTTGAGTAATTTGTGCACAAAGTGCTTAAACATGCTTAAGAGATAATTAAACTAAATCAATTCATAATTAATAATACCATATAAAATTGTTGAATACTTGTTTTTGGAAATTAATATGAAATATCTACATCATCAAGTGACCTCATTTCTTGGGAAGGCATCCCTAGGCTATATATGCCATAAATATTAGGATTCATGCCCTCCATGCCTCATCAATGCCTTCCATGATGTCCTCCATACCTCTTAATTTCCCCTTATTCCAATGTTATGATGAGGATAATTATAAACTTAGTTCCAAAAATTGAATTAATCCTCAATCAAACATCTCAATCTCAGGATGGATGGTTTAGGGTAATTATAGACATTCTACAAAATCTATAAATAACAAGGCCACGAATATCATTTTTAAGACATGATTATGCAAATTTATAATGCAGAATTAATTATAAAGCTTTAATCAACTAGTTTTAACATGACCAAATTGATATCCAAGCCAAGCCAAGCCATAAGCCAAAGGTGCCAAGAAGAGATGGAGGTAGCCAAGCTTCCATTGATGAAGACTTCATGAGCACAAGATGAGCAAGCCACTACAACAAGAATTTTGGAGAATCTAAGGGAGAAAAAAGAAGGTTTAATTTGCATTTTTATTGTGTGTTTAATTTATGTTTGTTAACTAATCTCTCCCTAGTGTCTAGGCCTAGAGATTTTATGCTAGTTAGTGTGTTTCTTTCGTTTTATTTTCATTTTGGAACTAACACCATACTAACCATCCTCTCTTGAGTTAAATTCTTAAATCACATATGGCATGATCAATGGGACTAGATGCATCTCACACCTGAATAATATCATTTTACAACTTTAAAATATTCATTTGGACCTTTAAAACTCTTAAAAATTAATTTTCTAACTTTATTTTGTCATTTTTGTTTGCCATGGTTTTACACAGTAACCGACATCAATAGTTAAGACTAAAATCAATTTCATATCTTAATCAATGTCTGTTAGTAAAAATGACATCATTTGTATACCTATCATCAATCACATTGGTATAACCAATGTCAGTTGGATAACTGACATCAGTTATAAAATGTCACCATCATTGGTTATAGAAATAATTGATCACTATATTTTTCTTAAAACACAGACCCAAGAGCTCTTTTTCTAAAGTTTATTATTTCAAACCAAAAGGAGCTTCAAATATAAAGGACATGCTAACATTTTTGTTGTAGGACCAAGCTTGACATTTGAGAAAAACATGTTTAGATCACCTTTTGCATGCTTAAGAAATATCAATTAGGAACCTTGTTTTGGTGTTTAACAAAAGAATTTAGATGTTTGTGGTGAATGTTTTGGGGTCAAATGAACACCACCAAATATTTCATTTGGACTTAAAATTGAACACACGTATATATTTTTGTTTGAAATAGTTGTTTAATTAGATTTTTTTTGATAAAAAGAGGAATGTTTCATGTATACTCTTCCATTTATCCCCTTTAGGGAACCCTTGGAATCAAAAGTACCATTCCTATTTCAAATATCCTAGTCCAAAGCTTATAAATAAATTCATTTAAAGCACTCCCCAAAAAATCATCAAATTTTGGGTGACCTTGAAAATGACCCTAAAGTCTTTCTACTTTCATGATTTCTTTAATTTTATTCAAAATTGGCTTGTGAGGGGGCCTTCATCACCTCCCATGAGTTCTTTAGGGAAGCTTTGACCTGGAGTTTCACCTCTTAGCATTGACTTCATTTGGATCCTTATTGGATTTGTACATGGGATGTAGTGGCACATTAGAAATCTCACTACACTGAGCAAACAATAAGATGTAGTGGTTAAAAAAAGGACTAAACCTTTTTGCAATAATCCAAGTGATACAGATCCAAAATCCATGATTTTATTTTTCATAGTTTGACATGAAAGTCATTGTGAAATTTATTCTCCTAGAGAATTTCAAAACTTTTTAGATCTTAGACAAATCCTCACTTGCCATAGAAGTATTTTTGGTACAAGGTGTGCCTCAAGGTCCATGTCATAGTACTATCATTTTAGAAAAAAGGGGTGTAAAAAAACTACTATATAATGCACATTTACTTTTGGATGAATACATAAAATCCTCTCAAATTATGTATATTGATGGATTTCAAAAATACCAAGCAAGTTAGTTTAGGACCTAAGAGCGATTAATTAGTTGGTCTTGTCCTAGATTAAAGTCTTGTTTGAAGTCAAAACTTGGTGTAAATAAACAATCGAAACTAAACACATAGTCCAAATTTTCCTTTGAACAAAGAGGTGTTATGTTTCCTATGTGAGATCATCAAAATGCCTTGTTCAAAGTTCATCAAAAGCTTGAGAGTCATATAATCCACTTTGGCATAGTTATGCTTCCCAATTGAGTCTAGACCTTTACCAAAGTTGTTATGTCCTTCACTTATAATCTAAATTCAAAATTTCACCTTTATAAGTTCATAGGGTTGATGTGTTAAGTGAGTTCACCATTTACACTAAACTTGAGGGAACTTAGGTTTAATTTCCAATTTGGGTTGAAGGTGGTTTAAGACTCATAATCATTGTCATCACTTGATAGACTTAAACTATTTTATGCTAAACATTTGCACATTAGGTCTATGCACCACAACATTTTGAGTCAAGAAAAGTAGAGTTATGTTGTCAAAATTATAGGAAAATGACTTTGGCTTAGAGTTTTTTGAAGAAAACAATTTTTATCGCACCTTTTGGGTAGTATAGCATCATTACACTTCCCAAATCATTTCAAATATTGTTTTATAGACCCTCTTACATAGAGTTCCAATTTTTTTCCTAATTTTTTTAGACTAATCCAAGTGTACATTTGTCATATTTTATCTAAAAAAATTATATTGTTCACTTTTATCTAGCTTTTTTGTCAAAAGAACCAAGTTTTATACCATTTTTTTAGTGAAAAAAATAAACTATTTCTAAGATGCCTTTTGTTTCATACCTTATACCTAGTTCATCAAGTTCATGTGTCATGTCCCCTTTTTAGTTGACATGTGCGGAGTAGATGATTAGCCTATTATGTGACCCTCGTAGGCTAATGAAATGGATAGAGGGTCTTGATAGAGATGGGTTGGAATTCGTTCGGGCTCTTTCGGACATGAATTAAGGGAGATATTAATATTTGATTGATTTAATCAAATATTAATTATTTGATCTCATTTTAATTAATTATTAATTAATTAATAATTATTAATTAATTATTAATTATTAATGATTTAGTCTAATTTAAGGATGCAAATTCTAAATTAAGACTTGGTCTAATTTTAAGACCCTAGTTCTAATTTAAGGAAGTCTAATTTAAGGGAGTCTAATTTTAGCAAGCACACCTTTGGAGGTGTATAAGAATCTCTCATGGGAGAGAGTTTGTATTCATGCTTATTATTGATATTGATTCTTGTTAAGAAACTCTTCTGTGAAGACTGAGCCAAGGGTTCCAGGATTCCAATTGCAGTGAAGAACGTCAACTCTTCATTGTGTGCGATTCAGAGGTTGTGAAAGATCAGCCGATCTATTGCCGAATTGAGAGATAACTTCACCCAGAAGTTATCATAGTATTACAGGTATTTGAGAGATAACTTCACTCAGAAGCTATCACAAGGGTTTACAGGTATTTTCTTTATTTTGGGTTTTTGATTCAAGAATTATCTAGATATAGATCTTTTGTGTCAGCCCATAATTCTACAGATCAGGATCAGGCATACAGGGTGTGTTATATCAGCGGCCGTACGAATTCCGTACAGCTCCGTGAAAATCCGTACGCATCTACAGGAAGTTCAGGTACCGACATCGGCGAACAGGGACTTACAGAGATCGACATCGGTCGACTCATCACCGACGTCGGCAAGGGGACCACTACAGGTCGACCGATGACGGCAGTATAACCGACGTCGGCGACTGTGTTTTTTTACACAGCAGGCCGAGACGTGCCAGATTCAACCCAGTTCGTGGAATATTCAGGCTATAAGGCCGAACTTTCGATATTCTTTGTATACCTGACAGAGGGTCTCTAATTGTAAGCTTATGAGCAAATAAATAAGAAATTATACTGTGATTTATTCATCTATTTGAAGATATTTTGCAGAAATTCAGATAAGCAATTTGGAGCTTTGTTTTGATATTCAAAGGGATATTACAGTGGTATCAGAGCTTTGGTCTTTGGTGTCATAGTTTTGTGTCTTTCATATATCTCTATTGACAGGGGATATTACAGTGGTATCAGAGCTAAATCCTGCCATCCTGAGGGTTTAGAAATTTTATGCAGCCATAAGAGTTGCGACCATACGGGTATTACACACGCAGTAAAGCTTTGCTTGAAGGTACTCAAGTTCTAGAACAACCGCCGGAAGACATGGGTGATGATATTGGCAGGGCCCGTATTCCTCACCATCCGAGAGATCAAGATGATCCAGAGGTTTTACTTACTCTTAGAGAACTACGAGAAGGGCAAAGGCAGAATAACCAGGTATTACAGCAATTGGCAGCAGCACTGCCAAGATTGGGTTCTCCAAGGAGACATTCCCCACACCGTGAAGATGTCAGAAGTGTTGCAGGATCACAGCGAGGCCATGGGACTGTTTCTCGTACAGCAAATAGGCCTACTAGGCCTATCTTTGTGAGACAGGAAGCAGAGGAGGTGATAGCAGGTGAGGAGCATGAGGAGACATTTACAGACACACTTAGGGCAGCAACTGAAGAGTGGGAGTCATTACCACATGTGGTCAGGGAGATGATTACTTTTGACTGATTCCTCACAGAAAGGAAAGAACATTACCGAGGTCGACAGAATGGGAGACCAAGACCCCAGAATAATGATTTGAAGCATGCTACGAGCAGGCTCACACTAGCGACGTTCGACGGTAGTGGTAAGGTGACAGCACAGGCCTGGGTGAGTAAGCTGGATACATTTCTCACATTACGACCAATGGGTGAGGAAGATGCTATCAGATATGCAACACTACATCTTGAGGGAGTAGCTCACGATTGGTGGCACCACGGGATGGTGACACTCCATCATGATCGGATCACTTCTTATCAGGAGTTTATGGACAGGTTGGTGGAGCGTTTTGACAGGAGGGATCCAGAGTCCTATTTTTGAGAGTTGGCACAGTTACGTCAAAGTGGGAGTCTAGAGGCATACATTGGTGACTTCCAGAAGTTATCAGTCATGGTCCCTGACATTTCAGAGAGGCGACTAGTAGTACTCTTCATGGAGGGCTTGACAGAACCATTGAGAGGTTGGATCAAAGGCTTTGATCCTCCTTCATTACAGGAAGCTATAAAGAAGGCGCGCAGTATGGAGATGGCAGCCCCATCAAGTAGATCTAACTCCAGAGGTACTTCTTCGTCTAGAGACCATAAGCACTCCAACGGGGATACAGAGAGACCGGATTTTAACATAGATAAATCCGGGGTTAAAAATGATTCAAAGGCTAATCCAGCAGCACCACCTTTGGATCGTGAGGCACTTAATGATTTACGCAGGAAGAAGCTTTGCTTCTACTGCAAAGGTCCATATGATATCCATCACGATTGTCCTTTGAGGCCTAAGGGTAAGACGAATCGTATGATGTGGGTATATTATGAGGAGTCGGAATCGGAAGATTTTGAACAGCATGATAGTTCTGAGGAGGCAGAGGCTTCAGAGCCTAAGGCAGAGGCAGATTTAGAGCTCCATATACAGGAGGCACGCCTATCCAGCATTCAGTCGGATGAGTCATTTAGACTCCGTGGAGTTTTGGCAGGGCAGAAGGTTACCACCCTTCTTGATACAGGAGCCACACATAATTTCATAGATGCTACATTTGTGGAGAAGCGTGGACTCACTACCGAAGATTTTGAGGGCATTAGAGTTAAGGTAGCCGATGGTCACACTCTGAGGTGTGAGCGCATGATTAGAGACCTCCCATTGCGCTTGAACAACTATGAGTTCAAGGCTAATTATTATGTAGTGAACATGGGGGACATAGAATTAGTTTTGGGTATGAAGTGGCTTCATTCATTTGAGGAAGTTACTCTTCATCTCAAAGATATGGAGGTTCGTTTTCAGGTAGATGGGAAAACACATATTCTTAAGGCAATACGGGGCAGCAGCTTTAAACATATGTTTTTTCATCGGATGGAGATGCCTGTACAACATGACATGAAAGAGTGTGATGATAAGTGCACATTGGCACCAACACAGGAGAGATATGAGGATGAGCTTTGTCTTGAGGTGAGTTCAGTTCAAGGGTTAGCACATGTGGTAGAGTCTCAGCTTTCTTTTACAGGTGGGTCACATGTTGATGACGATATATGTACAGGGGACAGAGGTGATGTGACGCCATTGGATGAGAGTGGTGATGGACAGGGCTTGGAGTTTGTGTTGGTTGACAGCACTGTAGATCGAGACTTCATTTGGGATCCAGGTATTCAGTGATTGCTTGAGGGCAAGCAATTTCAGGAGGGGCGGATTGTCATGTCCCCTTTTTAGTTGACATGTGCGGAGTAGATGATTAGCCTATTATGTGACCCTCGTAGGCTAATGAAATGGATAGAGGGTCTTGATAGAGATGGGTTGGAATTCGTTCGGGCTCTTTCGGACATGAATTAAGGGAGATATTAATATTTGATTGATTTAATCAAATATTAATTATTTGATCTCATTTTAATTAATTATTAATTAATTAATAATTATTAATTAATTATTAATTATTAATGATTTAGTCTAATTTAAGGATGCAAATTCTAAATTAAGACTTGGTCTAATTTTAAGACCCTAGTTCTAATTTAAGGAAGTCTAATTTAAGGGAGTCTAATTTTAGCAAGCACACCTTTGGAGGTGTATAAGAATCTCTCATGGGAGAGAGTTTGTATTCATGCTTATTATTGATATTGATTCTTGTTAAGAAACTCTTCTATGAAGACTGAGCCAAGGGTTCCAGGATTCCAATTGCAGTGAAGAATGTCAACTCTTCATTGTGTGCGATTTAGAGGTTGTGAAAGATCAGCCGATCTATTGCCGAATTGAGAGATAACTTCACCCAGAAGTTATCATAGTATTACAGGTATTTGAGAGATAACTTCACTCAGAAGCTATCACAAGGGTTTACAGGTATTTTCTTTATTTTGGGTTTTTGATTCAAGAATTATCCAGATATAGATCTTTTGTGTCAGCCCATAATTCTACAGATCAGGATCAGGCATAAAGGGTGTGTTATATCAGCGGCCGTACGAATTCCGTACAGCTCCGTGAAAATCCGTACGCATCTACAGGAAGTTCAGGTACCGACATCGACGAACAGGGACTTACAGAGACCGACATCGGTCGACTCATCACCGACGTCGGCAAGGGGACCACTACAGGTCGACCGACGACGGCAGTATAACCGACGTCGGCGACTGTGTTTTTTTACACAGCAGGCCGAGACGTGCCAGATTCAACCCAGTTCGCGGAATATTTAGGCTATAAGGCCAAACTTTTGATATTCTTTGTATACCTGACAGAGGGTCTCTAATTGTAAGCTTATGAGCAAATAAATAAGAAATTATACTGTGATTTATTCATCTATTTGAAGATATTTTGCAGAAATTCAGATAAGCAATTTGGAGCTTTGTTTTGATATTCGAAGGGATATTACAGTGGTATCAGAGCTTTGGTCTTTGGTGTCATAGTTTTGTGTCTTTCATATATCTCTATTGACAGGGGATATTACATCATGTCCAAGAATCAAATGCTTAGTGTTTATTAAAAGTGTTTCAAATCCATTAGATGAAAATTTTTATCTATTTCAAAGTCTATATTTTGATGTCATTTGTCTAAGAGTCCTATCTCATGCCTTGTTTGAGCCTAACTTTTGACGCCGAATTTGGTCAAAAGACCTAACAACTTTTAAATTCCTAGATTAAGATTGATTTGAAACACTTCAAACTTAGAGTTTGGCATTTTGATTTTTGGTCTATTTACTTACTTATCTTTGTGTGAATAGTGAAAGGTTAGATACTTCACACTAACTTATTTCCTCACAAATATTTGCATAAACCTTTTGATCCTTTTAAAAAATCTAGATCATGTTGGAACAACATCTATTTTATACATTGTCCTTTTTAGAGTTTGTAAAACTCTTTTACCTTTTATTTTAAAACATTGACTATAGATCTTGACATGTATTCCTACACTCATAGTGAACTCAAGTACAATCCAGGTATTAGTAATGTAGTTGTGCATGAAGAAATGGTGCAAGACCCCTATGTAGATAATATTGTTTATGAGATGGATTCTTATCCTTCTTATAATACTCAATTCGGGGCACAAATCCAATATTTATTGGCTAACTATTTGGTTAACACACCATATTATTTAAAACAAGACCAAGAACAAACCACATAATACCTAGCTATAATACCCACAATGGATGAGCTAGTTCTTCAATAGTCATATTATACTAATATGACTTCCACATATGATTCATTTTTGTCTGAGAAATATTTCTTAGAGAATAAAGATGAGAGTTTGATTATAGCCATAGAGGTAGGGGTCCAGTTTCTAGTAGACTTTACCCATGAAAATTTACCAAGACTAGTAAGAGTGCCCCACAATATCATTTACGATCAATGGGATTCTTCTATCAATCTTATGGCTCTAGTCTAAACAACGTACCAAGATAATAATATATCTAATCAAGGCAAAAACATCATGTAAGATCACTTCAACCAAATGCAAATATCATATTAAACATACCTAAATCTAGCATGTGATTTCAATCAGATAAATATGGTAAGTAGGCCTCTCATTGACCTAGTTCCTTCAACGGGAGTGTTGATAGAGTTAACTGGACAAGTGAATCTGAATTCTAATCCATTTGTACAAATTGATTCAATAAATAAGTTGATACATATACCTGTTATTGAAGAAGTGTCTTTAGCCTATACATAAAATAGTGAGTCGAATGTAGTAGACAATGTGAAAGCAACATCCAATCCCAATCAAAGTGGTACTAATGCACAAACAATTAACCAATAACATGTGACTATAGTTAATCCTATGAATATGTAATCATACTAGGGAATAGGAGTTTTCACACCCCAACCTCAATCGACTGCTTCCTCAAGTGTATAACCTATGGGATTAAGTAATTAGACCATGGCTAATGACATGCCTAAATAATAGAATGTGATGAATCTTACTCCTCCTCAATAGGTAATGAGTAGTATTATACAACAATAGGCACAATCTAGTGTATTAATGTAATAGACAAAAAATACATTACCACCTCAATCAGGGGCAACAAATGTTCCACCTCACTAGGTAATGATGAACATACATCTTCAGTCATAGACTAATATGCCAATCCAAAACAAAGAATTGACTAGCCAATAATGTGAAAATATTGGTCAATGATAGATGTTAAATCTAAAACCTAATTTCACTTCCTCATAGGGATTTTTGTAATAAGAAGGTCCTCATGTTTCTTAGGTACCTACTAGATAACTGTTGGTTCAATATGTGCCACAAATCTAGAGATAGGGTCTTGGTCCACAAGTTCCCACTCAACAGCAAGGTTTGATTAGTTGATAACATGTCCATTTTCAACCAAAACAAGCATAGAATAGTTATATCCCTCTATCCTAACCATAAAATCCTCCAAGTCAAACCTTTATCACCAACCCAAACTAGAATATCATACAACTAAGTGTGCAATTTCAAGTACATCCTAATCCATGTATGCATATTCCTAGTCCATTCCTAAACCAAACCAATATAACCCAACATGTATATCCATCATTTCTTGGCCAAAGTTTCCCACTTGTGACCTCCCAACCATCTACCCAAATAATTATTCTCCCTCAAACCAATGTTCCCTCTAGTTTCCTATCCCAAGAATTACAATAGATGAAGGATGCAATTGCTGCCATTTAGATTGGGAAACAAACTAAATTTTTTGAATTAGATGATGTATGTTCCTATCCAATAAATGTATAATATTTACATATACCATTTCCTCTAGGATACAAACCACTGAAATTCAATAAATACAAAGAAAAAGGTGATTCGAAGGCTCATTTAACCAAATTATATGTCACATGTCAACCAGTGGCATATAGTGAGATTTACCTTTTGTTGTTGCTTCTAAGGAGCTTGGCTAGACAAGCCTTGGAGTCATTTTTGAAGTTTCCCAAAAATTTAGTAATGGGTTTTGATGATCTTTCTAATAAGTTTATGCAACACTTTTCCTATAATCTCAAACATGAGATTTCATTAGTGGACTTAATGCAGTCAAAGCAAAAAGTTTGTGAGAGTTTTAAAAGTTATTTACAGTGATGAAGATCCCTTGTAAGTTATTTCACCCATAATTTACTATATAAATAATTAGCCACTATGTTTATTAAAAATTTGTACAATGAGATAGCTTATCATTGAAACTATAATGTGCACACACTTTTAAGGAAATCATCAACAAAGGCTTGTTGATTGAGTGGTGATCATCAATAAAGGACTTATCAAGGTTAATTCAACTAATTAAAATCAAGGTACCAATTAGGTAAATGACCAACATCCAATTCAAGCACCAGTATCTCAACTGGCATAGGCCAATAACTAAGAAAGACTGAAGCAATTCAACCACAATAGGAATGTTGTGGTAAATGGAGTAACCAAATCCTATCATGTCCAAATGGACACATTTTCAACTTAATCCTACCTAGCAACCTCTCCAACTAATGCCACATGCACAAAAACCAAGACTTTCACAACAACCAAGACTTGCACAATAAATGCAATAACCTTTACCATTGTAAACCCCTCCTCGTAGGAGGACTATTCCTACACATCATGTTTTTAGTGACCTAGGAGAACCTATTGAGTCTATATTTTACAACCTTGTTGTTGCTATTATGATTAGTTGGCCTATACCAAAGCATTCTCTACAAGGCATTCCTTATCTTGATTAATACCATGAAAACAAATTTTATGACTATAATTGGGTCAATAGGCATAATCTATGAAGATGTGTATGAATCAAGAATTTAATTGAGAATATGTTGGAGAATAAGGAGATAGAATTAGATAATGGTGCTTCCACTTCTAATCAAACTCTTGAGATTTATCAAAACCCCTTTCCCTGACATAACAATCAGTAGTAATAAAATAATCAATAATAACAACAATAATAACTAGTGCAGTACTAAAATAAATAGTGTCAAAATCAAAGGCCAAACTAACAAAATCAACAAAATTAATAGTAAAACCCATAATGATAGAGCAATGGACAAAACCAAGGCCACAACAATAACAACCAACAAACCTACCATGTACTTACACATGACTACAACAAGATTGTAGGTCATCTTATAGGGGGTAGCATTAATACCATTTCCATTAATCTTAAACCAAGCATTAATCAGCCTGACCATTGCTAAACAACAACATTTATCCAAATTACATGGATAATCCTTATTTGACCTGGGAATGCGTATATGCAAGTCAACAAATTATGACTTCTCCTTTTGGACCTTATCTTGATAACTCATCCTTGTTATGTGACCACATGCGAGTGCATCACCAACCAAGACTTGTCATGTCTAGTCTCACACCATTCCCAACATTGGTTAGTAATAATGGTCCAATATTTAATCCTAATTGTGCAATCACAACTCAAAGGTCAAAGATTATTATACTAGGCCCAAAACCACCTATCATTATGCCTATCATCCAACCAACTATTCAACCTCAAAATAAATCATTCACTACTGACCAAGACAAGAAATTTGATATTGTGGAATAATTACAAAAGACAATAGCACAAATTTCTATTTTAGATTTGTTGTGAATGTCAATAATCTATAATAACATCTTCAATGATTTTTTGGCCTAATTCATGATTTCTAGTGACATATCCCTTGATCAATTTCAAGCTTTGGTTGGACATCTAACTCCAACCCAATAAGTCACATTCAACCAAAGAAATATGTCTTCCCTTGGCCCATTCCATAATAATCCATTATACATATAACTTTGTATCAGATGGCATAAAGTGAAATTTGTCCTTATAGATAATGGATCTAGCCTCAACATTGTGTCTCTAAAGATCATCAAACTTCTTGGGTACACAATGGCAGATCTCTAGTCAACAACAATAACTATCAAAGCCTATGATAATTAGGAAAGAGAATCACAAGGCAGCATTAGTTTGGAAGTTATCATTGGTACTTTGATCCATGATATACTTTTTCATGTGTTTGATCTTAAGTTATCATATAATATGATTCTAGGTAGGCCTTGGTTACATGAGATTCATGTAGTCCCATCAACGCTGCACTAATGTATCATGTTTTCCCACTCAGGGATGAAAGTGAATATTCTAGGATATTTACACCCATATGAACACTATAAAAATATCAAGGCAAAATTCCAAATCTATAATTATCAATATGGCATGAATTTGATTCCTAAGTAGGATAAAGGAAAGGCTATACTTAATGATCCTTTACTAGATAATTGCATAGATCCTAATACCTTGGATTCCCTTTCCCACATGCCACCTCTTGAAGCTTTTAATCATTTCACCATTTTATATAATAGATCAGGTGAGTTTATGACTCATGATACATTTCATATTGCTAATCTTCCTCAAAATATAAAAAACTTTAGGTGACCTAAAGTCACCCCACATATGCACTAGCAACAAAAGAACAAAGATAAGGGACCAATCACATTTTTACCATCATCTAGATTAAGACTTGACCCTATTAAATGGGATTAATCATGGTTATACAGTGACAAACAAGCTAATTATTATAAATATGCAAAGTATCCTATTCCCAATAGGATCATGGAGTATCACAATTATGAAGGAAGAGGCCTCAGATCAAATCAACAAGGAACCATCAAGCCAATTTATATGACTAAGTATGAAACACCTTATGGATTTGAATTTAAACTTGCTAGGGGTGACCTCACATATCTTATTCAAACTCCATCACTAGTGACTAGTGATGATGATGTTGACAATGAAGTAGAGTTTGATTATAGCCTCACCTTTGATAACCTAGTTAAATCCAACCTATTTGATAACAATGCCATTTGTACCCTTAGCTTGGCCATTAATCACATCCCTTTGCCATTATATTATCCCTAATTTATAGATTGGGACCAATAAGAATCCAATCTGTTGATTGATGAGTTTCAAAACGATGAGGCATTCTGTGACTTTTTAGGCCTTAAAGACAATGTTCTATTGGGAGATCACAAATTAGGATTCTCAATCACATTAGATCCCATATCCTATTTTAGAGAGCAATTGAACACCCTTAGCCAAAAAAATAAGTAAAACATTGAGTTCCTAAAGTGAAAACCTTTTTGAGGCACTTTTTGACTAGGGAAAAGATAAAGATAAAAGCTAGTATAGTGGTGAAAACCTGTTTTAGGCAACATTAAATAGGGGTGTTCATTTTTTTTGAATTTAAACCATGAAACCACCAATGATAAACTTACTTATGGATCTAAGTTTATCTTTGAGAAACAACAAGTATTTGATCAAATTCTCTAATAATTTTTGACTATTTTTGTTACATAGCTAGATCTCCCATTAGGGGACTCAGATTCATCATGCCTAGGAGAATTTGAAGAGTAAGTCCTAATGGAGGACCTTGACATAATTCAATAGCGCAAGTCATTACCTACTATCCTAGAAGATGGTTTGACCCATCTAGTCAAATATACAATAGAGGTAAATATCAGGACTCCATTAGATCTAAAATGGATAAAATTAGGAACATTCCTCACTAAAGAGGAACATGACATCTTTATATCTCGATTGAAACAATTTTTAGATATCTTTGCATGGGCCTATTTTGACATGCCAAATTTAGACCCCACCTTGGTTCTACACCACCTTGTGGTTAATCTTGATGCCAAATTGGTAAAACAAAAGCTACATAAGATGCATCCTCACATTACTGTATTGGTAAAGAAAGAGTTGGAAAAAATCTTAGAAGTAGGATGTATCTAATCCATTGAATACTTAGAATGGATCTCTAATGTGGTACTTGTTAGTAAAAATATTGAAGGGATTAGAATCTATACTAATTTTTGAGACATCAACAAAGCTTGTCCCAAAGATGATTTTCCATTATCTAATACCAACATGATTGTCAAATCCATGGTAGGTTATGAAATGCTTTCACTCATGGATGGCTTTTTAGGATACAAACAGATTAGAATAACACCAGAAGACCAATATAAAATAGTGTTCACCATTCCATGGGGAACATTTTGTTTCCAAGGAATGCCATTTAACCTTAATAATGTTAGAGCTACATATAAAATGGCCATAACTATCATATTCCATGATATGATGCATGATATTGTTTAAGACTATGTTGATGACATATCAGGAACATTTAAAACTAGGGCTGACCATCCAACAGTGCTACATAAGATATTTGAAAGATTATGGAAGTACAAAGTTAGACTCAATCCAAAGAAATGTGTGTTTAATGTAACTTCAAGAAAACTACTTGGATTCATCATGTCTTATAGAGGTATTGAAGTCAATCCAGCTAAAGTCTATGCCATAATTGAGATGCCACCACCAACCAATATAAAGTAACTTCATAGTTTTCAAGGTAAGATCCAATCAATCCAATGCTTCATCTCTTAATTAGTAGACAATTACCATACTTTTACGTAACTTTTGAAGAAGGGAGTTGCATTTCACTGGGATGATCACTACCAAATAATTTTTTAACAAATCAAAGACTATCTTGTTAATCTACTTGTTTTATTACCTCCTATGTTAAGAAATCCATTCTTGTTATACCTATCAACTACCGACCATGATTTGGGGCCACTCTTCGATCAACATGATGAAAATAGAAAAGAGCATGTTGTATACTACCTAGGTCATACCTTGGTTACATATGAACATAACTATGCACCTATTAAAAAAGCTTGTCTATCCATGGTCTTCATAGCTAAAAAATTACACCATTACATGTTGAATAATAAGACCATGGTCATTTCAAAAGTATATCCACTCAAGTATCTACTATATAAAACATCTTTGCAAGGTAGAATGGCTAAATGGATCATGCTTCTCAATGAGTTTCACATAGAGTATGTCAATCAAAAGGCAATCAAGGGACAAGTTCTTATAGATCAGCTTCTTGAAGCACATCTCACAGACACACAACCACTCACATTTCAATTTACTAATGAATCCATAATGACCATCATTAACACACCCCTTAAGGATCAGCCATAGAAAATATATTTTGATGGTTCATTTACTATACATAGATTGGGCGTAGGACTATTATTTATTACACCATAGGGGTATTTAATCCCTAAATAATTCAAAATCAGCTTTCTTTGTATAAACAACATGCCCGAGTATGAAGCACTTGTTGCAAGACTTTGACAAGCAGTGCATTAGAACATATCTCATATCCAAGTTTATGGTGATTCTTAGTTAATCATGAATACAGTCACAAATTATTTTCAAACCAAAGATGACAAATTGGTTCCATATAGAGCCATGTTCAACACTCTTAAGCAACAAATTTCCAATATTTTGTTTGAGCACATCCCAACGGATGTAATAGAACTACAAATGCCATGGCTACGATTAGCTATCTAATTCAATAAATAGATAAAGCTAGAAAGTGTCAATTCCTCATCAAGAATTTCTTAGCACTAGCACATGAACCTTCAACCATTACCATGATTTGTGACATTGTTGCTCCTAGTTCTATTTAGTACTCAAACCATTACAACTACCTTCATGACCAAGTTACGCCACCTAACCTATCTCAAAAACAAACCAAAGCCTTCATTCATCATTACACTCATTATACTCTACTTGGATCCACCTTTTACTTTCATAGTTTTTATGGAACCCTACTTTGTTGTTTAAATTTGATAGATTCTACACTACTGTTAAGAGAAGTTCACAAATGAGTATGTGGCACTCATTCTAATGGGGTAGTCCTATCCAAAAATCTCTTGCATACTAGTTATTATTAGCCCATAATGGATGTAGATGCCACTGCATATGTAAAAAAGTGTGATAAATGTCAATGACATACTAATCTAATTCATGCCCAAAAAAAACTCTAAAACTAATGTTGACACCATGGCTATTTTCTAGAAGGGGACTTGACCTCATTGGGAAGATTAACCCTACGTCATTTGATAGCCATAAATATATCCTTACCACCACTAAATATTTCACTAAGTGGGTTGAAGCTACACCCCGCACATGATTGGAAAACAAATTTATCAAATTCATTTTCAACCATCTCATTTTCCACTATGATATCCCTTCTGACATTATATTTGATAATGGAAAATCATTCAAGAATAAGGATGTAGACCAGTTATGTACTAAATACAACATCACATAACATTTTTGTACAACATATTACCCTCAAGGTAATGGCCAAGCTGAGGCATATAACACAACTATTGTCAATATTCTCAAAAATATTGTCAATGATGCTGGTCATGATTAACACTTGTAGATATTCCCTAACCTTTGGGCATACCATAACAATCATCATACCCCATAGGAGCCACTCCATACTCACTTTTTTATGGTACTAAAGCTATCCTTCTCATTGAGATCAAATTTCCTTCACTATACATCTCTTTCAAGCATGTCCTAGATGATCATGACTATCGAGTAGCTCACATGCAAGAGCTAGACCTACTTGATGAAAAATGTATAGCTATGCTCAAAAATCTTCAATCATATCAAAACTGACTCAAAAGCCACTATAATCGATGTGTTAAGTATAGAAAATTTGATCTTGGTGATCTTGTTATTAAAAAAAACAAAAGAGTACCATGACTAAGAAAAATCACAAAGGAAAATTCAAGCCAAATTAGATAGGGCCTTTCATCATCACTACATATTATGGATCAAGAGCATATAGGCTTGCCACACCAGATAGAGATGAACATCTTGAGCCGATGAATATTATTCATCTCAAGTGGTACTATGATTGAATGTTAAGGTGTATTATATATAAGGATCATTTTTATTATGTCATTTTATCACTATTCTTATTTGTACAAATACCATCCTTATATGTCTCTTCACCATATCCACTTTCTACTTCCATTCTATCAACCCAGTGTGTTCTAAAGCCTAGCCCATTTGACCTTAGTTTTTACCATTCATTATGTAGTTTCAACATCAAGGTATCTAATTAGTTTCATTAGTTGGTTTACGAACTTCAGATAGATATTGTATTTTGGGATAGTATGATAAAAGTTTTTATAGTTACATCCTTTGTTTATTATTCCTTTCTTACCACCGATCTTGCTACTAATTATAGCTACCTTTGGAAAAATTAGTATCATTGATCTATGCCATTATGTCCTAGTTATAACCATCTATGGGAAAACTATAGGAAATATTAAGCTTTGACTTACTAACTTGCCACTTCTTATGTCATACTATGCCTTTTTTACCAACTGTGCCTATTTTGTTTGAATTGACTGGTACACTAGTCAAATTCTTCTATTGTAAGGGCAAAACTATAGTGACTTGAGGTCTTACTTTGGGATTATATAGGCAATACTCAACACTTGTTAAGGTCATCTTAGTCACCCTTCTCCACCATGCTCTCACCATTTTATGAGCAACTTAAGCCATGCTCTTGTCATTTTGTGAGCTTGCACCATTTAGTGTCTCATCATTATTGATCGAGTTAAGATACTTCAAAAAATTATAAAAATAGTTATAAAAAAATAAAAACATTGGCCACTTCTTTGTCTTAAGGATTCTGGGAACCCTTACTAAGTTACAATAAAATCACTTGCCATTTAGTTTTTCCATCCTTTTTGGCCTTTTCTCGCACACACTTGCCATTTTACAAGACCTTTTATCTTCTTCTATCACATCCATTCTATTTGTTTTCCTCAGCTATCACATTCTTCCCATTCCTTGAGAGAAATACATTTATACTAAATTTTTTTATTATATATTACATCCATGGAACTATGTAGGTAGCATCCACTTGCCTAGTGAATATGGACACAGATCGACCACCCCCTCCTTTTCTTCTATTCCCTGATTTTGTTTGTTTATTATGTTATCACCTATTTTATAGGGAAAATATTCATAGGGTTTCTATTTCATTATTTATTTATTTGTTTCTACTTATTGTGTTTTTTTGTTTACCTGTTTGTTTGATTTTAGCACTATTTCCTTGATTTTGTTTGTGTGTTCATTAGGTGATTCCTTGCCCACACTTATACTCAAATCCATCCATATTCATATGTTTACATTTCCATCATAGTTTCTATCATTGGTACATTATTTTATTGAGTATTGGATTATGGCAATCAGTCCTTATGCATATTTTAGCCAAGTCCTCATGGTGTTATGCCATGATGCCTACTGACACTTACTATAGCAAACCTTAGCTTCTAGAAGTTTATTCAACAATGGTAGCATCTCTTCAGCATTGACATCCCAATTCAATCCCAATCATATCCCAAATAGAGTAATTAACCATGAAATAATTTCAACCTTTATTAGTTCATATGAGCATCTCCCTACTAGTGGTTATTTCAATTCATCATTACCCTATGTGTTAAGTTGTCATCATCCTCAACCAAGTTTGTCATGTTTTCCATAATCGAGGTCTAATGATTATAGCCTCCTATAGTAAAATCATTGCACACCATCCCACCTACATTTCTTAATGATTATAATTGCCTTTGGGCAAATCATTATGTTGTCACTACTTTACTTTTTCTTATTATATAGGGGCATGTTATCTTGTTTGTCTAACTTAACTGGGGTATCTCCATATTCTCAATGACTATAACTGTCTTTGTGCAAATCATTGTGTTATCATACCACATTTCCACTATCAGGTGCAATGCTTATAACCACCTTTGAGAAAAATATTACACACCATCCCACTTGCATTCTAAATGATTTTGACTATTTTTTTAGTATCATTATGTTTTTACCCTATCATCTTTCCTTTCTTTGGTCCCCTTGTTTCACTTCTTTCTCTTTGAGGGACTATTTGATGACCTACTTGTGCCAAACATTCCCTTGAGGGGGCATCATATAGTTATTTTATCATCAGTAAAGTTGTAGGCATATAGTACCTTTTCATTCTTTGAGAAGATGTTACTTTTCTTATAGCTTGCAATGCCTTCCCAAATAGGGGCAAACTATAGACACTTAAAATTGCCCACTAATAACCTCCAATTAGGGGTTTGACTAATTTCCATCCAAAATGCACAATTTGGCCTAAAAACACTAAAACATGATAAATTATGTGAAACTAACATATTCAAGTGCCAATTTTGTCTAAGGTATCACTAAATGGGGTAATACAATTTATGGATCAACTAACTTTGATTAGATCATTTTGAGTCAAAATGTCAAATTTGCACCTAGGTACCCTAGATTGCTCTTTTTTTATCAAATCTCTTGCATGAGACATGTGACTTCATTATTATTTTTGGTAACATCCTAAATGGGATAATGGATACAATGCATCTAACATTGCCTTCCAATTCTAATCTAGTTGAATTCTGGACCAATAACAAGGTATTCTAATCAATTTGAGTAATTTGTGCATAAAGTGCTTAAACATGCTTAAGAGTTAATTAAACCAAATTAAGGCATAATTAATAATTCCATGAAAACTTGTTGAATACTTAATTTTGAAAATGAATATTGAATATTTTCATCATCAGGTGACCTCATTTCTTGGGAAGGCATCCCTAGGCCATAAATGCCACAAATATCAGGATTCATACCATCCATGCCTCATCATTGCCTTCCATGATGCCATCCATACCTCTTAATTCCCCCTTATTCTAATTTCATGATGAGGATAATTATAAACTTAATTCCAAAAATTGAATTAATCCTCAACCACACATTTCAATTTAGGATGGACGGTTCAGGGTGATTCTTGACATTCTAAAAAATCTATAAATAGAGAGGCCATGAACATCATTTATATGACATGATTATTCCAAGTTATAATGTAGAATTGATTAAAAATATTTAATCAACTAGTGTTACTATGACCAAATTGATGTCCAAGCCAAGCCAAGCCACAAGCCAAAGGTGCCAAGGAGAGAGGGAGGTAGCCAAGCTTTCATTGATGAAGACTTCATGAGCACAAGCCAAGAAAGCCACTACAAGAATTTTGGAGCATCCAAGGGAGGTAAAAGAAGGTTTATTTTGTATTGTATTTATGTGTTTTATTCATGTTTGTTAACTAAACTCTCCCTAGTGTCTAGGCCTAGAGATGTTATGCTAGTCAGTTTGTTTCTTTCATTTTGTTTTTATTTTGAAACTAACACCATTCTAACCATCCTCTCTTTAGTCAAATTCTTAGATCAAAATACATATACTCTATGCATCTTTATACTATTTCAAATATAGCATGGAATTTTCTATATATTGACATTTTTCACCATTGGTCCATGTAGTGATGACCAATAATTGGTGATAGACACTTACTTATTCTGTTACATTCTATTGTCAAAGGTAACTTAGGATAATCTACCAACTACTTTTTGAAGTTATGGATAATTTTTTTCATTTCTAGAATGATTCCTTCTAATAAAAGTATCATGTAAAAACCAAAAACAAACAAATTTTTTTTAGACAAACATAATGTCAACAATGTCAAAGAAATATAGATGCAAACAACAAAATGTTGAGATAAACATTTGAATGCATATGGAAGAATGTGGTTTATTCTATGTAATAATGATTGATGGTTCAATAATTAACATTATTTATAATGGAATTTTATTGTGGAGAATAAGAAATGTCTCAAACAAGTTATATTTTTTTGAAAGTGGATATGGTTTTAGCTAATTCCTAAAGATGGATGGAAATGAGTGAAATGAAATGTCATCAATTCTTTTTATTATGAATCATGCAGAAAGACTAACTACTCTTTGTAGAGAAAAGATATTTCTAAATTATTTGATGGAAACTAAAAGATGAAAAACATACCTAAATAATTTAATTCTATAGGTCCTTAGATTCCTTATTTCAAATATATTTTTCATGTCTCTTCTTGCTATTGAAAACTCTATGTTATTTATTAATAACTTGGCATGGATTTGCTTCATGCTAAGAAAACTTCTTCACTATCTTATTCTTTCACTAGGAAATCAAAATCAGGGGTCTAGGGGTGGCACCCCCCATTGGGGTTAAGGGAAAATACCCCTTGTATGTTCCCTATCATGATATAGGGTGGGGTTGAGTAGTGGAGCCCCTCGAAGCTAGATCCAATTTACCATTTTTATAACCATAGATTTTTTTTAACTTAAATATTTATTAATGATTTTATGCTATTTGACACATATTGATGAAAACATGTAATTATTATGAATTTATAGCATCTACAACATTCATAAATTATGAAATAATTGGTCTCATGCACTATATGTAAATTTGATATTTTAGTTTGTATGCTAGTCTGTCAGAATATACATATGATTTTTTAGATCATCATCATTTTTTTTAATGGATTAAAAACTTCCTTATCCATGTAGAATAGTAGGAAACATAGAAAACAAAACAAACATCTAGGACTGAGACTGAAGAATTAAATCTCTGGAGTATTTAAATTTCTATTGCCTATCATACTTTATTTTTATAGTTTAGAAAGAATTCAAAAAAAAATGGTATAAACTCTAGAAATTATTCAAAGAGAAAATAGTAATTGATATGGTTAGATCACCCAATTTAAGAGCAACAAACTATACAAGCTAAAAATTAGTAAGTTTACAAAAATCAATAATTATTTAAGGCTTTCCATCAAGTTGAGATGTTTGACTCACAAAAAATCTAGAGCTATATATTTATTATGACAAATTTGTTGCATGTTGTAAACTAATTTTGTCAACTATGTTTCATGACCCTTATCTACTTCTACTATAATTGACCTTACATGTAGCTTCTTACTATTTTTAATTTGTCTGACCCACATGGATTTTGTTTGAAATAATTTTATATGTATGGTGATATTGCCTGTAATATTTTGGAAGGATGTATTTGTGTATTCCATCTATGAATATCTACATGAATTTATCTATTCATTGACTTGACTTTATTTGATGATTTTCCATATAAATATTTTTGAGTCATGACATGAATTAGCAAAAAACCTGTTGAACCATTATCATGCATACAAATTGGTTAGCCATAATTGATCATAATGAAATTCATTTTACACATAAAATTTTATTAGACAAAATCACCAAGATTTTGGTTGAAGCAACAATTTCTTTTCAACATATGATACAACTTTTTTCTTTTCAATTTTTTGATCAATTATTGCTATATCAATCATTGCTAGAAATAAATTATTCTTACCTGGGATATTGAATACCCCACTTAATTATAGATTAGGAGTATTTATTCATCAAGTACACATATTTCAACACCACCTTGTACACTTCAGCCATCCCTTCATAAATTCCAGCCATGTCTGAATTTTATCCCCAATCAGATCTTGACATGCAATCTTATCTTGTTAGAAATTGTTTGTGTTTTTCAACCAAATAAAAAATAGCAAAACATATTTATTCTATGGATACAAGAGTATCTATTCCATATTTCTCATTGTGAAAAACTATAGAAACTCACGCAATAGGCTATTTTCTCAAATTTATTGGTTATCTCAGAATTTTATTTGCAACCTACATCAACAATTAGATCTTCCTTCATGATGTTAGAAGTTATTATTTTCTACACAAAAAAATTAATATTGGGGGGTTTTGTTTTTGTTTTTGAAAATAAAATCTCTAATTGTAGAAAAATAAATTTTAATTTATTTTAAAGACAATAAAATCTAACTAAACCATTAACTAAGTGTCTTGTGTCACATAATTTGTAAAGAGACATTCCATGTCATTGAGAATTTATTTAGTAGATCCTGAATCTCTTAATGACAGTTTTATTCTTTGACAACAACATGAAAAATGATTAGGGGTCATTAATCCCCTTCATTTAAAAATGTCAATCTAGCGCTGGTGTCTGAAGGTTGTATGCAATAAAAGAAAGAGATCTTTGAAAAATAGTTTATTCTATCACACTTCACACTTGTGGGAATTGAAAATAACACTTGAAAAAATCAAATCACACTTATATAAAGTAAATCACACTTACATAAATCAAATCACACTTGAAAAAAGTAAATTGTTGAATTAAAAAATAGATGACAAGAAAATAAAGCACCTACAGGTTTACACAAACTGTATAAAAAAACTATTTACAGTAGTAAAAAATAAAAAAACAATTTATATCAAAGAGGATAATTATAGAATAAATAAATAAACATAAATACATTGATCCATCTTTCTTAGAATGACTGGCTAGCTCATTCCTTGGAAGAAGATTTATTTAGTACACAAGCTTCAAAATAGGCTGCTCAAAATTATGGAAAGATAAGTATATTGATTGATTTCATTCGGGTATGGAAGGTTACATTTTATAATCTTATACTTCTAACCAACACCTTATTTAAGCATAACAAACTAGATATCCTATCATATCTCAATATCTATAAAAATATGGAGAGAGATATATATTATAATGAAATTACATAAACTTATATTTGATTACAATCTATAATATAAAGTTTGTATACAAAAATATATACATAGAAAGGATTCAAATTTAAAGTGTTCTTTGCGATAGCTAGAATAGGCCAAACAATTTTAAAATACATTTAGAAATACTTTCCAAACAAGTCTATAGCAGTTTTGTTGAAGTCTATAGCAGTTTTGTTAAAAGCCATAGCAACCCATAATAAGCCTACTAAAATCTATAACAAGCCTACTAAAATACATAACAATCCTACTAAAATATATAGATGGTTGATGTAATCCATAGCTAGTCTGATGTAATCTATATTTGGTCTGTAGCTGATCTGATTTAATCTTTAGCTAGTGTGTAGTTGGTCTAATGTAATATGTAGTTGGTCCATAACTAGTTTGATGTAATCTATAACTATTGTATCAAGTCTATTGTAATTTTCATCTATTGTATAATTCTATATAAATCCTATAATAGTCCATAATTTGATCATAATTTTGTATCCATTGTAAAATATGCTAACACTACAACATTATTCGTGAATGGTTACTTATTCATACTTTGAATCATTATTAGCTTAGTATGAACTGTGTATAAGCTTGATTGACATCTTTTTTCCAATAATAATTAGTAATAGATAACAATGAATTCTAAAGACATAGCCATGATATATACTTGTTATTTTATTCTAGATAAACTATAAGTTTGGAAATAAAATTTGGATCCACTTCCTATGCAAGAAAAAATTATTTTATTTTATAGATATAATGAGTCATATTATGGTCTCATAAAAATGCATCATAAATCCATAATACATCTTCAATTATCAAATAATTTAAAATCCATAACCCATCATAAACACATTAAAACTCATAACAATATAAAGCTACATCACATAATCTAAAAATCATAATCCATGTAAACACCATATAATAAATATAACCCATAATATACCACATAAATAAAATAAAAAACCATCTAAACATAATCCAAATAATATATATCCTTAATAAAATAACATGAGATAATATAACAAATGTTTAGTACATAAAACTCATGAATATATATGTATATAGAGGATCAAATGTACATCATAAAAATGTCATACTATAGAAAGTCAATCCATAAAATCAGCCATACATATATCTACTTAGTGAACTAAATATGGATTATTTGGATCTCCACTCCACCTCCTCCACTACCTCCATCATCACCTCTATATCCTCCCCAATTCTTCTCATCTCTCCCTTGTGGTACACTTCCCACACTAGTTATGGTAGTCTGTGTTTAACATGGAGTTTGACCATGCATAAAAACACGAGTGGCATATATAATAACATATGAAAATTGATCTGTAATAACTTACTCATAATATCAGAGCTCTACCACCATGTTTTGATACTTGTTCATGCTCATATTACCTAGATGCCCCATCCTCCTACCCTATACCCCTCCCCCTATGGTGCATCCTGGTACCACTCCTTTTGTAACCCCTATTAGTAATCAAAGTCTCTTGTGCTACTCATAATACCTATCCCAAGCTCAACATGCCTCATCATAGCTTTATTGTAATGAATCATAACACCCATGTAACTTAGTCAAACTAGCCTATAGGTGATCCCACTCAAACACAACTCCAAATAGCTATACCCAGGTCACATCCCTCTTTATTATCACTACCTATATGTTTGGGTCTCCCTCCCTATCTATTTATATATTTTGCATATCCCATCTTGATCGTATCACCCTCTCTTGTCCTCCTCCATGATGGTCTATCTACCATAATAAATATTCCTCTATAACTCTGACATCATCCACATCTACTCCCTCTGTCTCTTCCTCCACCAAAAGCTCTATCTCTATAACCTATGGCTCAGGTAGTTCCCCCTCTAAGTTATACCTCCTATATAACTATGAAACCTTAGGTATATCTTAATGTATCCCAAAATATCACTATATGTACCTTTACTAAAAAATCTCCATATGCTTTGTGCATCACCCCCATAGCCACCTCACCCATTACCCTACCATCAAGTCCATTTCCATCCCTAGCCATGATGGAATTCTAATGTATGGCCTCCATATCACCTCATCCTCCTTTAGCTCCTCCCAAACTTATCTATAGTACTCCAAGTCATGAATTCTCCCATCTCCATGTGGATGACAAAATTCATCTTTCCATCATTAAAATCTAACATTGATTGAAAATCAATGACATCTCAACCATGATAGCCCTAGTAGCATCACTACTCCGATGTCTTTTTAATCCTAGCATTGTAAAACAAAGGTAACATCTAACCTAAAGTGATGTTCTATCCTCCATCCCCACAACTCTCTGTATATCTATGATAGTAGTGTAGGAAGCTAATAAACTATTATTTGATGTTCCCACATGTCATATAGAACACCTGTAAAACTCCATGAGAATCTCCCTCTACCAACGTTAGGTAATGCATAATAAGAGATGGATAACATCATCATAGTGATCACCTATCTCCCATCCCAGTTATGATCATATAGAACCTCAAAGATGAAACCTATTGATGTGAAAATAATATATACACCATCATCCCCATATAACCATGTTAGTGTTACTATCCATCCTCTCTCATCCACTAGAATAATCTCCACTCCTTGCACTGGTAGTTGTAGTATCTAATAGATATCCTCAAGATTTAAGGTTATCTCTCCAATCGATATCCAGAATGTCCCTATAACCAAATCACATCACTCTATTAACACCATAATTAAACTTTAGTCTCGGTATACTTGATTATAGTTGCATAGTCCACCTAATCCTACCACCTTTAAATGCTCTAAATCCACATCTCCCATCACATTTTATAGCCTTTCCAATAATGTTGGCACCTAATCCTACATAGACACTAGTATGTGTTCCTATAATTAGATAAACACCCAAGATTTCTTTAGTTTCTTAGACACTAACCCTATCTACTAAGTTTTCTTTATCTCCTAGAAATTGGCACCGACCCTTATGAGATTGACATTGATTGGTACCTAGTCAACATTGATTGTTTGATTGGCATCAATCCATAATTAATCAATGGTCGATCATTAGGTAATTGCTATCGATCCCTTATGGGTTGATTACAACCCTTGTTAACTCTCAACAATGCCAAACCTAGCCTAAAAATAGATAAAAAAAATAAAAAACTTAAAAATAATTCAAGCCTACCTCATCATGTGATCGTCATAGTCATCAACCACTCCTACTAGCCTCCATCATATATAATTCACTAAAATGTGTAGATAGATGTCATTTTTTTTGCCTTTAACTCACACTATCTCAATTGAAAAAAGAGAACCTAACTTTTTTGGCATCTTATTTATATCCATTTGGGATCGATGTTTATTCTTTTGTGATCAACATTGATTCTCTTGGAATCGATATCGATCCTTTGGATCAATGTGAATTCTATCCATTTTTGGCTAATCCTTTATACTAATTACAAATATTTTACCTCCTTATAATCCTATTCTAAGGTCACTTAAGTTATCCTTTATTAAAACTATCCCATCCTTTAATATCCATCATTATGAACTTATGGACATGGACCCCTTGATGGTCCCACAACCTTTGAGAGGTCTACATTCATTTCAGATTTTATCCCCTATACATCCTAAAAGTGTACCAAATATTGAGAGTGAGTATATCTATGTAGAGCACATGTACCAAGACATCAGATGCTTTGGTCATTCTACCCTAGCCTTTTGCCTCTTGACTACCTTCAATCATGCCTACATGTTCATAGTTATGACAATCCATTACTTGTTTACCTCGGGGCATTATTATTTGGATATCCTATACCTTGTTCGTGCAATATTATATTTTATGTTTATCCTTACATATTAAATGCTCATTTTCCATAAATCTTATCCATTACCACCTCATTTTCAAACCTATCTCCACCTCATCATCTTTCACTAGCTCCCATTTTTATGAGGGATACCTCCTCACATAAACCTAGGGCATTAGACCCATCATAATTTTTGTATCATGGTAGGTTATCACAGACCAGTCAACAAAAAGGGGAAAATGTAAACACTATTAATTTACACCATTATATTATGAATAAATTTGTCTTACCACTTCCCTATCCTTTTTTATGATAGATAATATAGTTTTACCATTTACAATCCTAAATTGCATAATTAGTTTTACTAATTACTTTTTACATAGATAACTAATTAACTCTCCCTAAATATGAGTAAAACTAATTAGTACCTCACCTATCATTCTATGATGAGACTGATATCTCATTTGAGTTAGGGCTTTGTACAGTCATCTTTGCCCTTACTCTAGAACCAGTCATTGAATAACTATAATTAAAATAAGAATAATAAAATTTAGGTATAGCTTATTATAATGAATGATTTTAAAACATATATGCAATATATTAATCTATTTAATTTTAGTATTACATCTTACCATATGCTTAATTATAATTTATATCATTATATAATCCACTTGATTACATAAAATAGTGGACTAACATCCCTTTAAATAAGTATACCACTTTGTGGAATTGATCTAGGATCAAGAAGTCCACTTATCTATCTTATTAATCCAATCTTTTCCAAGTTGCCTCTTATGTGTAGGTAATCCTTCCTTACCAAAATAGACTTCCCATTTCACTAGATCAATGATGCACAACTTCCATTATAGTTATTCCTTTTAAGGCACTATATCATTACTCTTTTTAGTAATTTATTTTATTAAAGAAAAATGAGCATAAAATTACTAAAACAACACACACACACACACACACACACAAAAGAAAAAAAAACATAATTAATTGTTTTATACAATAAACAACATCAATCACAAATAGGGGTATATCCCCTTGTGATCCAGAGTTCATTCTATAAAAAGTTTTCAAATCATGATGAAACTAATTTCATAACGTAGATCTTATTGAGATATTTTCGATGCATTTTTTAGAACGTAGATCTGAGTTCGAGAGCTCCTATTATGGCCATTTGAAGATTGGTCAAAAAATGTCTCTTGCAACATGTGGCATGTGTTTCGAGGTTGTTTCAAAATTTAGACCTATGAGAGGTCAAAACATGGAAAATTGAAAGGCTTAAAAAAATGGTTTGATGACATGCCACATCATCAACATGCCATGTGGAGTTAAGTGTGAGATAAGTTCATTGAGCAAGGTGGCGAGACCAAGCATGTGGCAAGTTCAAAGGAAAGACCAAGTCCAACGTCGACCTTAAGTCTTGCGCCCAAGTCATGTTTGGCACATCTACCAATGTGCATGCCAAGATAGGTGCCTTGAGCCCACCAAAAGGGGGCATTAATAGATTCAAGGAGGCCACCAAGCTATTTAAAGAATGAAACTACCTTCCACATAGCCCATGTGGGATAAAGATAAGCTTAAGCGCACCCAAAAAGAAGGGAGAAGATTTCAAACTCATGCATAAGCACCTAAAAGAAAGGCCAATAGTTTGAACCCCTGACCTACCACTAAAAAGAGATAGACTTTGACCACTTGAGCTGCAGGGGTCGAAGTGCTATTTAAGGCACGAATTTGTATATAAAGGCAAGCTTCTGGCCAACTGTGTATGGGAGATTATAGACCCACTTACAGTATTTGGTCATTTTGGAGCCCTTAGAAGTCGAATTAGAGCTTGGAGTAAACTAAAAAGTTGTTTAAAATTCTGATACGCTCTATTTAGTATATTAATTTACCCATTTTAGAGAATTTGTGATGCCATTTTAAGCTATATAAGTTACCAATTTTGATTTGGAGAAGCCTCTGCGTGTGATTCAGGAAGGTGAAGGACGTGTTGAGTTAGCCAAGGTCTTTCGAAGGTCTGAAACACTATTTTTGTAGAGAGATGTGATCTTTTTTTATTTTTAAGTATTATTTTGGCTTGAAAATTTAGCAACAATCAATGGATGAATTCGATAAGAACCCAGGGACATAGGAAATTCTTAACCCCATAAACAATTTCTATGTTTTGATCTTTGGATTCATTTTTGCATTTCAATTTTAGTTAAATTGCAGATTATAATTCATATTTTAATCAAGAATGCAAAATTTAATCATTTGATCATTTATGATAAATTGAGTAAATTGGGAACTTAGAAAAATCTGATAGTTTCAAAGGATAAATGATGTGAACTTTCAATTCACCTGTATTTCAGTTTTGAAACATGTTTCTTGGATCAAATTTTCATCAATTTTTAATCATTACAACATATTATAAGTTGAGAAATTCAAAATTTGTACTTTTAAAATTTCACTTGAGTTTTATCAGTGGAGTTTATGGATCAATTTGGTATCAGAGTGGTTAGAATGCAGGGATTGATTCTAGTTGTGTATTGATAGTTGCTTCCAGAATAGTTGGATTATTGGTGTTCGTAAGAAACCATGGGCAAGTTGTCATAGATTAAGGCCATCAAAGATGAAAATGTAATCTTGAGATGCTATAAATTTGCACTTGAATTGCAAGTGGCAAAGTTAAAATCCGAGCTCGAATCCAAGGATGAGCTCTTGATTAGATTGCAATGTGGTGAGTGTGAAAAGGTAAAGCCTTCAACTTTAGATGCATAAAATATGACTGAGTGCACTATAATTTTTTCTCCATAGGAATCTTCATCTTTTTCTACCATTTCAGATTCAGATTCTAGTAATATTATTTTTGGTGATTTTGAAAGATACACTAAGGGCATAGAATCTAAATTGTTGTTTAAAAGGGGTTATAATGGAGGAGAACTTGGTAGAGATAGCCAAGGTATAACTAACCCAATTCATGTTGAGCATAGACCTATTCATGCAAGTTTGGGTTATACTAGTGTGCAAGTGGATGATGGAGAAGTTTCTTCCATGGCTAAAAGAAGACGAGCTTCCAATAGCGAAGGTTCAAGACCACTAGTTTAAAAGTGTAAAGGTAAAAGAGGTATTGAGATTCCACCTCATAATTATTACACTAAATCTTCTGATCCAATTAATACTTTTAAGAAGTTTGGATATAATGTATAGAAGATAATGCAATCATTTCCATGCGCTTTTTGTGGGATGAATAACCATAGTGTTAAGACTTGTTGGAAACAAAATGCTTTGTTGAAGTAGATTGCATGTTTGAAAGACCATTCTCATGTTAAGTTGGGAATTGGCAAAAGGGGACCCTCACCTAAGAAGGATGTTTACACTCATTGTAAAGTGAGTGGACATAGGATTGATAGACGTTTTAAGCTTCATTCATCTTCACATTCAAGTAATGTTAAAACTAAGATGATTTACAAACCTCTCACTAAGGTTAATGAAGCTAATTCAATCCATAATGTAGTTGACAACACAACCCAGAATAAGGTAAAACCTACAAGTGAAAATCCATTTACAATGTTAAGTCAACAATCTTTTCAATTTCATATGGCAAATCCCAAATTGATAAAGTATGCAATTGATAATGAATCCACAGAGACAATCAATTTCACTAGGAAGAAATAATTGGTTAAGTGGATTATCACTACATTATTTTTATAAATCATGCTTAAGCATTCACCTAAGGGAATGAACAAGCTTTGGTAGATGTAGATTATAGTTGGTGGGAACACTTCAAGATAGGTTTACCATATGAAGTTTTTCAATTCTCACTTTTTGATAACTCTAAGTTTTTGATCTCTAGAATATATTGTATGGGTAGTCTAATAATGGATAAGAAATTAACTCATTTGAAATAGTTGGGGATATAGTAGAGTGATGTTGTGAGTTATTTCCTTAAAACATTTGATAGTTAGACTACTATTTTTAATGTATCTATTTTGGCACATGGATGTATAGATGCATTGTAAGACCCTATGGGCATGTTTAGATGATAGGCAACATACACTTTTGGTTGTTTGTATTTTGCTTAGAATTGTAAGTCCCATTCATGGAAATGAATTTCAACATGCCTACAACATTAATTATATGTTGTTAACATTATAAACTTGTCTTACAGTTACATTGGGAGTTCTTTCAGTTTTTGGCAATTCACCACTTTACAGGATGTGACATTTGGGCAAGCAGTTTGATATGTTGTAATCACTTTTGCAGTTGAAAATTCACTTATTCATGCCTTTGGATTAGGAATTTTTATAGTTAGATTGTGAATCACTTTAATGCAATTGTTTATATCTCTTGCTATGATTGGGTTCTATTTTTATGGATGCAGTAGACCAGTTATAAGATTTCAGGTGATAGTCAACTTTTGGAGACTAAAAGCCTCTTTTGTAGGAAGGTGTGATCTAGAGTTCATTATAGAAAAAGTTTTAAAATCATGATGAAACCAATTTCAAATTATAGAGCTTGTTGAGAGATTTTTGACACATTTTTTAGAACGTAAATCTAAGTTCAGGAGCCCCTGTTATGGCCATTTGAAGATTGGTCAAAAAATGTCTCTTGCGACATGGGGCACATGTTTTGAGGTTGTTTCAACATTTGGACCTATCGGAGGTCAACACTTGGCAAATTGAAAGGTTTGAAAAAAATTATTTGATGACATGCCACATCATCAACATGCCAAGTGGAGTTAAGTATGAGATAAGCTCGTTGAGTAAGGTGGCGAGACCAAGCATGTGGTGAGTTTGAAGGAAAGACCAAGTCCAATGGCAGCCTTAAGTCTTGTGCCCAAGTCATGTTTGGCACATCTACCAATGTGCAAGCCAAGCTAGGCACCTTGAGCCCATAAAAAGGGGGCATTAATAGATTCAAGGAGGCTGCCAAGCTATTTAAAGAATGAAACTGCCTTCCACATAGCCCATGTGGGATAAAGATAAGCTTAAGCGTGCCCAAAAAGAAGGGAGAAGATTTAAAACTCATGCATAAGTGCCTAAAAGAAAGGCCAATAGTTTGAACCCCTGACCTGCCACTGAAAAGAGATAGGCTTTGACCACTTGAGCTGCGGGGGTCGAATTGTTATTTAAGGCATGAATTTGTATTTAAAGGCAAGCTTCTAACCGACTGTGTATCGGAGATTATAGACTTGCTTACAATATTTGGTCATTTTGGAGCCCTTAGATGTCGAATCAAAGCTTAGAGTAAACTAAAAAGTTTTTTAGAATTATGATATGCTCTATGTAGTATATTCATTTTCCCATTTTGGAGAACTGGTGATGCCATTTTGAGCTATTTAAGTTACCAATTTTGATTTGGAGAAGCCTCTACGTGTGATTCAGGAACGTGAAGGACATGTTGAGTCAGCCAAGGTCTTTCGAAGGTCTGAAACACTATTTTTGTATAGAGATATGATCCTTTTTTGTTTGTAAGTATTATTTTGGCTTGCAAATTTAGCAATAATTAATGGATTGGTTTGATAAGAACCTAGGGACATAGGAAATTCTGAACCCCGTAAACAATTTTTGTGTTTTGATCTTTGGATTAATTTTTGCATTTCAATTTTAGTTAAATTATAGATTATAATTCAGATTTTAATCAAGAATGAAAAATTTAATCATTTGATCATTTACAATAAATTGAGTAAATTAGGAACTTCGAAAAATTTGATAGTTTCAAAGGATAACTGATGTGAACTTTCAATTCACCTATATTTCAGTTTTGAAACATGATTCTTGGATCAAATTTTCATCAATTTTTAATCATTCCAACATATTATAAGTTGAGAAATTTAGAATCCATACTTTCAAAATTTCACTTAGAGTTTATCAGTGGAGTTTACGGATCACCTTGTGTATACAAATTATCATCACTACCTATCTCACATCACTAGATGTGGAGGCTCCAAAATCCCATAAAGGCCCATAGGATCAAGACAATTTTTATATAATATCTTATAGTTAACCTATATGATATAGTCATTCACCATACACTAAACAAATAACATCATAGTGATCAATCAAAACCTTCATTAGCTTAACCATTCTCCATTATGGTATGTTTCTTTTATCCATCTCTATGTGCAACTCATCATGCTAAGTGACTATTTTATGAAATTATACCATTACTCAACCAACATGATAAAATAAGGGTGAATTAACTCCCATAATGTCTATAAATATCTCTATTAAACAATCCCCAATAATGTAAATTCATGCACTTTGATTTAGAGTCTGTATAATGTGACCTACGATTAATGAACACTAGTTATTGCCTATAACCAAGGATTATAAATGTAAAATCAGATAAAAATATTGTATACACTTATTCAATTATCAACACAAATAAACTATACATAACATACTCACATGTGGATGTAATATCAACCTCATATAAAGGCTACAGACCTATGGGGTCTCCACCATGTCTATCTCCATTATCACCACTCCACACTTCAGGTACTTCACTATGGGGAAACAATCATTATAAATAATAATGCCCATTAGGCACCTACCCACCACAATGTATATGTATTTGTGCATCCAACATAATTAAATTTAGATAATGGTAAAATTAGATATATCTTTCTAAGAGGTAAAGGGGCCAAATCCATTTTTGATTTCATTGGTTTATCATTTGGACTATGGCCACTCTCATTATGTGATGCCATGGATATGAATCTAAGGGCACACCCTAATAAATACCAAACTTTACTAAAATATAATCATACTAAAAAATATAATAAACTCTAGGAAAATGATCAACTAACCACATGTTATCATGTACACAACACAACTACTATGCATCCTCAGCTTACCTTACAAATGTCCTATATGACTTCCATATAGTATAGTTTGGTGTCATTTGATCCAATATAATATGATACTTCATAGTAGTATGTTTTATACCACAATTCACCACCAACCATGATAAAAATTACTAATGATGGGCCCATCATGATAAAGATCCACCAACTAGACTCATAATTGAAATGTTTTCATATGCCCATACATGTAAAAGTGTACTAGCACCTATCCTGCCCCTCGTATCTCCTACAAAAACCTATATAAATATATGTAAAAATGGGATATCATGGTAAAAATATGTTACATTTGATAGGATATAATTATCAGCCCACCATCGATAAGTATGAAAAAAGTTAGTAAATAAGAGATAAAATTATATAGTCATGGAATAGTAACTCTAATAATAGTATCTAGAGGATAATAATGCTCAACTCTACATCTATTGAGTGTTTCCTATTAAATTACATATGAGACATTTGAATATAAATAATGCCTTTATATTCAAATACATGTTCCCTTTACCCTATGACAGTCAACCTCATAATTTGGGAAACATCCTCCAAAGTGATAGTCATCTCCCCTATCAAGAGCTAGAAAGTACAAGTGTTAGGATTCCATATTTTAACTAATGTTATTATAAGATGGAAATCATATTATACCTATCCTAAATGGGCCACATATCCAAATTATACATTTTAAATACCTAAAATAATATTATTTTAACAAATAAACTTTAAATCTAAGTGAAGAAGTAAATCCCATGAAAATAAACAAATTTAGACATACTAGTCTACATAGAATTTGGTAATTTTGTCACAAAAACCCTTGAAAACATACTCAATTTATATAATATTATTTTTTTTCACTAAAATTAAATATTATATAATAAAAATTAATAATAATAAATAAATATGAAATATGGAAACTATGATAATAATATATCACACCAAATTTTCAATCTACACAACACTGCCAACACTATTTAACCCCAATTTGAAGGATGAATATTCACAACTCTCAGAGCTAATTTAAAATGGAAACAAATAGAAAAAATAATAATTTATAGTAAAATCACACTACAATATAATAAAAACATACCAAAAAAATATGACACCCACAAGTCTCCACACAACTTCACTAGAAAAGCTATAAACAACACACACACACACACACACACACACACACACACACACACACACACACACACACACACACACACACACACACAACACAACTAGAATTCTAGACTAGATTCTATTGGAGTTGTTGCCAGAATCCAGATAATGCAAGTGCAATGGAGATGTGATCACATGAGTTGAAGCAAGTTCACACCACATAAATTCTAAAGCAATTTGAAATTAACACAAGAAGATAAATTGCACAAGATAAAATGGAGAAAACCAAAATTTTATTAGCTTGAGATGGCCAAAGTGAGGAATACATATAGGAGAGTACGTAAGTAACTCCTCCACAAAAGGTGGACAAGGAACCCCAAGAATAGACAGTAACTCCTCCATGAAAAGTGGTGACAAGGTGCTAAGAATAGAGAAGTAACTCCTCCATGAAAGGTGGTGACAAAGTGCTAAGAATAGAGAAGTAACTCCCATCAAGGGAGTTACTTATGACATTCTTATGACACCTATGACACATCTATGACACACACCTCCAAATAAGATAGCCTATCCCACAAATGTAGGAAAACTCCATGTGTGCACAAGAAATACAATTTTCCTAATTAATAAATAGGGAAAAATAAAAACCTACACTAATACCCCCCATAAGCGTAGCTTAGGTGGGCAGTGTGGAAATATAAAATGGGTCCCAACAACTAGGCCTGATGAGGTACCCATGTACAAATGCAATCTCCCATAAGATAGAGAAAAAGAGAAAACCCATAGGAAAAAAATCCCCCCCCCAAAAGAGACATAAAAGAAAGAAAAGGCTATAAATCCCCCCTGAAGATGATGTTGTTGCAGATGTGGACCACACCATAAGAAGCGCTCATAGATGAATGAACTTTCTCTCGGTGAAATGTTTGGTGAAGATGTCTGTAACCTGATCTAAAGATTGGAAAAATATCAAGTTAATGACCTGACTATGAATCAGCTCCCAAATGAAATGCATGTGAATCTCTATGTGCTTGGTCTGCTAGTGTTGATCTGGATTCTTGCAAATTTGAATGGTACTCTAGTTGTCACAATAAATGATGGTGGGCTACTTGATAGGAATGCCAAACTCAAAAAGAATCCCCTAAAGCCAAATAGCCTCAGTAGCTGCATTAATAGCTCCCTTGTACTCTGCCTTTGTGGATGATATAGAAATAGTGTTCTGCTTCTTACTAGACCAACTGATAGGACCAAAACCTAGAGAGAAACTATAACTAGAAGTGGACTTGCATGTCTATGAATTGCCAGCCCAGTCTAAATCTATATATCCAACCAAGTTAACATCTATGCCAAATATATAATGAATCCTATATCTATGTGAACCCTGTATGTAATGCAAGATCCTCTTAGCTACTTTCCAATGCAGCTGATGAGGTTTTTGCATGAATTTGGAGACAAGTCCCACTATATATGATATGTCAGGCCTAGTGTGAGTCAAGTAGATGAGACTACTGACAAGTTGTTGATATTGAGTGGCATTAGCCAATGGTGAAGAACAATTAGCCTTAAGCTTCACTCCTAATAGAAAAGGAGTTGGAGATGGCTTGCAATCAGCCATGTGAAACTGAGCCAATAAGTCAAGAGCATACTTAGGCTATGCAAGAGAAATCCCTGAATCTAACTATGAGATCTTGTTACCAAGGAAGTAGTGCAACAAACCCAAGTCTGTCATGTCAAATCTATCCTGAAGAGATGCCTTCACCACTAAAATAGCCGATGAAGAACTCTCAATGATCAAAAGGTCATCAACATATAAAACCAAAATCAAGAGCGAATCATCCTACCACAAAAAGTAGACATTAGGATCAGAATGGAACCCAGTGAAACCTAATGTGAGAAGGAAGGAATCCATCTTGGCATAGCAAGCCTGAGGGGCCTGTTTGAGGCCATAGATAGATTTCTTAATTCTGCATACTAAGGAAGAATCCTAAACAAATCCTAGCAGTTACTCCATGTAGATCTCCTCCTCTAGGTCTCCATGAAGAAAGGCACTCTTCACATCCATTTGATGCATATCCCAACCATGTGCTATGGTAATAGCTAAGGTGAGTCAGATAGAAGTCATCTTTGCAATGGGTGTAAAGGTCTCTGAGTAGTTAATGCCTGCCACCTATGAAAAACCCTTGGTGACCAATCATGCCTTATACTTATAAACTGACCCACCTACTGCAAACTTGGTTTGATATATCCACCTACATCAAACCATCTTTCTTCCCTTAGAAAGTGAAGTCAAGTCCCAAGTGTGATTTCTGATTAAGGAAGAATATTCTTCCTCTATAGCACTATCTGACTCAGGTACCCCCGATGCCTCTTGAAAAGTCTATGGATCTAAAATTATAGAAAAGAAGGCATGTGGATCTCTCTTAAAATCCCTCCTAGTATATCTATCATCTATATGATCTCCTGCCCAAGTGTTAGCACTCTCAAGTGTCTGTTTGGCCCAAAGCGGCCTAAAAGTGGGTGAGTAATGTGCTAACTCCACATCCTCTGACTGACTAGAGGTAGATGACTCTGCATCACTATCCTCACTGTCTAAACTCAAAGAAGAAGATGATGTCTCTGGCTCAATAACCTATTGTGGCTGATCTAAATCTGATGAGGAATCATCATGAAGAAGTAGATCCGATGAGGGAGAAGAAGTGCCAAGTGTTGAATCTCTAGGATTTTCCTAAAAATGGACACTTCTCTCGATGAACAAATCATGAGTGACTAGATCTAGAAGGTGATATCCCTTAATACCATCTAAATATCCTACAAAGATGCAAAGCTTAGACTGACATTCCATAACTTTGCATTTCTTCTTTAGAATGCGGGCCATGGTTGGGGATCCCAAAACTCTAAGGTGCTCAACATCAAGTTTCCTTTTATGCCAAGCTTCAAAGGGTGTTATCCCTTTCAAAGCTTTGTGAATAACCCTATTTTGAATGTAGCAAGAACAATTGATGGATTCAGCCCAGTAATGTGGTGCTAAGGATTTGGAATGAATCATAAAGCTACCCATCTCTTTCAAGAACCTATTATTGAATTTTGTAACCCCATTCTGTGAAGGACTATAGGTGACTATGCATTGCAAATCAATCTCCTCTGTGGTGCAAACTACTCAAAATTGATGCTAACATACTCCCCTCCATTATTAGTTCGAAGAACCTTGATGGATTTCTCACTCTATTTCTCAACAAGAGCCTTGAAGTGTAGAAAATTTTCAAACACTTCAGACTTTTGTTTGAGAAAATATATCCAAGTGTATCTAGAGAAATCATCAATGAAAGTGAGGATGTACTTGGCCCTTATGAAAGATGGTTTGAGAAAGGGTCCTTATACATCACTGTGGACTAACTCCAAAGGTTGTGAATCCCTCCAAGCTTTGCCTTTCTCAAATTTTGCTTAGGGATGCTTCCCAAGGGAACACCCCTCGCAAAGTCCTTTTGAGAATTGGAAACGAGGCTAGCCAATGACCATGTCATTTTTGCAAAGTTGCTCAAGGTAGTAGTAGTTAAGGGGGCCAAACCGCTCATGCCATAATTTGATAACTCCATGTGAATGAGTCAATAATGCTATTGGAGAAAAATCTAATGCCAAATGTGAGAAGGTGTATAACCTGGCTTGGTGATCTGCCCTACCCACTGCCACTGTAGTATCACTATGCAACTTCTTGATAGCCATTGAATATGGTGAAAACTCAACTCTTATGCCCTAACCAATGTGAGTGACTTGCTACACTGATAGGAGATTTGTTGAAAGAGAAGGAAGACTTAGAACATTGTTGATTGTTCTTCCTTCCATTTCAACTGACCCTCTCCCTACAATGGAAACTGATTTGTCATCACCCAAACTAATTTAAGTCATGTTATAAGGCTCTAAAGTTGAAAACTCAACTAGTGAAGAGCCCATGTGGTGAGAAGAACCTAAGTCAATGACCCATGAAGATGTAGAAGCTATTGTAGCTACAAGGGCCTTTCCCTTTTCTTTCTTCTTACCCTTGCCTTTTGCCTTAGTAGAATCTTGGGTAGATGAATTCTGCTTGATGGACTCTAGAACACCTATGTTGTTCTTCTCTAGAAGATGAGTTAGGTGATCTATTTGTTTCTTCATACATTTTTGTTCATCATGCCTTGTATTTTTACAATAGGCACACTTAACCTTCTCCTTCTTAGGTTTAACATTAGAAGAGGAAGTCACAATGTTGTTTTTGGCAGGATTGGTGTTTTTTTCTTCTTCTCTTGGTCATTGTTCTTTTTATTCTTCTCCTTTGTTGAAGTCTTATCCTTGCAATTTCTAGATATCAAATATTGGGATTTAGTAGACTTTATTGTGCCCATTTGAATTAGCTTATCTTACTCCCTAGTCAAGTCAGCAATGAATGAATCCAAAGAAGACATTTTTCATGTAGTGCCAAGGGCACTTTTTGTGGCATGGAAAGTGGAGACAAAGACTGAATAGCTTGCACCTAACTTTGCAGGAATATAAAGTATGAGGTGATCATCTTTCTTCTCTATCTCACATTCTTTCAATTGCAATCTAAGGGACTTAAACTTTGTTAAGAAGTCTTGTAGGGTGTTAAAGTTGCTAGGACTTAGACTTATGAGTTCATTTTCGAGCTCATGACCCCTCATCTCATCAAATTTTCCAAATAAATTTTCTAAGGTGTCCCATATGTCATTGGGAGTCTAAGAGGATTCTATATGGAAGAGAAGTTTTGGAGACACAGACAAGCTCAATAATCCAAAGGCTTCATCACTACGGTTGTACCACTTAACCTTTTCAGCATCAATATTGGGTTCTACTTCAGTACCCATGGTGATCCTATACAACCCTTTGCTTCTAAAAATGATTGACATTTTAACCTTCCATTCATGATAGTTGAAGGGTGTTAGGGGTTTAAGTTGAAAAGAATCCATTTTTAGCTGAATTTAGGTGAAGTTGTGTTGATTACAAGTTGTGAATTTATGCAGAAAGGAGAATGAAAGTGAAGATTTACAAGTTGTGAAAAGCAATCACACCCCACCCAAATATTGTTCCCCCAAATATGCAAGTACACACTCAAAAGACATTTGACTTAGCTGAGAATGCATCTTAGAGCAATCAGTGCAAGACTAAAGCAAACAAGACATCAAACTCAACTAAAAATGCGTCCCGAGAGACCCAAATTTTTGGGACTTTATAAACTAGTGAGTTTTTGACAAATAACAAGCCTACACTATGGAAAATTAAATTACAAACACTTTTTCAAAAAATGGCACAAAAAACTGAGCTACCATTTGCAAGATATTAGAGGTACAATTTCCCTGTAAACTAGTGTTTTTGCAAAAAAACACTAAAATATTAAAAAATACCTGTTATGAGAGAGAAAGTGGCCTTCTAACCACTCATTGGATTCAACACGGAACAAGGAATCCAAAGGAGGTTTGTGTGAGGGGGAATTGGCCTCTTGCCAACCTGGGCCTCACCCTTCGTCTTCATAGGTCGAAGATACAAGTTAAAATTCAAACCCCCAAAATTACCAAACTCTCTAAAAACCTTAATACTCAGTCAAATTGACTGATTTTTGTTTTTTACAAGTCAATCTTCATTAAAAAATTTTAGTTAAGGATAGAATGGATAGAATGGCAAAGTTTTTAAAGGTCCACATGGGATGCCAAGTAGGAAGGGTTGCCAAAGAACAAAACACAATCCAGATTTGAAGAAAAGAGAAAATGGAAGTAGCAGCGTTGTGCTAGACCGTATGGCCTTTCTAAGGCGTGATAGAAGACTTCACCAAAAAAGAGGCACAGAAGCTGATTTATTAATAGAAAACCAAATAGGAGGTGGCATCCAAAAAAGGTGCATTTCTAAAAAAAATTTGCAATAAAACAAAAGAAACAGACCTAGGCCGTACGACTAGCTTGGCTAGTAGGAAAGGACGTCATATAGCTAAAGGCTTGGCTGATACTACTGCTAGAAGGTGCAAACTAGAAGCTAGACATAGAAGTCAAGGATAAAATTAGAATTTTGGCACCTACCTCCTTACTCTCTACTCAACAATGGCCCCTAACTACATCAACCTATAGATTTATTTGCAAACAACTTGTCTACTAGTGGTATTCTACCAAGGCACCTAAATGCAAGGATCCCAAGGAAACTAAAAAAAAATGATATAGATAAATTTTTTGAAAATTTTAGACCAAATAAAGAATAAAAAAATAAAGAGAACTCCACTCCTCTTGATTTCAAAATAAGCTAAAAGCATAATCACACACAAGATTACCGGGTTAGTTATGATACCATATCGGAGTTGTTGCCATAATCTGGATAATGTAAGTGTAATGGAGACGTGATCACATGAGTTGAAGAAAGTGCACACCACATAGATGCTAAAGCAATTTGAAAATAAAAATCAACCAATGGTAAAGAACAATCAGCCTCAAGCTTGACTCCTGATAGAAAGGGAGCCGGAGATGGCTTACAATCAGCCATGCGAAACCGAGCCAATAAGTTAAGAGCATACTTAGGCTATGCAAGAGAAATCCTTGAATCTGACTGTGAGATCTTGATACCAAAGAAGTAGTGAAACAAAACCAAGTCTATCATGTCAAATCTATCCTAAAGAGTTGCCTTCACCACTATAATAGCTGATAAAGAACTCCTGGTGATCAAAAGGTCATCAACATATAGAACCAAAATCAAGAGCAAATCATCCTGCTATAAGAAGTAGACATTAGGATCAAAATGGCACCTAGTGAAACCTTCTATGAGAAGGAATCCATCTTGGCATACCAAGCTTGAGGGGCCTATTTGAGGCCATAGATATATTTCCTAAGTCTGGATACTAAGGAAAAATCATGAACAAATCCTAGCGGCTACTCCATGTAGATCTCCTCCTCTAGGTCTCCGTGAAGAAAGGCACTCTTCACATCCATCTAATGCATATGCCAACCATGTGTTATGTTAATATCCAAGTTGAATCAAATAGAAGTAATCTAAGCAATGGGTGAAAAGGTCTCTGAGTAGTCAATGCTTGCCACCTATGAGAAACCCTTGGTGACCAATCATGCCTTATACTTATCAACTGACCCATCTACTGCAAACATGGTTTGATATATTCACCTACATCAAACCATCTTTCTTCCCTTAGGAAGTGAAGTCAAGTACCAAGTGTGATTTTTGATTAAGGAAGAATATTCTTCCTCCATAGCACTATCCCACTCAGGTACCCCCAATGCCTCTCAAAAAGTTTGTGGATCCAAAACTGTAGCAAAGAAGGCATGTGGATCTCTTTTAAAAATCCCGCCTAGTATGTCTGTCATCTGCGGGATCTCCTACCCAAGTGCCATCACTCTCAAGTGTCTGTCTAGCCCAAAGTGGCCTAGAAGTGGGCAAGTCAGGTGCTAACTCCTCATCCTCTGACTGATTAGAGGTGGATGACTCTACATCACTATCCTCACTGTCTGAACTCAAAGAAGAGGATGATGTCTCTAGCTCAAGAACTTGTTGTGGCTAATCTAAATTTGATGAAGAATAATCATGAAGAAGTAGATCTGATGAGGGAGAAGAAGTGTCAAGTGTTGAGTCTCTAGGATTCTCCTAAAAATGGACACTTCTCTCGATGAACAACTCATGAGTGACTAGATCTAGAAGGCGATATCCATTAATACCATCCAAATATCCTACAAAGATGCAAGGCTTAGATTGACATTCCATAGCTTTGTGTTTTTTCTTTGAAATGTAGGCCATGGCTAGGAATCCAAAAACTCTAAGGTGCTCAACATCAGGTTTCCTTTTATGCTAAGCTTTAAAGGGTGTTATCTCTTTTAAGGCTTTGTGAGGAACCCTGTTTTGAATGTAACAAGCACAATTGATGGCTTTGGCCCAATAATGTGCTGCTAAAGATTTGGAGTGAATCATACAGCTACCCACCTCTTTCAAAAACCTATTCTTGCATTCCAAAACCCCATTTTATGAAGGACTGTAGATGACTATGCACTGTAAAACAATCCCCTCTATGGTGTAAAACTGCTCAAACTTGATGCTGACATACTCCCCTCCATTATCAGTTTAAATAACCTTGATGGATTCCTCACTCTGTTTCTCAACAAGAGCCTTGAAGTCTAGAAAATTTTCAAACACTTCAGATTTTTGTTTGAGAAAATATATCCAAGTGTATCTAGAGAAATCATCAATGAAGGTGAGGATGTACTTGGCCCTTGTGAAAGATGGTTTGGGAAAGGGTCCCGATACATCACTGTGGACTAACTCCAAAGGTTGTGAATCCCTCCAAGTGTTTCCTTTGTCAAATTTTTCTTTGGGATGCTTCCCAAGGGAGCAACCCTCGCAAAGTCCTTTTGAGAATTAGACACGAGGTAAGCCAATGACCATGTCATTTTTGTAAAGTTGCTCAATGTAGTGGTAGTTAAGGGGGCCAAACCGCTTATGCCATAATTTGCTAACTCCATCTAAATGAGTTACCAATGCTATTAGAGAAGAATCTGATGCAAAATGTGAGGTGTATAACTTGGCTTGGTGATCTACCCTACCCACTGCCACTGTAGTATCACTATCCAACTCCCTGATAGCCACTAAATCTGGTGAAAACTCAACTCTCATGCCCTGACCAATGTGAGTGATTTGGTACATTGATAGGAGATTGGTTGAAAGAGAAGGAACACTTAGAACATTGTTGAATGTTCCTCCTTTTATTTCAACTGACCCTCTCCTTGCAATAGACACTAATGTGTCATCACCCAAACTAATTGAAGTCATGCTACAAGGGTCTAAAGATGAAAACTCAACTAGTGAAGAACCCATGTGGTGAGAAGCACCTGAGTCAATGACCCATGAAGATGTAAAAGCTGTTATAGCTACAAGGGCCTTGCCCTTTTCTTTCTCCTTACCCTTGCCTTTTGCCTTAGTAGAATCTTGGGTAGATGAATTCTGCTTGATGGCCTCTGGAACACCTATGTTGTTCTTCTCTAGAAGATGAGTTATGTGATCTATTTGTTTTTTCATGCATTTGTGTTCATCATGCCCTGTCATTTTACAATAGGAAAACTTAACCTTCTCCTTCTTAGGTTTAGCAATGGAAGAGGAAGTCTCAGTGTTGTTTTTGGCATGATTGGTGTTTTCTTTCTTCTTCTCCTAGTCCTTGTTCTTTTTCATCTTCTTCTTTTTTGAAGTCTTGTCCTTACCATTTCCAGATATCAAAGGTTGGGGCTGAGTAGAATTCATTGTGCCCATTTGAATTATCTTATCTTGCTACCTAGTCAAGTCAGCAATGAATGAATCCAAAGAAGGCATTTTCCATGTAACGCCAAGGGCACTTTTTGTGGCATGGAAAGTGGAGACAAAGATTGAATAGCTTGGACTTAACTTTGTGAGAATAGAAAGTATGAGTTGATCATCTTTCTTATCTATCCCACATTCTTTCAATTGTAATCTAAGGGTCTTAAACTTAGTGAAGAAGTCCTGTAGGGTGTCAAAGTTTCTAGGACTTAGACTTATGAGTTTGTTTTCAAGCTCATGACCTCCCATCTCAGCAAGTTTTCCAAATAGATTTTCTAGAGTGTCCCATATGTCATTGGGAGTCTAAGAGGATTCTAGATGGAAGAGAAGTTCTAGAGACATAGACAAACTCAGTAATCCAAAGGCTTCATCACTATGGTTGTACCATGTAACCTTTTCAGCATCAATATTGGGTTCTACTTCAGTACTCATGGTGATCCTATACAACCCTTTACTTCTAAGAATGATTGACATTTTAAAATTCCATTCATAATAGTTAAAGGGTGTTAGGGGTTTAAGTTGTAAAGAATCCATTTTTAGCTAAATTTAGGTGAAGTTGTGTTGATTGCATGTTGTGAATCTATGCAGAAAGGAGAATGAAATTGAAGATTTGTAAGTTGTGAAAAGTAATCACACCCCACCGAAATATTGAGCCCCCCCCCCACAAATATGAAATTAAATGCTCAAAAGATGTCAGACTCAGTTGAGAATGCATCTTAAAGTAATCAGTGAAAGATTAAAGCAAACAGGACGTCGAACTCAGCCGAAAATGCGTCCTGAGAGACCCAAAATTTTTGGCACTTTATAAACTAGTGCATTTTTAACAAATAATAAGCCTACATTATTAAAAATTAAACTACAAACACTTTTGCAAAAAATGACACATAAAACTGAGCTACCATTTGCAAGATATTAAAGGTACAATTTTTCCATAAACTAGTGTTTTTGCAAAAAAAACACTAAAACATTAAAAAAATGCCTATTATGAGAGAGAAAGTGGCCTTCCAACCACTCATTGGATTCAACACAGAACATGGAATCCATAGGAGGTTTGTGTGAGGGGGAATTGGCCTCCCACCAACCCGTGCCTCACCCTTCGTCTTCGTAGGTCGAAGATACAAGTTAAAATGCAAACCCTCAAAATTACCAATCTATCTAAAAACCTTAATACTCAGTCAAATTGACTGATTTTTGTTTTTTAAAAGTCAATTTTTGATAAATTTTTTTATTTAAGAACATAATGGAAAAGTGTTTAAAGGTCCACATGGGACGCCAAGTAGGAAGGGGCGCCAAAGAAGAAAACACAGTCTAAATTTGTAGAAAAGACAAAATGGAAGTAGCAGCCCTGTGCTGGACCATATGCCCTATCTGAGGCATGGAAGAAGACTTCACCAAAAAAGAGGCACAGAAGATGATTTCAAAATAGCAAACAAAAAAATAGGTGGCATCTAAAAAAGGTGCAGTTCTAAAAAAAATTGGAAAAAAACAAAAGAAACAGACCTGGGCCGTACGACTAGCTTGGCTGGTAGGAAAGGACACTATACAGCTAAAGGCTTGGCTGGAACTACTCTTAAAGGATGGAGACCAGAAATTAGTTGCAAAAGTTAAGGATAACAACAAAAGTTTGGTACCTACCTCCTTGCTCTTTGCTCAATAATGGTGCCCGACTGCATCAACCTGCAGATTTATCTACAAACAGCTTGTCCACTAGTGGTATTCTGCCAAGGCACCCAAATGCAAGGATCCCAAAGAAACTAACTAGAAATGATATATAAACTTTTTTTAAATTTTAGACAAAATCTAGAATTAAAAAATAAAGATAACTCCACTCCTCTTAATTTCAAAATAAGCTAAAGGCATAATCACACACAAGATTACCAGGTTAGCTCTGATACCATATCAAAGTTGTTGCTAGAATCTGAATAATGCAAGTGCAATGGAGATGTGATCACACGAGTTGAAGCAAGTGCACACCACATAGATGCTAAATAAATTTGAATATAACACTCAACTAATGGTGAAGAACAATCAGCCTCAAGCTTGACACCTGATAAAAAGGGAGTCAGAGATGGCTTGCAATCAACCATGTGAAACTGAGCCAATAAGTCAAGAGCATACTTAGGCTATGTAAGAGAAATCCCTGAATCTGACTGTGAGATCTCGATGCCAAGAAATTAGTGCAACAAACCCAAGTCTGTCATCTTAATTCTATCTTGAAGAGATGCCTTCACTGCTGCAATAGCCGATGAAGAACTCCCGGTGATCAAAAGGTCATCAACATATAAAACCAAAATCAAGAGCAAATCATCCTATCACAAGAAGTACACATTAGGATCAGAATGACACCTACTGAAACCTGCTATGAGAAGGAAGGAATCCATCTTGGCATACCAAGCTCGAGGGGCCTATTTGAGGCCATAGATAGATTTCCTAAGTCTGCATACTAAAGAAGAATCTTGAACAAATCCTAGTAGCTGCTCCATGTAGATCTCCTCCTCTAGGTCTCCATGAAGAAAGGCACTCTTCACATCCATTTGATGCGTATCCCAACCATGTGATGTGGTAATAGTCAAGGTGATTCAGATAGAAGTAATCTTTGTAATGGGTGCAAAGGTCTCTGAGTAGTCAATGCCTGCCCTTATGTGAAACCCTTGGTGACCAATTGTGTCTTATACTTATCAACCAACCCATCTACTGCAAACTTGGTCTGATATATCCACCTACAGCAAACCATCTTTCTTCCCTTAGGAAGTGAAGTCAAGTCCCAAGTGTGATTTTTTATTAAGGAAGAATATTCTTCCTCCATAGCACTATCCCACTCAAGTACCCCTGATGCCTCTTGAAAAGTTTGTAGATCTAAAACTATGGCAAAAAATGCATGTGGATCTCTCTAAAAATATCTCCTAGTACATCTATTATCTACGAAACCTCCTACCCAAGCGTCAACACTCTCAAGTGTTTGTCTGGCCCAAAGTGGCCCAGAAGTGGGTGAGTCAGCTGCTAACTCCTCATCCTCTAACTAGCTAGAGATGGATGACTCTGCATCACTATCCTCACTGTCTGAACTCAAAGAAGAAGATGATGTCTCTAGCTCAAGAACCTATTGTGGCTAATCTAAATCTTGTGAGGAATCATCATGAAGAAGTAGATCTGATGAGGGAAAAGTGTCAACTGTTGAGTCTCTAGGATTCTCTTGAAAATGGACACTTCTCTCGATGAACAACTCATGAGTGCCTGAATCTAGAATGTGATATCCCTTAATACCATCTAGATATCCTACAAAGATGCAAGGCTTGGACTGACATTCCATAGCTTTGCATTTCTTCTTCAGAATGTGGGCCATGGCTGGGGATCCCAAAACTCTAAGGTGCTCAACATCAGGTTTCCTTTTATGCCAAGCTTCAAAGGGTGTTATCCCTTTCAAAGCTATGTGAAGAACCCTATTTTGAATGTAGCAAGCATAATTGATGGATTTAGCCTAGCAATGTGGTGCTAAGGATTTGGAGTGAACCATACAGCTACCCATCTCTTTCAAGAACTTATTCTTGTGTTTTGCAACCCCATTCTGTGGACTGTAGGTGACTGTGCACTGCAAATGAGTCCCCTCTATGGTGCAAAATTGCTCAAACCTGATGTTGACATACTCCCCTCCATTATCAGTTTGAAGAACCTTGATGAATTTCTCACTCTATTTCTCAACAAGAGCCTTGAAGTCCAGAAAATTTTCAAACACTTCAAACTTTTGTTTGAGAAAATATATCCAAGTGTATCTAGAGAAATCATCAATGAAAGTGAGGATGTACTTGGCCCTTGTGAAATATGGTTTGGGAAAGGGTCCTGATACATCACTCTGGACTAACTCCAAAGGTTGTGAAGCCTTCCAAGCTTTGCCTTTGCCAAATTTTGCTTAGGGATGCTTCCCAAGGGAGCACCCCTCACAAAGTCCTTTTGAGAATTGGACATGAGGCAAGCCAATGACCATGTCATTTTTGTAAAGTTGCTAAAGATAGCATTAGTTAAGGGGGCCAAACCACTCATGCCATAATTTTCTAACTCCATTTGAATGAGTCAGATGCTATTGGAGAAGAATTTGATGCAAAATGTGAGGTGTATAACCTGGCTTGGTGATTTTCCCTACCCACTGCCATTGTAGTATCACTATGCAACTCCCTGTTAGCCACTAAATTTGGTGAAAACTCAACTCTCGTGCCTTGACCAATTTGAGTGATTTGGTACACTGATAGGAGATTGGTTGAAAGAGAAGGAACACCTAGAACATTGTTGAATGTTCCTCGTTCCATTTCAACTGACCCTCTCCCTGCAATGAAAATTGATGTGTCATCACTCAAACTAATTAAAGTCATGCTACAAGGCTCTAAAGTTGAAAAATCAACTAATGCAGAGCCCATGTGGTGAGAAGCACCTGAGTCAATGACCCATGAAGATGTAGAATCTGCTATAGCTACAAGGGTCTTGCCCTTTTCTTTCTCCTTACCCTTGCCTTTTGCCTTAGTAGAATCTTGGGTAGATGAATTCTGCTTGATGGACTCTTAAACACCTATGTTGTTCTTCTCTAGAAGATGAGTTAGGTGATCTATTTGTTTTTTCATGCATTTGTGTTCATCATGCCCTATCTTTTTACAATAGGCACACTTAACCTTCTCCTTCTTAATTTTAGAATTGGAAGAGGAAGTCTCAGTGTTGTTTATGGCACGATTGGTGTTTTCTTTCTTCTTCTCCTAGTCCTTGTTCTTTTTCTTCTTCTCCTTTGTTGAAGTCTTATCCTTACCATTTTCATATATCAAAGCTTGGGGTTGAGTAGACTTCATTGTGCCCATTTGAATTAACTTATTTTTCTCCCTAGTCAAGTCGGTAATGAATGAATCAAAAGAAGGCATTTTCCATGTAGTGCCAAGGGTACTTTTTGTGGCATGGAAAGTGGAGACAAAGACTGAATAGCTTGGACCTAAGTTTGCTAGAATAAAAAGTATGAGTTGATCATCTTTCTTCTCTATCCTGCATTCTTTCAATTCCAATCTGAGGGCCTTAAACTTAGTGAATAAGTCCTGTAGGGTGTCAAAGTTGCTAGGACTTAGACTTATGAGTTCATTTTCGAGCTCATGACCTCTCATTTCATAAAGATTTCCAAATAACTTTTCTAAGGTGTCTCATATGTCATTGGGATTCTAAGAGCATTCTAGATAGAAGAGAAGTTCTGGAGACACAAACAAGCTCAGTAATCCAAAGTCTTCATCACTACAGTTGTACCACTTAACCTTTTCAACATCAGTATTGGGTTCTACTTCAGTACCCATGGTGATCGTATACAACCCTTTGCTTCTAAGAATGATTTACATTTTAACCTTCCATTCATGATAGTTGAAGGGTGTTAGGGGTTTAAGTTGAAAAGAATCTATTTTTAGGTGAATTTGTGTTGATTGCAAGTTGTGAATTTATGCAGAAAACAGAATGAAAGTGAAGATTTGCAAGTTGTGAAAAGCAATCACACCCCACTGAAATATTGATCCCCCCACTAGAATATGCAATTACATGCTTAAAAGACGTCGGACTCATCCAAGAATGTGTCTTAGATCAATTAGTGCAAGACTAAAGCAAACAGGACATCAGACTCAGCCGAAAATGCATCCCGAGAGACCCAAAATTTTGGCACTTTATAAACTAGTGCATTTTTAACAAATAACAAGCCTACACTGTGGAAAATTGAATTAAAAACACTTTTTCAAAAAATGGCACACAAAACTGAGCTACCATTTGCAAGATATTAAAGGTACATTTTTTTGTAAACTAGTGTTTTTGCAAACAAAGCACTAAAACATTTTAAAAATGCCTGTTATGAGAGAGAAAGTGGCATTCCAACCACTCGTTGGATTCAGCATTAAATAAGGAATCCAAAGGAGGTTTGTGTGAGGGGGAATTGGTCTCTCACCAACCTGGGTCTCACCCTTCATCTTCGTAGGTCAAAGATACAAGTTAAAATTCAAACTCCCAAAATTACCAAACTGTCTAAAAACCTTAATACTCAGTCAAATTGACTGATTTTTATTTTTTACAAGTCAATTTTTACTAAATTTTTTTAGTTAAGTATAGAACGGATAGAATGGCAAAGTGTTTAAAGGTCCACATGGGACGCCAAGTAGGAAGGGGTGCCAAAGAACAAAACACAGTCCAAATTTGTAAAAAAGACAAAATGGAAGTAGCAGCGCTGTGCTGGACCATATGACCTATCTGAGGCGTGGTAGAAGACTTCACCAAAAAAGAGGCACAAAAGCTGATTTCTAAATAGCAAACCAAACAGCAGGTGGATAATGCAAGTGCAATGGAGATGTGATCACATAAGATGAAGCAAGTGCACACCACATAGATGCTAAAGCAATTTAAAAATAACACAAGAAGATAAATTGTACAAGATAAAATGGAGAAAACTAAAATTTGATTAACATGAGATGGCCAAAGTGAGGAATACATATAGGAGAGTATGTAAGTAACTCCTCCACAAAAGTTGGACAAGGCACCCCAAGAATAAATAGTAACTCCTCCATGAAAAGTGGTGACAAGGTGCTAAGAATAGAGAAGTAACTCCTCTATGAAAGGTGGTGACAAGGTGCTAAGAGTAGAGAAGTAACTCCCATCAAGGGAGTTACTTATGACATTCTTATGACACCTATGACACATCTATGACACACACCTCCACATAAGCTAGCCTATCCCAAAAATGTAGGAAAACTCCATGTATGCACAAGAAATACAATTTCCCTAATTAATAAATACGGAAAAATAAAAACCTACACTAATAGATTCAAATCACAATAATGATTCTTGTATGGAATCACCTCACATTGACAAGAGCCTTTTTGTCCTCAAATATAAAAATGTAAACCAATATTATTTTAATCCTCCTAATCTCTACACTCCATGGGTTTTCTCCTAGGAGACAAAAAGTTGAACCAAAGGCTCAAGCTCTAAAATGGGGGGTTTGATATATCCAAAAATAATGAATTACAAAGGAGAGATACATAATTATATATAAAATGTAAATAAGATATATAGAATAGAGGTAAAATTCATGGATAAGGATTAAATTTTGGCATCCTTCTGGTGGGATCACTAGTCATCCATAGTGCCTTGTTTTGTCACTTGTGCAAGGTCTAAAAACTAGTAGAAAACATCCCTTGTCTTTACCCAAACACTAAGTTAATGGATCTTTCATAATAATTTTGACCAAAACCCACTCATGAGTGCATATAAAATATGGATACCCTATTTTTCCTTTTCCCCAACTTTCATCCACCACCTCTTGTCTTTATCTTCCACTACCTCTCCACCATCTCTTTGTCTTTATGCACCTTTCCACTAAAGTCCAAAATAACTTTTATCTTTATAAAAAAATAAATGAATAAATGGGAATACATATAAATTCATCCCATCCATTCCCCATGTGACTCACATCACTTGAAATATATGGTCCATGCCACATCACCACTCTACTACATCACAACTATGCCACATCAGCATGCATAATCAAAGTGAATACTAACCATAAATAGAGATTTGTGAATATGTAATTATGAATAGTATCCTCACTAATCATATTAATATTCCCTTACATCATTTGAATTATCCTCTAGTAATTAAATAGGCTAACTGTCTTCCATAAATGCCTCATTTGGAATAAGGGGATATTATAGTCCTCCCTGAAATCGCTTGCCCACAAACAATTACAAATTTAGATGCTAAATAATTTTCTCTCCCTTCCAAGTATAATCCTATAAGGGAAAGTATTTCAATTTAACCAAGTATTCCATGAGCACTTTGATCCTTAACCTCATCTCTCTGACACTTAAGATAACATCAAGAACCAAGATCAATCTACCCTCATCCAATGGTGGAAGTTCATGATATGTAGTGATATGCTACACACGTACCTTTTTGAGGTATAAACATGAAATACATTATGAATTATGCTACTCTCAGTAAAATCCAATTTATATTCCACCTCAAAAAATCTCTACACAATCTTGTGTGTGTCATTGAATCAAGGCTAAAGATTATCTACACCACTCTTATTCAATGCCAACTATCTATATGGTTGTAGACATAAGAAAACTAAGTCTCCCACCTCTAAAATTCTCTCAAATTTATAAGTATATACATAAATATTCTAATGATTATGGGCATGATAAATATTATCCTTAAGTAAATTAAGAATCTCCTAACTCTTTTGAATACAATCCTTCACCTTAGGAGCCATGTTGTCATCAAATTGTAAGTCAAAAAATGACAAAGCATAATAGCCATACAATGATAAAAAATGAGTGATGCCAATTGACAAGTGATAGGTGGTATTTGTAATAATGCTCACCCAAACATAAAAACCTAATCCAAGCCTTCTATTATCCCATAATATAATGCAAAAATAAAATTCCACGCATTTGATCACAATCTCTATTTGACCATCCATATGGGGGTGGTAATTAGCGATCATAGTCAACTTTGTGCTAGCTAGTCTGAATACCTCCTACCAGAATATATAAATAAACCTATTATCCTAATCACTAATAATGTTCTTTGGTAATCCATGGATCCTGAATACCTTTCTAGATAATAACTCCATAACCTGAGGTGCCTTATACTTAGAATATACGGAAAATAAATGTGCATATTTAGCAAACCTATCTCTACCACAAAGATGCAATATTTTACCTAGACTATAGGAAGACCTATAATAAAATCCATGGATATACTCTCCCACTTTTTCTTGAGAATAGGCAATGGATGCAACAATCATGTTGGGAAAGTATGATTTGACTTATTCTACAGACAAGTCATACATTAGCTAATATGGTGGAAGACATCATATTTAAGACCCTTACATGATAATCTCTCTCAGATTTGCTTGTAGGTTTTGAAATAACCTAGATGTATTTCAAGAGGTGTGCCATGAATGACACTCAATTTTCTCCTTCAATTTTGATTCAAGCACCAAATAAATCATATCCTTGTATTAGATGACATCATCTACCATTCTATACATGTCATCCTAAATCTTTCCATCCATAAGTTCATATGTAAAATTATTTTTCAAATACTCAACCATGAGGTGATCCTTCCAATTAGCTAAAATCTTAGTCATAAAATGCAAAGTGGGTTTAACAAAAAGGGCATCTCTTACAACATTCATCTTCCCCTTCACATACTCAATATCAAAATCATAGGCTTAAATTTTGCTTACCTACTTTTGTTGCCTCTCTTTCAAATGCTTCTACTCCAAGAAATATTCCAATGTGTTATGATCTATTATAACAATAAAATTTCCACCTACTAAATACTACTTGAATTTTGTCAACACATGCATGATGGAAAAAACTCCTTATCATAGGTGGAGTATAATATCTATACATCACATACCTTCCTTATCTCATAATAAATGGAGTGACTATTTTTCATAATCACAATACCTATCCCCTCACTTGAACAATCACACTCCAAAAGAAAGAGATAAGATAAATTAGGTAATGTTAAAATAAGAAAAGTGCTCATTACCTCCTTGAGCTTATTAAATGTACATTGGGCCTCATCTATCCAAATGGAATATTCTTTCTTAGTGAATTCTATAAGGGGTACACCCAAATAAGAAAACCCCTTTAAAGACTTCCTGTAGTAACTACAAATGCCAAGTAATCTACTCGAATCTGACAATGTCTTTTATGGATAAGATAAAGAAACTATTATGACATCCATAAAGAAGGTGCATCTAATTCTTTCACCAAACCTTAGAGTGGCTCTTCTAAGCCCTTAATGAATAGATATTACAATTTATCCTTTGAAATATTTAGGACTATGATAGTATGCCTCTAAAAATAATAAATATAACCATATAATGAATCCTTTTATTTAAGTTGGGCTAACTCTTTGAAATACTGCTTGGGGTTTGCTTTTTCAAATTAGTCTATAAACCTCTGAGTAATATATGCATATGAATTTACAAGGCTATTATCATGTGTAACATCCCATGGTACTACTAATCATGTAAATTACCCTCCAAGTGAAAAGAATCAAATTGGATGGCCTCCCTCTCAAGCATGAGGTACAAATTGAGATAGTTATTTAAATTTTTTATCCATGAACATGTTATGCATTTACCTAAACCATCAAAAGGTGAAAGAGACACCTTTCCCAAATTCCACAATAACTCCTGGTTGTGCCCTTTGTCTCCTCTAGGAGTGTTATTTTATTTCAACTAACATAAATCTTATAATGGCATGGCATCCTAAAAATCATCACCCAAATATTGTCACTCATGCATATAATCTATAAAACTCTTTTATGCATCCTATTATCCACCACCCTATTGATCTAAGAAAATAGGCATTAGAGGCCTAATTTTGAAAGCCTTAGTGGATATAGTGTGATTATGGGTGTATAAACTATTTTCTAAGTCACTCATTTCACCATTTTTCTCATATTTTCCACCATTATGATTATTATTCTGATTAGCATTGTTATTTACATCATTCTACTACATCAATTGCCTCAAAAGTTGAACCATCTCTTGTTTCCCTCTAGTGATGTCATTGATAATATCCCTAGTGACAGGATTCTCATGATATATATCACTCATTTTCACTTCTACCCTCTCAAATAAAATAAAATATCAAGTTCCCTAGGGAATTCTAGTCGAACATGTTGTCTGCTTCCCAAATTATATCTAGTATTACCTTCTCTAGGCTGCATATGAACCAATTTTTACACATGTTGGCAAGATCAACAGATATAATACCACTTTAAATACATAAAATAATATTATTTCAAAAAATTGATATTATATTTGAGTTCAAAACCAAATCCTATAAAAATACACATATTTTTCACAAATTTAGACAAATTAGTCAACACAGAGTTTGGTAATTTTGTTAGAGAAACCCTTAAAAACTTATTCAATTTATAAAATATGATTTTTTAAATAATATGGAATATTAAATCATACAAAATAATAATAACAACGTCAACTATGAACTCTATAAACTATTACAATAATATCACACACCCAAGTTATAAAGTACACAACACCACCAATACTATTTTACCCTGATTTGAAGGATGAATCTTCACATCTCTCAAAGATTATGTAGAAGGAAAATGAATAGAAAAAAATTATTTATAACATAATAAAACTTATTTAAAACAAAAACACACTAAAAAAAATATAACACCCACAATTCTACACACAACTTCACTAGAAAACCTACAAAAAATACACACATCAAAACTAGAATGTTGGACTTGATTTGAAGCACAATAATGATTACTACATGGAATGATATCACATGTACAAGAGGGACTTCATCATAAAATAAAAAAATATAAATCAAGAGGATATTCATCCTCCTAATCTTTTCACTTCAAGGGTTTTCATCCTAGGGGATAAGAAGCTAAACCAAAGGCTCAAAATCTAAAATGGGTGGTTAGATATATCCAATAAAAATGAATTACAAAGTAGAGATCCATAATTATATATAAAATTTAAAGGAGAGGGATAAGAGGGAAAATTCATGGATAAGGATAAAAATTTACAACCCTTATAGTGGGATCACTATTGATCCATAGTACCTTATTTGTCACTTGTGCAAGATCTAAAAACTCATGGAAAACATCCCCAATCTTTACCCAAGCACTAAGATAATGGATCCTCCATAATAATTTTGACCCAAAACCACTCATGAGTACATATAAAATATGGATATCCTCTTTGTCCTTGTCCCCCACTTTCATCCACCACCTCTTTCTCTTTATCTTCCACTATTTCTCCACCATCTCTATCTTTATGCACTTTTCCACTATAGTCCAAAACAACTTTTGTCTTTAGGATAAACACATGAATAAATGGACCTCAATATAAATTAAACCCATCCATTTCCCTTATGACTCACATCACATGTAATATTCATTATGGGCCATGCCACATCACCACTCTACCACATCACAACTATGCCATATCAGCATACATAGTTATAGTGACTAGTAACCATGAATAGTGATTTGTGAATATGTAATTATGAGTAGTGTCCTCACTCAATATTCTATTAAAATTTGAATTTATTTGATTTTTAAGGAGAAAAAAATATGAATGGTAGGAATTAGAGATAAGAGATAACCTGGATTAGTTATGCATCATATCTAGATGATGTTGAGCACTCCTCTTTGTCTAGGGAGGACTACCAATGAATAAGAGATCACTATCACCAAAATATTTGTTAGCAGATATACAATTGGGATGCCAAGATACATGCTTATTCCTAGAAGTTTCAAACTTCCTTAGGGATGATAGTCCACTTTTTAAAACAAAATGGTAATGAATAACAAAATGAAAGAGAGAGAGTAAGAGAGAGATATTCATACCATTCTTACAATTTGAGTGTAGAAAAGAGTGACATAGTGCAGGTAATATGATTTGTTTATGTTTTTAGAGGTTGTTTGGGTAGGTTTAGTGAGGTTAGCGGAAATACATATTCATCAATATTAGTTAGGTTATTGATGTCAGTAAGGATATATGGCTAATTTTAATTTGGATAAATGACCAATGTCAGTTATGTGACTAATGTCAGTAGGGGCAATAGCTTCTTAAGACGTTAAAAGAGACATTTCTAAGCTAGGAGGTGTATGTAGTCAATATTATGAGGTTGGGAAGAGTCTTAATGGAGTGGGTAAGACTTAGGTGGGTTTATACAAAGGGTTGGTATGTTTAAATTAGAGGGAAATAAGCATAGGAGTTTTTCAACTCCTCCACAGGGAGAGTCTAGATGTTCATAAAATGATAAATAATTTAATGTAAAGTAATTATAAAATGAATATTTAAATGAATTAAAAAACATAGAGATATACTTAGCTAGTGAAATAGATGATCATGAGTGATGGATAAATGGCTCTGGTGAGGTGTGTTAAAGCAATACGTGAATAGAAAGACAAGCATATGCTACTAGTTCAGAAGAATCCAAGATATATGTAGTATATTAATTTATAATCTAGACTAATTTCTATAGAGTAATGATAAGCTTAGATGTATCAAGTTGAATGCTAAACCTTGTATGTGAATAACTATGTTTTTCTAATTTTTACTGACCTAAATATTAGATTAGAATTTGGCTTAGGTAATCGATGTCGGTGATCCCACTGACATCGTCCATGGGTTGACCAATGTCAGTGGAATGAGAATAGGCAAAAGGGATATTTTAGCCTATTTTTAATTCTTTCTCATGCCAAGTGTGGTATCTATTAGGAAACAGTAGAAATACAAGGTTAAGAAGGACATAGTTAGTTAGGAATTTATGTTTGGGATTATAACAAGTCATGGGTAGCTAAGATTAGGGGACTAAGTCTTGAGGTGACTCAGAGGATAAGAATTAGTCTTAGGATGAGGTGGCCAAGTAAAGTGGCATAATTATTTTTTAATTAACTTAATTAAATATTTTAAATTAATTAAATGTGTAAGGGGTGAAAACATGGGTTAAGAAGGATAATTATTAAAAGGGACTCAAGGGGGGTTTTAACATAGGGAGTTATGCATGTGTGTAACATAATTTTGGTGTCTACATTTACCCCTTTTTGTCTTGTAATTTGTACTGACAAGTTACAAGACAAAAATAGGAGTTTGATGCTCTAGGTATTGGATGACGTATCCCCCCTCAAAATGGGAACTGATGGAGGAGAAACTAGAATTGGGTACCATTTTGATAAGGAGTTAATTAGGTGGGTGGATTTTGAGTGAGAACATGGTATCACTACTTGCACATATACTACTATGAGGTATAGTTGACAAAATCAAGAACATGTAAAGACTTGGAGGATTTAGATAGAAATAAGCAAATTATAGCTTGTAAGTGATAGTTGATAAGATTAAAATGATAAAAGTTGTAGCTCTAATGGTCCATGTGTTCTACATATCTAAGGTAGGAAGTGATCTTGGTAAAAATAAAAGGTTTTAGGTGATAGGATTAGCTTGGTCATGATCCAAAACACTTGATATACATGTATGTGTACAATAGCCAACTAGAGCTAGGTAGCATAAGCAGTCAAGATAAGCAATGTAAGGTTGGTTCAAAATTGTCAATGGTCAAGGATATATTTGTGATCTCTAGTCAAAGTCATCATGGGTGGAGATTAAAGTGATCTCTAGGATTGGTTGTCATTGTTAGGGAGATATACGTGATCTCTAATTTAGTTATCATGGTCAGGGAGATATATGCGATCTCTAAGTTATCCTAAATGGAGGGTGTAGTCCAAAGGGTTGTGGTTAGGGTTGAAAACTCTAATTTAAGGGTGTTGATGTTGGTTATGTCACTAGTGTTGGTAGGAATTATTTCCAACATCGGTGTCTTAGGTTAAGACTGTCAACATAAATGGAAAATTAAACCTAATAAAAAGGGGTTTGACATCCCACTAGAACTCATTTACAACATTTGACTAGAGAGGAAAAGAGCTTTGAGTATTCATGAGATGATAAATCTATGAGGGGAACCAAATGGAGGCATGACAACACAAGTGCAAACTATTCTATCCTAGAAGAGATGGAAAGATGAGGTAAGATCCCCTTCAAGTTGATTTTGAATTTAAGTTAGTGAATTTACTATTTTAGGCTAAATTTAAAGTTTTGGGGGAAATAATGTTATTAGAGGGGTAGGAAATGGTGTGAGGGTAGGTTGAGAGTAGGTTTAAGTGAATGTGTGAGGGGTTTGGGGTTAGGTTTTATGGAAAAAATCAAAGTTGGGAGATGGGTTGTTCAGCCCTAGGGCTGAACCAATCATTGATGTTGGTAGGATTCATCGATGTCAATCGACATTGACACAGATGTCAATTGACACCAAGTGATAATATCAATATAGGAGATCAATTTTGGTTACCTTAAAAAACCCAAAATAGGAGAAAAATCCAATTTTGGATCCCTAATTGAGTTAGTTAACTAGCCTAATGGTTGAGCTAGCCTTAGAAGACCCTGTGTCAGCTGAGTGTTACCTACATAGATCAATTGAGGGCCTCAATCCAATGTAATTATCCCATTTCATAGGGAAAAATATTTGAGGTATGGTTAAAAATTTACTAAGGTAAGTGGTTAGGAAAATTTAGGTTGAAATAGGTCATGGGACTTAGGGCTTAAAAGATAGGTCATAGGGTTGAGGGTGTAAGATATAGGTTGTGGGGCCTAGAGTGTAGAGATAGGTATTTGGGCCTAGGGTGGAGAGATAGGTAATTAATCCTAGGGTTTAGGGATAGGTATTTTGGCCTAGGGTAGAGAGATAGGTAGTTAGGCTTAGGGTTTAGGTTGGTTAATAGGTTAGATAGCTAGGTGGGTATATGGCTGAGCTACCCTAAAAAGACCCCATGTTGACTAAGTGCTACCTACATATCCAAGATGAAGGACTCATAACAATGTATTTATCCCATATATAAGGGAAAATAGGGTGGAGGGTTATATTAGAAAGTATGTGACTTGATGTTTGTGTGTGTGGATGCAGGCTAGGCAAGAGTTGACATTATGAGATTGACTACCTATGATATTGATACAAATGAGGAGGGATGTCACCCTATATGAGTGAGAGCACATGGAATCCATAGGGTTAGGAGGAGTGAAATGATATTACCAAGTTTCATGTGATGTGAGTTTGATGATAGTGTTGATAGAGAGGTGGGATCACACCACCAACATCTTCCATTTACCTATCAAAGAGTTGATTGTGACATTAGAGGATGTGTATAGGATTTTATGGTTATCACTCTAGGGTGAGGAGCTCATCTCATGTTTTAGATAGGATAATGATATTCACATGGTTACATTATTTGGAGATCATATTAACGAGGTGACCTATCACTCAATGAGCTTTACATATGAGCCACTGTATACTGTCGATGAGGTGAAACATCAATTAAGCATCCTAATGATGATAAGGATTACAATATATGCACTAAAAAACATAGATGGTGGGAGATTTCCTATTTCATTGATATGTGTGTTGGTAAAAATGGTTGAGCAATAGATTGTGTATGCATGGGGCCAACTTTTCTAACATAGTTATATAGAGAGTTGTGGGGGTTAATGCTATGATGATGGTATAGTTTATGCATCGATCATGGACTCCATTGTTGGTTGTATGAACACATCATGGTGATATGACCGTTGGGGTTACCTACCATGATTAAAACTATTTTTAGGGTTGGATTCAAATGGTGGAGAGAGGGTATGGCCTAAACATGAGTATATGGCATAATACGAGACATTGGTTTTTATAGATGTATGATAGATGGATTGATTCCTATAGATATTGTTTGGAGGCCCTAGCTAACATACCCTTCATTTAAAGGATAAGAAGAGTAGCTTATTAGTTTATGGATCAGAGGGAGTTGAGAGAGAGAGTTAGAGATGATACTTGTGACATGGGTTAAGAATAGTTCAGCGTATTGCAAGATGTGCATCCTACCTTTTATCAATATAGGAGGGATGATATAGAGGCACCCGTACCCTTGCCCCAGGAAATAGATTAGCTAGATTTTGAGGAGCTACCAATAGGTTTGAGTGTAGTAAATCTATGATACATAGTAGCTTATCTTTCTTGGTGGATAGGTTTACATCTTATAGTTCAGGTCAGGAAACCACCACCAGATATACAAGGAGGGATGAGAGAGAGATGTAGTGATCCAATCATAAGATACAATAGTGTAGGAATAGGATGCAATAGTATATGCCTAAAATATGGTAGTATAGGCTTAATATGCAACACATGGATAGGTGTTAGTCTTCCAAGGGTAGGTTATGACACTGTAGGGGTAGGTCACATCATTACAAGGCTAGGTTTGGGCATTATAGGGCTAGGTTACTACACTAATAGTAGAGAGGGATAGTTTGAGAGTTTTAGGATAGGCTACTCTTCCTCCACCATAGGTATCAATATAGGGGTCTTTATTAGGTGTGATGGGTCCACCATAGACTATATGTTTAGTGAGGTATAACATTGCTCTAGATGAGATTTTATGCTATAAGAGGGCCATCAGGGAGTTCACACAAATTCAGAGGTATTTTGAGTTTAGAGAGCATAAGAGATCAATGACATATGCCATGACTTATAGCTCACACAAATGTAGCCACGATGAAAGTGGTGATGACACTACTTCTTCATGACCATGCCTATAGTCTTGAGGATTTTGAGTGCTAGATGATATTTTTGACATTTGTTATTTATGTTGTATACACATCAATTTGCAAGCTAAAGATGAGAGATGTATATTTGGAGGGAGAGATGATACTATTATGATCCATTGATGTACATTCATATTCAACATATATATAATGATGCACATATATATATATATATATATATATATATATATATATATATATATATATGATATTTTTGACATTTGTTATTTATGTTGTATACACATTAATTTTCAAGCTAAAGATGACAGATGTATATTTTGAGGGAGAGATGATATTGTTATGATCCATTTATGTACATTCATATTCAACATGTGTGTGTGTGTGTGTGTGTGTGTGTGTGTGTGTGTGTGTGTGTGTGTGTGTGTGTGTGTGTGTGTGTTGAATATGAATGTACATCAATGGATCATATATATATATATATATATATATATATATATATATATATATATATGATCCATTGATGTACATTCATATTCAACACACACACACACACACACACACACACACACACACACACATATATATATATATATATATATATATATATATATATATATAAGATGTGTTTTTTTAAGATGTGTTTATGTGATTATGATGATGTTGTAGTTATTAAAATGATGTGGATGTTTATATTATGTTAATGTTGAGCATGTTAGTTGAGTTAGACTAATATTTCCGATATATGTGATGGTATATGTATAGTTGATTGGTTAACTTCATCTTAGCATTTTTCCATATTTGTGATGGTGTATGCTTAAAATAAATGGAGTAGGCTTGATAGTTTTCTTATTAATTTTTTTTTTAGAGAAATTATGGTTTCATGTGTGGTATATTTCTCATGGGCAATGGTTTGTTAGTTCTAGTATGGTTTCTAGTATCTTTGCTTGAGATGGATATGTGTTAAACACATAAATCTAAGAATCAAGAAGAATAGGCAGAAAGGCGAGATGGTGATTAAATCTTTTTTGTGAGATTTGATCTCAAAAGAGAAATAGACACGTGATTGGTATGGGAAATAAAGAGGAATGTTTCTCACATATTGTAAAATACCATAATCATAACATAAATAGGCTCAGGAGTATGAGCCTCTTGCATGCTTTGCATCATTTGACTATTTGTTTGTTAGAGAAGCATCATACTCACTTTATGTCAAGTGAGTTCAGAGTCCCTTGAAAGAGTATGAGGGGAAAAGGGTAAAAGGAATGAGAGTTTATGGGTAGTGTAACCTTCTTAGTGGGGATGGTGTGCCCCTTCTGTGGGTGACCAAAAAACTACTATAGGCAAGTCTATGACTTAATTTTTTTTATTGTTGTTGTGTAAACTGATTAATGTGGGAAGTCTACAATGAGATTTTGTTTGTGTTGAGGTTATATGAAGCTGATCAATATGAGAAGCTTCTAATTCATTATTTCTCTTGATAACAAAGCTTAACTTAACCATCCTTCAAGGGAGTGATCTAAGCTTTTGTTATTTTATTTTTAATAGTTTTCCTTTAAGGGAGCATCCTATTTATAGTATCAAGGAGAAGTTACATATATATCCTTCAAGGGAGCAATCTACATTGAAAATCATGACCCTCAGAGATTATAAATTACGTATGTATCTTATTTTTTCTCTTTTATTATTTTTATTGTTGTTGTTTTTATTATTTTTTAAACTTTAGTCATGGATAGGTCTATAGAGGCTTATAGGTTTTCCACTTTGAGGGAAAAACCATAACACTTCCTAGGCAAACTAAGTGTGTAGGAATAAGGGTTAAGAAAAAGGAAGATCAACGTAATAGGGTTGCTCAAGGGATGAGCTCAAGTTAAACATGAGGTGAAGTGTCACTTGATTAACAAAATAATGGTTGTAGGTGCAAAGAATTTAAAGGATCAAGTTCTAGCTTTCCTTCAAAAGAAGACAAGTGATAAGTTCTTGAGCCATACTTGTGAGTTATGATGTAGGGTCCAAGCCAATTAGGAGTAAACTTATCCCATTTTATTTTCTCCATGTTCATCACATGTTGATTTTCATTTAAGATTAGATCTCCAATATTAAAATCTCACTCCTTGAGGTTTTTGTTATAAGCACATTTGATATGCTCTTGATAGATGTGGAGGTAGTTGAGGGCTATGAGACAGTGTTAATCAAACAACTCAAGTTGAGCCAAATGTTCTTGGTGAATGTCATCGTTACTGAGTATGTCTTGTATAGAAATGCAAAGAGAAGAAATATAGACCTCAAGAGGCAAAATAGCCTCTATCTCATCGACTAAAGGAAAAGTTGTAGCACCTATAGGGGTTGGAATTCTAGTGTGATAATCTCATAAAGAAAAAGGAATGTATGTGTGCCAATCCTTGCTAGTATCATTAACTACTTTCATGAGGATGTTTGTTATTATTTTTTTAGAAGCTTCTACCTGTCCATTTGCTTATGGATAGTATGATGATGAGAAGCTTAATTTAATTCCAGAAGTGTCAAAAAGGTTTTGGATAGTCTTGTTTTTTAAATATTTACTATTGTCTATTATAATTTTATGGGGGACACCAAAATGATAGATGATGTGATGGTTGATGAAGTCAATAATTTTGTCAGCCTTAGCAGAGATAAGAGGAATGGCCTTGAGCCACTTGGTGAAGTATTTTGTGGTAGTAATGATGGAATAGTGACAGAGAGATGAATGAGGGTTAATTTCAATGATTACATCCAGACCCCATTGGCAAAAGGGCTAGAATTATTTGGTGACTTGTAAGGCATGGATTGGAATGTGAAGGAGATTAGCATATCATTGATATTTGATGTAATGTTAAATGTAATCACTACAATATTTATGGGGTGTTACCAAATAATATCTAAGTTGAAGGATATGTTTGGTGACTATGTTACCATTTAAATGTCCACCACAAATCCCATCATGGACTTCCTTAATGGTGAAGGGTATCTCAGTACTACTGAGTCATTTAAGGAGGAGACCGTCAAAACCTCACTAGTACAGAAGTCCCCCTAGCATAGTGTAATGAGTAACATGTTTCATAAAGCCATGCCTCCCATTATTATAATGGTTATAAGGGGTAATATAAAAGGAAATGTAATCCATGAGTTAATTTTACCATAAGTCATGTGGGTCGTGTGTTACAATACTGATAAAAAGGATGTTAGTTGATACATAGGAGGTAAATGTTAAGCAATGTATAGTGACATAGAGTTTTGAGGAAGAGGGTATGTGTGAAGAAATAGAATCCATTTTGTTGACAAACTTGTTTGTAGATCAAGGAACAATTTGTAAGAGGTAGGATTTGAATGATTTCAATAATGTATCTACATGATGTTTATATGATTGCAAAATTTCATTTTTGCATAGGTAGGAACCATTAACCTAATTAACCACTAGTTGGGAGTCACCAAAAAAGGTTATTGATTTGACACCCAAGAAAATATCTATTTAAATACCAAAGATCAAAGCTTTATATTTAACCATATTCTTAGTACATTCAAAATCTAGTTTAAATGACAAAGGAATAGGCTCACTATAATGAGGAACAAGGATGACACCCGCACTCCCACTACGTTAAAATTTAGACCCATAAAATAAAATCATCATTTGATAAGAGATATCATCTATCGAGAGTATTATGATATACTCATCTATAAATTTGAGGTTTGAAAGTTGGTTATCAGGTAAATGGGTAGCAAATAACTGGTCAATGATTATTTACCCTTTGCTAGACTTTTTTTGAATAAAATCTAAGTCAAATTTATCAAGGAGCATGAGCCACCAAGATAAACATTGGTTGTGATATGGCTTGGAATGCATGCATTTGAAGGGATCAGTATGGGTGACAACATAAGTTTTGTGATTTAAGAGGTAATCACAGATCTTGGAGGCTATAAAGACTAATGTGAGACAAAGCTTTTTGGTTTGGGTATATTGAGTCTCATAATCAATAAGTGTGAAGCTTATGTATTAAACTACTTTTTCTTGATGGCGATCATCCCAATGTGTAATCATATCAACCAAAAAATGGTTTGGTGTAGAGATTTAAAGGTAAAAGGTTGGTTTTCCTTAGGTGAAATAAGAACTAGTGAGGAAAGGAGATATCATTTGAGTGCATCAAAGGCTTCCTAACAATTTGTATTACAATATAAGGAGACATATTTTTTGAGAACATAGTGAAAGGGTTGGTAACAATCCAACAATTGGGAGATGAAGAAGTAGATTGACTGAAGCTTGCCCTATAGGTTGTGAAGTTGTTTGATATTAGCAGGTGGAGGCATCTCTAGTATTTCTCAAATCTTATCAAGGTCAAATTCAATACCATGGAGAGAAATGATAATGCCTAAGAACTTACCAAAAAGGACACCAAAGATTCATTTCTTTAGGTGTAGTTGAATGTTATATTGGAGGAGATGAGTGAATATGATTTTGAGAATCATCAAGTGATCTTGGAAAAGTTTAGACTTTCTAAGTAAGTCATCCACGTAGTCTTCCATAATTTTGTGTAGGAGATCATGAAAGATGTATGTCATAATGCATTGGTAGGTGTCACCACCATTATTTAGACCAAAGGGCATGACTCGATAATATAAATCCCCCCATGGGGTAATGAAAGTTTCCTTATGTTGATCCTCAGGAGCAAACAGGATTTGATTGTAACCTAAGAACCCATCCATAAGTGATAGCATCTCATGGCTGATTATTATATTAAATTTGGTTGATACTTGGTAAATGGAAGTCATCTTTTAGGAAAGTGAGGTAGATGTAGATTCCCAATGTCACTTTTGTGATAGGAATAATATTGGAAACCCATTGTAGGTAGTCAATGGATTGAATAAAGTTAACAAAAAGGAGGCATTGGAGCTCTTGTTTGACAAATAGAGTAATAGGAGGGTGCATTTTGTGAAGATTTTTCTTAACATGTTTAGCATCTTGGTTAGTGACAATGTTGTGGGTGATGATAGAGGGGTTGATACCAGACATGTCTTTATACAACCAAGTGAAGGATTTGTTATGGTCATTACAAAATGTGGCATACTTTTCTTTCCTAGATGAATCCAAAAACTATTCAATTTTAAGAATATGGGGGTTATAATGAGAGGTAAAATTAATGGCAATGGTTGATTCATTTAACATAGCCTACATTTTGGATAGGAGTGATAATTGGATATAAGAATCATCTGCACCCATGTATGTGAAAATAACATCATCATCTTGACATTGGATAGTGTTGATAGTGGAAGAGTCTTCATCAATCATTTTAGGATGAATGAGAGGAAGGGACCTTGTTTCCTTACCTCAATGATAGGTGAGGGACACTAAATGGATGGCGTTTATTGAAAATAAATAAATATGAGGTATTGATACTTATGATTTAGTAGATGATGGTGGAGGAGAGGATGGAGAAGGAGAGACTGGTTCCTTGATAATTAGTATATGAAAAGTTTTGGTGAGTTTAGTTAGTTCATCATAACCCACTCCATGTTACTTATTGTCACTTTCAATGGTTTTATTGGTGGGATATTTAATGGGCATATGAACACCCTATTCATAATAACCCAAACTAAATCCTTTCTAGGCACACCTATAAAGATAGGTTTGAGTGAAGCTAGGCTTACTCAAGAAAGAGAATTCATAGGTAAATGGTTGTGGTGAATAGGATGGATTGTTGAAAATGGGAACTTGATAGATTCCCCCATATGTGAAATTAGTTTGAAGGTTAGGGGGACCATACAGGATGACCATCCTAATATAAGGTTCATAGTTAGTGTTCATATGAAGCTTTCCATACTCTTGTGGAGTATGGAACATGTTGAGTGTCAATAAATGATATTCTCTGAGTGAAAAATTATTGAAATTTTCATCCATGGGGTCTTTGTCAAGAATTTGTGTCACTGGTATCTGTGTAACCAAGGTAGTGGCACTTACAGAATCTTTAGAAGTATCATGTAGAGAAGATGATGTCTTTATTGGAATGAGAATATCATTGAGATTATAAGTCATGTTTCATGTTTTGAAAGGAGGTGGATTAGTGGTAATAATATTCACTTGTCCATTGTGCTTAAACTTTATGCAATGATGCAAAGTTGAGGGTGCACATGCCATAACACATATCCTAGGTCATCTAAGTAGTATGTTATATTGGAAATCTCCTTATACAACATAGAAGAGCTCAATAATTTTGTAGGTACCCACATAGATAAGTAAGATAATAGTGCCCATCATAGTAGATGTGGTATCATTAAAGGATTGGAGCACCATGTTAGTTTGAGACATGTAATTATCGAGAAAGACTAGTTGTTTATAGGCATGGGTGGAGATAATATTAACATTAGCTCTTCCATTGATCATGACTCTTTTGACATTAGTTTTATCAATATATACAATGATGAAAAGGGCAAAATCTTGATCTTTAGGGTGTTGAAGTGGAATTTTTCAATCACTAAAGGAAATTAAGGAGATGGTGTTAAGAGAGCTAACCAAAGCTACAAGATGTTAGGGATCATTAGGTTATACCTTAGCTACTTGCAAGGCACTATTCAAATCTTAATGGTGTTGGGGTGAGTTTTGGATTAACTCATACAAGGATATTTTCATATGGGTTTGGTGAAGCTATTTCACCATCAAGCTTTGAATAACTTCTGAAAATGTTGGTTTTGGGACACCTAAGATGGAAATCTTGGGATTTAGAGAAGGGATGTATTTTGAGAAGGGATGAACCCAAGGGGAAGTGGCCTTTTCCTTAGCTTTATCCTTTTGAATTTGTGATCGCATGGCCACATTAACCATTTTGATCTGAAACATATGTAAAGGAGGTGGCAAAGGGGGTAAGACAACTTCTTTGAGTTTGAATTCAGGTTGAATGGTATGAGGCATTGTGGATGTTATGAGTGGAATAGTAGGAAGGTTAATGGGAGTATTAACAAAGAGAGTGTCAACATCAAAGTTTTTCCAAAGGACTATTGTGTGAGCTTTAGAACTCTTAGTATCATGTCCAGGCAAATGATCATATAAACACATTTGTGTATCATCAAACCAAGATGGCTTTGGTCTAAGAGGGATATAATGATTAATGATAAGAAGAGTTATTATGAAGGATTACAAAAAATATCATAGGAAAAATATCTAAGACCCTAAAAGTGGGATAACATTTATTTTTGTAATAGGAGTGGAAACCTTCTTTGGTTTAGGAGTCACAAGGGTGATTTTGTATGGCACCTTTTTAGGTGGAGATGGGCCACATGTTTTACTGACATTTCTTGGTGGTAGGTGTCATAGTGTCAAATGTGAAAGGCCTTCTAGGTGGTAGAGGTAGTAGTGGAGGTAACTTATCTTTTTGTTTCACTTGGATCAGTGATACTCCAACTAAAGTAGAGGGATGTGGTCCTAAAATTGAAGGCAAACTTGAGGGTGCAAGTAGGAAGGATTGGTGAGATCTAGTAAGCTTAACACTATTCCTTAGTTTAAGATACACAACTCCAACTTGTGGTTGGAGAGTCAGAACTAATTTTACCTTTAGATCAATTAGATTAAAGACTAGGTGTATGCCTAAAGACCTAATCTACTTTTAAGTGGTATACACCTATGATGGTAAAGGCTCTAACATAGAAAGATGAGCTTTTGGTGATTTTGGTGAAGAAGCTCTAAATTTATCAAATACCTTATGTAAATGGTAGTTAGAGGGTTGGCGGTAAAGGTTAACACTCATTATGTAGGATAAGGATTTTTAAGTCTTTACCAAAATGTTACATGATCTAGCTTCATGGAGTCAAAAAATTCTAGAATTTTCACTAACTATGAGAAGGGTTTAGAAGAAGTTGACATAGGCCTTACGGTTGCTTCTTTAAAAGTCTTAGGTGATTGACAAAGAGGGAAATTATTTTTCTCTAGTACCTCAGGCAAAAGATGAGAAGGATATGCAACATGGTCTTCTTCGATAGAGATATGAGAAGAGGCATGGTCCTCTATGGGTGGAGGAGAGGTAGGCAAATAAGGTTCCTCAAGGGGATAGAGCATAGGTATAATTGATCCCTCAACATGTGGGTGAGGAATACGTAAAGTATGATCCTCCATAGGTAAAAGAAGTTGTAAAATTAGTTGAATTGGAGTAGCAACAATAGGTCTGTCATCTAATGTAAGAGTAGATAACACTGGCTCTTCTAGGTGCAAAGGAGTGGATGAGGTACTACTTTATTTTTATGGAAGAAAGGTAGGCAAGGAGGGTTCCTCAAAAGGGCATAACATAGGAATGATGTTCCCCTAAACATGTATTTGAGTAATGGTTAAGGTGTGGTCCTCAATTGGTAAGAGGATAGGTAACATTAGTGTAAAATGAATTGGCAATACAAGCTCCTCTTGTGTCAAAAAGAGTTATAAAGGAGGCTCTTCCTCTTATGGGAGTGGAACAGGTGAAGTAGGCACTTCTACCCAAGGAGGAAGAATGGGAAAAATATTCTATTGATTTTGAGGGAGGAGTAGGTAAAATGGGTGCCTTCTATTGTGGGAGAGGTTGGACTAGAGGTAAAGGAAAGACCATATTAATTGTATGGATATTATGATCACATGAGTTATTAGTTATGGTTTGAACAATTTTTTTATTGGGTGAATATTTAGGAAAATTCTATTTAAACACATCCATATATTGATTAGAATGCATATTAGGGTTATCCAAGATGAGATCACCCCTATCAAGCATGTCTTGAACAATGTTCTTGAATGTTTTACAGTTATTAGAATTATGGCCTTTGACTTGATGGTAGATGTAAAACTCATCCTCCTTGTACCAAATTGGAATAGGATGAGAAGGGTCAAACTGTATAAGAGGCTTGATTTGAGGAAGGGTTATGGCTCCTTATTGCCATAATTTCTCCAAAATGGAAGTATATGACTCCCCAATGGGAGTGTATTGTCTTTGTTCATACCATTGTTGGAATTGTTTGGTTAGATTTTGGCAAGTCAAAGAATTAGGTTGGTTTGAGGTTGTAGAAGAAGTTGATTTAACAACCACGTTATTGGTGGAGCCTTTAGATTTTTGGTTAGAAGGAAAAGTTTTAAAAGAAGAGAAATAATTTTATTTGGAATTGGTGTTATTATTGTTCAACTTGAATCTATCTTCGTCTATACCTTGAATCTCAAGTTTCCATGCCATTGTAAAGGCTTCATCAATGTGCAAAATTTTTATACTCAGAGTGTGGATGAAATGTGATTAGCACATGCCATTGAGAAGAGCTAAATAATCTTAGGTTGGGGTAAATATATTGAGATTTGATTGATTAAGCCTCTCTAGTGAGTGAAAAAATCTATGATTGACTCATCATCAAATTATCTAATAGAATAAATGTCTGTAATAGAAACCTTTTTAGAAATGTTGATAGGGAAATGGTCTAGCAATGTTTGTGTGAGTTGGGTAAATGAGAAAAGAGAGTGATAAGTTATAGACCTATACCAATCTAGGTTAGCACCCAAAAGAGACATAGGGAAGGTTAAAAATAGTAATGCATCATCATGCCCTATTAAATAAAAATCATGTCTAAATGCTCTCAAATGTTGTTGTGGGTCCTCTTTACTCTAGAAATGAGTAAATTTGGGAAGTTCCCATTGGCTTGGATAATTACAAGTAAGTAAAAAAGGATGGATGGGATTATTTGATATCATGTCTCTAATTTAGACATCTTGTCTATCAGCATCTTAATGAGGTCTAGAGGAGATTTGATTTGGGAAATACCCCCTAAGCTATAGGGAACCTGATAAGAGTTAGAGGGAGTGTATGACATATCCTACTAGAGTTGTGTTGATGTAACATAGGGATAATGAGTCATAGGCTAGGGGCAAAAACAAAAGGGGTTTGTCCCATTGGGTTAAAGACTATACTTTGATTGGATTTTGTTATTATAGGTTGGGTTGTTGGCATGGTTATATGGGATGAAGGGTGAGTCGTAACTCATATAATCATAGGTGTGAGAGTAGATGGGATGGGTACTACCAAATTTTGAAATGAGGTTAAACTTGACTGAACTATTTGTGGTTGTAAAGGTAGGGAAGTCACACCAGGGTTTTGGTGGGATTAGGAAGTTGGTGATGTTGAACTTTTGACATTATTTATGGTTGGGTTACTTGTCAAAGTGGTAGTTTGGGTAACCATGGGGAACATAGTGGAGATAGTTAAAACTGGAGTTGTCTCCATCAAAGAAGTTTGCATACCATATAGTGGGTCACTTGAAGAATTATGGGTTTTACTCATGAAAAGGTAATGCTGAAGGGATGCCACATTACGATCAAGAAATTTAGCAAAATCTTGATCTCCTTCAGGCACAATGGGAATTTTTTTTGGACTAGGAGTATGCTTCATACCTAAAGTATGCTCCATGATATAATTAGTGAGAAGAGGGGAGGGTGGAAGTGGTTTCCAGCTTGCATAATCTACAAGAATTTTGGCTTGGACTCATGTCAATACCATAAAAAAGAAGTATAAAGATTCTTAATACTCTATATTAGTGATAGAATAAGTAAAAGCTAGGATCGAGTGTAGGTAAGTAAGTTTTTTAGCTTTTTATTTTGAGAAAACTAAAATTACATAGTCACTGACATCGATCACTTAACTGATGTTGGTAGGTTAAAGTCTACCAATGTCAGTGGGTTTAACTAATGTCAGTCACTGTGGAGTGATGGGAGATGAAAAATTCAATGTTTTAGAAGCCTAGAGGCAAAATCTAAGTAAAATATTAGATGCAAGAGGTTTTTATGTGGAGGATGAACACTCAAAAATGCTAATATAATAGGTTATACAACTTGAGTATTATTAATGGTTTTGAATTTGTAAATCAATAAAAAACATCTTTACCAACTCTAAAATATAGAAGGCAATAGAAAGAAGAAGAAAAACATATAGCCACTAATTATTGACTACTAGAGATTAGTTTTAGTCTCGTGTTGGCTTATGCCTTAATCAAATGGTGAGATGAGAGTTTGGTTAACAAAGGTACTAAAAAGCAATCTAGAGCTAGTTTTAGGTTAGTTTTGGTGCTCAAGAGGAAATATGTGTTAGACTAAGTACATGGCTTGTTATAGGAGCTTTCTCCCCACACTTCATAGACCTAAATCCAAGCCAAGATGCTTAGCCAAAATATACCTTCTATCTAGAGTTTATACTCTACCAAAGAATGGAGTGGGTTCTCCCCTTGGTGGTGAAATCCAAGTAGGATATTTAGGTAGGGTAAGGTGATCCACCAAGTGATGAAATCTGAATGGGCCTTGTCTTAGGTGAGTTTTAGTGTTTGTTTTTTTGAGTGTGATATAGTTGCATAACACGGGTGTACTATGATTTATTCATAATGCTTGTAATTAACTAGGTGAGCTAATATGAAGCAAACAAACAATAAAGTGCAGTAAGTTTTAAACCCAAATCTTAAGTGTTTTGATTTGAATAAAAAAATGATGAAATAGGAGAAGATAATGAATTTCACTATCATATTATGCATGAAATAAATAGATAAAGGAGATATTCTTTTTAACTTGCAAGGAAAATGATAAGTTTCTTCTAGAAGCAAAAGAAAGAGAAGAGTGGTAAGGAAGAAGAAATTTCAATTTATTGCCTTTAAATAGAAAATAAAATGTTGAATATTTCAATTTGAGGAAATGTAATGAATGAAATTTTTAATATAATGATCCTATATTAACCCTTAAAATAAGCAATGAACCTAAGGAAAAATCCAAGGTTCCACCAGACATCCCATAAATGTTTCACTAAATTTTGAATTTATTTGATGTTTAAGGAGAAACAGAGATGAAGGGTAGGGATCAGAGATTAGAAAGAACCAAGATTAGTTACATGACATAACTAGATGATGTTGATCACTCCTCTTTGGTAGGGAGGACTACCTATAAATAAGAAATTACTATCACCAAAATCTTTGTTAGCAGATATATGAGTGGGATACTAAGCAAGCACTTGTTCTTAAACATGTCAAACTTCCTTAGGAATGATAGTCCAATTTTTGAAATAAAATGGTAATGAATAAAAAAATTAAATAGAGAGTAAGAGAGAGATATTTATACATTCTTTCAATCTGAGTGTAGTAGAGAGTGACATAGTGTAGGTAATGTGAGTTGTTTGTGCTTTTAAAGGTTGTTTGGGTAGGTTCACTGAGGTTAGTGAAAATACACAGTCATTAACATTATTTAGGCGGCCAAGGTCAGTAAGGATATATGACAAACATTAGTTATGTGACTAATGTTGATATGGTAAATAGGTTCTTGGGAGGTTAGAAGAGTCTTTTTTGAGCTAGGAGATGGATGTGGTCAGGTTTTTGAGGTTAGGAAGAGTCGTAAGGGAGTGGGTAAGACTCAGGTGGGTCTAGATAGAGGGTTGTTATGTTTGAAGTAGAGGGAAATAGGCACATGATTTTTCAACTCCTCCATATGGAGAGTCAAGAAGTTCATAAAATTATAAACAATGTACTGTAAATTAATTGTAAAAGGATTGTTTATAGGAATTACAAAAAATAGAGATATACTTAGCTGGTGAAATAGATGAATCATGAGTACTAGATAGATGTCTTGGTGAGATACATTGGAATTATACATGAATAGAAAGACAAGCATGTGCTACCAATTTAGAAGAATCTAAGCTCTATGCAGTATATCAATTCCTAATCTAGACTAATTTGTGTAGAGTAACGGTAAGCCTAAATGTATAAAGTTGAATGTTAAATACCATATGAAAATAACTATGTTTTTATGATTTTTGTTGACTTGAATATTAGATTATAATTTAGCTTAAGTAACCAACATCTGTGATCCCACCAACAATGGTCGTGGGTTAACTGATGTCGATGGCATGAAAATAGGTAAAAGGGATTTTTTAGCCTATTTTCTATTCTTTCTCATGCCAAGTGTTGTATCTATTAGGAAATGGTAGAAATGTGAGGTTAAGAAAGATGTAGTTAGTTAGGAATATATGTTTGGGGTGAGAACAAGTCATGGGTAGTTAGGATTAGGGGACTAAGTCTTGAGGTAACTCAGAGGGTAATAATTAGTCTTAGGATGAGGTGGCCAAGTAAGCTGGCATAAGTAGTTTTTAATTGACTTAATTAAATATTTTAAATTAATTAAATGTGTGAGGGGTGAAAATATGGGTTAAGAAGGATAATTATTAAAAGGGGCTCAAGGGGGTTTTAACCTAGGGAGTTACGCATGTGTGTGACATAATTTTGGTGTCTACACTCCCCATAATGATGTTCCCTTACATCACCTAACTTATCCTATGGGAATTAAATCAGATAATAGTCTACCATATATGTTTCATTTGGAATAAGGTGGAATTACATGCATGATCAATAATACCCCAATTAATGTCATCTTAGCCAAACTCAATAATGGTATAAAAATTCCTCCAATGCCAAAACTCATGGATATGCACATCTTTATAAATAAGTAACTAATAAAAATCATGTATCAATTATCAATTTTGATCACTTTAAAAACATATTATAGGCTAAAAGTTCAAAACACTAGTGGATGATATTGTTGGATGCTACTTTCAGTCTAGGATAGTATCACATACACTACCATAAACAAATAGATGTTATTATTGAAGTATTCATGGTACTATCCAAATTGATGATAGTGGTGTCCTTCAATTTTTTTTTTTTAAAAAAAAAATGGTAGAAAATGTAAAATTTCAAAACAAAAATTTATGATAATATTCAAAATTTATTCTACTTACTAGCTCCTCAAGCTCATATCCTCGTAAAATGCCTTAAAGGAGCTCAAATTGCATATATCATATAACTTGTCTATGATGAATTTTAAAATGGATCCAAAGTAAAATTTTCAAAATTTTAAAATGAAGATCAAATGAAATTTTATTTTAAACTATTATTATATATTCATTGACCTTTCAACCATCATCACTTCAAAGGACCATATATTGAGCACTTTTTACCCAAATTTAAAACCACAAGTTGTGTTGGGATCCATGCAACAAGCCCTTCCATAGTATATAAATTTAGTAACTAATTTCACACATATAATATCAACTAAACAAATTAATCCAAGTGGGAAACCATTGAAATATTGAAATACCGATGTACAATGTTACCTTCCATATTAACGAATTTTTTGAGGCATATCACTAGTATGTAATCATATACTATGAATTGATATATATAAATTATAGTCAATAAATTTTTTCACAATGAAACAACTATAATATTATAATTTCATCACCTCCAAAGGCGGGATATCAGTGGGTGCATGTCATAAAGTAATCACCTTCACATTTACATAGCTTCAAAATTTTGGTGGGGGCATGTCATAAATACATGACCTCCATACTTACGTAGTTCTCAATATATTCACATTTCAGTGGGGGCATACCAAAAATACATTACCTCCACACTTGTATAATCTCTAGTTTAGTTTCATGATTTACATAGATATTTGGGTCAAAACTATATACATTACCACTAATTATCACAAATTTGGGATGTAGTTTCTCAAATTTGTGGTACTTTTACTATACATAGAATATAGATAAAATATATATACATTACTCACACCAAATATGATAGGGGTAATGAATAGATTTAATTACTTTTATAATTTATTAATGTATTTATTTATCCCCTAGATTCACCAAATTATAAAATATTTCACTAAAATGCATCAATTACACTAGGAAGTACTATTACCAAACCTTATTTTTTTGTAGAAGTTGGTTATTTTTTTAAGTTGAGTGATTAAATCATTTGACCTAACAATATTTATAGGTTTTATTCATTAAATACCCCAACTTTACTGAATTTATATGATTATCTTGATTAAATCACTCACCCTACATCATATTATATTTGGGGACTTGATCACCTCCTAACTCTTTATGTTCTAGACATGAGACCTATAATTTGTAGATCATATGACCACTTATGTAATCACTCTTTTCTTGTCTAGAAAATTTATGATGTCTCAATTCCCTTTCTACTTCACCAACTTATGTGGTGGAATCAATATCTTAGGATTACATCACAGACATAGGTGTATTCCATCCATTCTCTTTATTTATTTGGGTAATTTATAATTATAATTATTTTTATATTATATATGTTTATTACACTATAACATTATTTTAGTTGTAGGTAATATACAAATAATAGGTTCAAACAGAGATCAAGAAAAGATAATGTGTGTTATACACACTGAGGTACGCTTTTTATTTCTTTTAAACTATTAATTTTCTTTTCATTCATTATTATATTGGGGGATGGGGTGAGGGGAGGGGGATATTTAGATACCCACATTTGGTAAAAGAACATATTCATAGTATGTTTTCATATATTTTCATGTATAGACATTTTGATAGGGAGTTAGGCATTTAATGACATAGTCTCATGTGGAATATTTCAAATCATGCTATTTTTATTAATTTTATATGATAACTAGTATAGTTTTAATCCAATATACCTTTTTTCCATTTTACTTTAGGGATCTCTTCCTATGTTCTAATCACTTCCTTTTTTCATAGCCCATAGACATTACCAATGGGTCAAGACACTAATGTTAATGCTAGTGTCCACATTCAATGGTAATGTCCAGCCTTATATTTTGATATTTTTCCATGATTTTCATTTTGTGACCATTTTTTAAGCCCCATATGTTTATTCCATTATTATATTTCTAGTGCCTCTATGTTTTAGTTAAAAATCAAAAGGGTTCCCTATATATATAAAGCTATGGTATATTTTACTAAACCAAACATTCTTCTCAATTATCATGTAATTTATCTTATTAAAAAGATATTAAATTGAATTATATACTAAACTTATACAATTTTAATTCTAAAGTATTCAAAATTTATGTTCTATTAGCACTAATCATACCAAGGGTTTCAATAAGAGAAAGAGCATATAGTAATACAATTACCATTACATACACATACCTAGGAGGGAAAACTACATGGATTTTAAGGCCCTCTTTGGAGTATATGGATATGTATGAAACACTTATAAATATTCAAGTTACTAGGGGTATCTCAACTCATGTGATAATCCATTTTTATTGAGTTACAAGAGGTCAAAGGAAAATGAGCTAGGTTTTTACTTATTGACAATAGTATGCACATAATTCTACCTATTCATAAGGATAAACTAGAGTTGAAGGTAATATTGTAGTTTTAGGAGAAGTTTGGATCAATTTTAGTGCATATTTATGGATGGACACATGCATTGCATTTTGGACACATGCATCAATGGTAGTATCTTTAGGTGACTATAGTTTCTATTTAGCAGGAATAATTTAAACGTAGAACAAACAAAAAAAATAGCTTATTCATTAGTTTCAGATGAATCTAAGCCATTAATGTAGTTCAAAATAGAAAATTAAAAAATATATACTCTCTTTACCTATTAGTTATACAATATTTATTGTATTTATTTCATGCTTAAATGGGTTAATTTTCAATAAATTTTCATATATTTCTCAAATATGAACATTACTTTGTTACATTTAGATGTTTTATTTATGTATTGTGTTTATTTTATATACCCATTTTACATAAAATAAGAACTAATAATCATACACATACATATGTACATATAAACATGAAAAAAATAGAATAATAATGAACTATTGATATGAAACAACTAAACATGTTATATCAAAGAGTTGATCATTTTCGTAGCCAATCCACATGGAAAAACAAGATAAATGTTATGAATTATGTCTAATAATAATAAAATTTAAATTAACTGTTACATGTAGGGTTATAAATACCATTTCCTAAGAATATTCTACCACCTAGATTAATACATGGTTAGATAAATAATGTCTAGTAAAATGTATATGTACATATAAACATGATAAAAATTAGGTAATAATGAACTAACTTTGTAAAGAAACTAATAATTCTATATCAATCATTTGAATATATTCAATCATATGACATAACTATGATAAAAATAATATTAACCATGTCCATAATCCTATGAAGATAGAGTGCAATCCTCTCTAGTGCATCATGTGAGTAAATCAAGAATACACACACACACACACACACACACACACACACACACACACACACACACACACACACACAACATTGTTTTAGAAATAAATACTAATATATGATTAATTGGGACTCCAATCACTATCAAAAATTAAAATAAGAAATATAAATTGTATCAATATACCCATCTAATGGAAGTAACATCTATTTTATGTGGATTGACATTCACTATCAATAAGTAAAACACAAATTAAAAATCATAACAAGATACAAATATACTAGAGATAATTGTTTTTAACCCAAAATGGCATTCCATATCATCAAGTAAAAATTTAATTACAAATCATAATAGGATATCCATCTGCTACATCTAACATATATTTTATCCAAAATGCCATTCACTATCATCAAGTAAAAATTGAAATAAAATTCTTGTCATGATACCCATATATGAGAGCTAATATATTTTTACCTAGAATGCCCAGATGGTCTTTAATGGGTGAAAACAAGAAATAAAACCTATAGCAAGATGCCCATCTAATAGAGTTGGCATCTACTCTTCTCCTAACTAGGATTAAAATATGATTACAGGTGGATTTCAATATGCATATTCTTATTTGAATAATTATGGAAGAGAGTTAGTAATTATTAGAGGTGAACTCACTAAGAAGGGAGGTGAATTAGTGATGTAAGAAAACTAAATTCTATTCTAATCCTTCAAAATCTTAACCATTCAACATAAGCATTCATGAAGCATATAAACCATTTATTTCAATGAATAATGAAAATAATGTAATATCAAAGCACATAACACATGAATTATGTGGAAAACCTCCATGGGGGATAAAACCCACTGTCAATCCTAAAAACACATTTAGTATAATCATATAAGATATCACAAACAATATTCTTTATTGAAGCACCCACTTCACAAGGAACACCCACCCCTAAGCATGGACAAACAACAAATTGCCTTAGATGTTGATCACCCACACAACACCTTTGATTATTATCACTTCCAAAACTTTGATTATCTTCCAATATGATGGAGAAATAATGAATAATAGTTCTGTTCAACCCTTCACACTTTATTTAGCCTTCAGTAGTCATATAAAATGAAAAAATTGGTTACTTGAGCATGACTAATGACACCCAACCCATAGGTCCCTCTTGCTTGCTCTCGAGACTCTCATAGGCTTATTTTAATTGATTCCCAATCATCCATAGACTTTTAGACCTAATTCTAGCTGAGCCAAGATCCTCTTTTCATGACCAATCCATCCCTTAGGTCCCATATACCTAGGATAATATCACCTAATTAGGACAAAAGTATTGGTGCCACTATTGTCTACTTTCAGTGCTATTGTCCAAGCTCATTTATGACCCCAATGGTTAATTTATTTTGATTCCCCATCCTTTTCTTTCTCATCCTAATGTGATAAAATTCAATCTATTACCAATAGATCCCTATAAAAGAACATTCAAAGATCATTTGGAAAGGGTTAGTAAATATTATCAAGTAAGAAAGAATACAAGTGAAACCACTTAGGCATTCTTCCCTATTCTCTGCATACAACCATCTAGTATAGTCCTAATCGCATCTAAATATCTAGTCCCTAATCATCTCAATCACACTTAATTTAGAATTTCCTTGCATTTTCATATCATAATTTCACTAACCACTTTCAAAGGGAGAATTACATATGGCTTGATCCCTCTTTAGAGCATTGGTATGTACACAATATGCCCACATATGGGGTGTGAAGCATGTCTAGTACATGTTACACAAACCAACCCCTTTTCCCTATTTACCAATTTTTATTTCAAGTACATTGAAAGCTTATAAATGAAGAAAATAATCTTTAAAAGGAGCACTATTGATAGAAAAAATTTATAAATTTAGAGATAGTGTCACACAAACTTGCCAAATAAAACCCAAAAAAATCAAACTCTCAAAACAAAATTGCTAAACAAGGATTATAGCACTGGTACCACTCCTATTCACTTTTTATTCTCCTATCTAATATAAAATAAAGTCCAAATCTTAGTTTGTGATAGTCTCATAGTATTTTACAGTTAATATCAACCTCTATCTCAGTCAGATCAACACCGTTTGAATGTAAGTTTGATTTCTCTCTATTTACTTGTTATTTTAAAAAAGTTTAAACAATAATTATAATTAAATAAGTAGTAGGTTAATTATGGTATAATTATTGAATAATTTTAATAATCAAACCCTTTAACTAAATTAGGAATAAAACTTGATTATTCCCAAAACTATTAAATCATTTGGTGAACCCAAATTCCTTCATTTATGCACAAAAACCCTATAAACCATAGGGTAAAATTCCTAATATTTTTTCAAATAAAATTTTCAATTTTTACTTAAATAATTAAATAAAAAATTCATTTCATATTTTAAAATTTAGTAGTAAATTTTAGAATGATTTTATTTCAAACCCTAGTTGCCCATACTAGGTCCCAGTATTTTTCCAGTAATTTTTTAAATTTTTACTAGCATATTAAAATAAAAAAATCCATTCAAAATTACAAATTCAAAAGTAATTAAAAAAAAATATTTTTCTCAAAACCCTAGTTACACATACTATGTCATATTCAATCAAGCATTTCCAATAATTTTCTAAATTTTTAATCACATATTTACATCAAAAATCCAATTTCATTTTTAAAATTCCATAATATTTTGGAAAATATCATTACCAAAACCCTAGTTGCATATACTAGCTCCTATTCACTTCTTGAGGTATCACCTTACATGTTTATGAGATTCTTATCATTTTTACACAATTTCCAATTCACTATTTTTAGGATGCTACATTTTCTATATTTAGTACTTGCCTTTTCTAGCACTTTGCCTATTACAATTTTTTTCCAAAAAATTAAACATATTTGAAATTATTTTCCTACCTAAACAATGGCATAATACACCAATTTTGATGAAACCAATAAAAGGGAAATTCAATAACTCCTAACCAAACACCCTAACATGTAAGATGGCATGCTCAAAATGCTCCTAAAAAATCAACAAAGAGTAAACAATGGTCAATATTCTCAAAACATAAAGCAACCAATTGCAATAACACACTGGGGGAAATTATGTCTCAAAAACTCCTTATAGGTTCCCAACCTTCTTATATGCCACTGGTTATGGATAGTACATCCTTATCTCCTGATCTGATAACCCTTGTGTAAGAGATAAGATCTCTTCAATCCAATATGCTACATCTTGAGCAAGGTGCTTCTAGACCTATGCAGGCTTTAAATTCCTTTACTCTTTTAAATACACCATTGGCACATCATATTACTTCTAAACACTTGCCATAAGGTTTTTTTCAACCCAAGCTTACTCTATATGATGGAAAGGGTGATCTAGAGTCATATTTGAGAGCTTTTCATGTTGCATGCTTAGACTATGTACCCAATGATTGGCTGCTTACCAAGTTATTTCCATGGATCCTAAAGGATCATGCTTTAAAATGGTTTTATAGTTCGCCAAATCAGTTGGTTAATACATTAAATCCTATAGCCTACATGCTCTTATCTCACTTCATCATCAACATTGGTGATAAGGTTTCGTATGCTCAAGTCTCACAATAGAAACAAAAGTCAAATGAGCATCTAAAAGAGTATGTTCTTTGATATAAGACTATCTTGGCTAAGATGACTAGCCCCATGGTTGATCAAGAGTTATAAGATCTCTTCATATAGAGTCTTCTACCATCTTTCCATGAATCAATCATGTTCAAAAGATTCTCTCCCTTCACTGAATTATGTCACACACTAAAGGAAGGACAAATCAAGTAAATTTCAATGGGGAAACTCAAGTACACTAGTATCTTAGAAACAACCAACAAGAGTAATATCAGAGTCCCATATAAGTTCAAGGTTAATGATAACAAGAATCATAATAAATTAATAATTAATGCAGCTTCATATCCCCCTCAACATGTGTTTTTATCAACACCTCCTCGGTGTACATTTATTAATCTACTAGTTTCTCTAGCCAAAGTTTTACAATAGTTATTGGATTGCTTTCATTTTTTTTTAATGCCATGATCCAAATCATGCATTATCTTGCTTGTTGGATGCCATGGTGGACATCATGCTCCATCCCTCCATGATAACTAACAACTAAAAAATAACAACTAGATAGAGTTTAAATTCTAGTTTAGTACATTGCATATAATATTACATTATTATAGTTATCTATGCATACCCATGCTGATCTAACAATCTCTTAAATAAAAATCATACTGTATCTTGTTAATTATCATTGTTATATCATATATTTTGAAACATAACACACTTGCATGGATATTTATTCTAAGGGAATCCATTTAAAAGTCTCCATTCCTACCCTCAAAAGAGGGGGAAAAAATAGGGGTTTTATCATAGAGATCAGAGCTCATATCAATTACAAAATCTAGTTTTAGAACACTCAGAATAACAACTAGATAACAAACCAATCAGAACACACCAGATAGATAGTAAAAAAAATTAGAACAATCATTATATTTGGCCTAGGATAATAGGATTGAGATTTTAATATGGAACTGATGGTGCTACTCTCCATTTATAGTGATCCTATCCAAACACTAGAAAAACCATTTTTTTTAAAAGTAGGTAAAAAAGGAGGTTTAGTTATAAATTTGCACAACTAGACTAGTTCGGAATTAGTAGTTTTAGTACACATTTTATCAAAAAAATTAGATATAGTGGGTATCATGAATGACATGATGGATATCACTTATAGTTTCAGATAGGGTACTTGGTGCAACTTCTAGATTATAATCCATGTTTCAGACACTAGTGATTGGGGTAATGTGCATTGCACATTTGTTTTCTTTCTTTTCTAGTTTAACATTATCCAGACATTCTCAGTAGTTGTGTGCCTTACTCCATCCTTAGGTGGTTGGAATGATTTTGTTTTAGATTTCATACAAGTTTAACTTCAAAGTTATTGAGTTATCAAGTGGCTTCCACATAAGCTATATTCTCAATTTTAGAGTGGCTAAGAGTGGCCTAGTTTCTAACATACATTCAGTTGTCCATGCCAACATTGTTAGATCATAGTATATTCATGGGATTTATAATCCATATCATAAAACATATATTTCATACCAGTATTAGTTCATATATTTATTTCATGGGAAAATTATGGGGCCAAAGGTTTAGATAGCCTTTGTATTCTTGAGTCACCTATTCAGAGGGATTGGACACACAGTCTAAACATTGATCAACACATGCATGACCACTTAGCTTCACTTAGTAGGTGATGATAGATCCTTTGCATTCTTGAGCCACTTTCAAGGGAATTGATCACTCAAATCTATTTTTAATATTACTCTTGGTACAACACACATCCAAGATTATTCAGCATCACTCAACATCATAATAAGTTTTGTATTGTTCTGCATACCTGGTGAGGTGTATTCATTCCTTTCTCTTCCTCTCTTTTACCCAAATTTGTAAATTCTTATTTTATATTTAGAATATATATTAGGAACTAATCTACTCTTTTTTTTATCTTATAAATTTAACCTTCATAGCACATTCATACCCAACATCACATAAGATTCATGAGCTTCACCCTTTTAGGTAATTTTAAGAATACTTTCTTTTTTTCCTTTATCATAGTATTTCACTTTGCTACATCACTAGACTAAAAGGGGGTCAAATGTAATAATATAAAATTAAAAAATTGGTAACTTGAGCATGACTAATGATCCCCAACCCATAGGTCCTTCTTGCTTTCTCTCATGACTCTCATAGGCTTATTTTCACTAATTCCTAGTCATTTGTATCCTTTCAGACCTAATCTTAGCTGATCCAAAACCCTCTTTATATGACCAATCCATTCCCATATGTCTCATATACCTATTAATATAGCACCCAACTAGGATAGGAGCACTAGTGCCACTATTTTCCACTTTCAATGTTATTTTCCAAGATCATTTTTAGCCCCAATGATAAATTTATTTCAGTTCCCCATCCTTCCCCTTGTCAGCATAACATGAGAAAATTCAATCCATGACCAATAGATCCTTATAATCTCACATTCAAAGATCATTTGAAAGGTTTTGGTAAATATTATCAAGCAAGCAAGAATACAATTGAAACCACTTACGCATTCTTCCCTATTCTTTATATACAACCATCTAGTATAGTCCTAAGTACATCTAAATATCCACACCAATCCCTAGTCATCTAAAACACATATAATTTAGAATTTCCTTGCATTCTCATATCATAATTTCACCAATAAATTTCAAAGTGAGAACTACATATGGCTTGATCCCTCTTCAGAGTATTGGTATGTAGATAACATGCCCACATATGGGGTGTGAAGCACATTTGGTGTATCTTAATAGACTAACCCCTTTTCCCTATTTTTCAACATTTTGTTCAAGTAAATTTAAGGCTTATAAAAGAATAAAATAAGCTCTATAGGATCACTATTGACATCAAAGATTTGCAAATTTAGAGACAATGTCACACAAACCAATTGAACAATACCTAAAGAGCTCAAATTCTTAGGATAATAGCACCAAACAAAGAAAACAGTGCTAGTGCCACTCTTGTCCACTTTAAATGATCCTATCCAATCAGGAAATTAATTTTATATCTTATTTTTTGATAGTCTCATAGTCCTGCATAATCAATATTAACCTCTATCTCAGTCAAATCAACACAGTTTCAAGATAAGTTTGATTTCTCTCAATTCACTTGTTATTTTTAGAAATTATAAACAATAATCAAAATTAACAAATCAGTAAGTTAATTATGGTATAATTATTGACTAATTTTAATACTCATATCCTTTAAATAAATTAGTAATAAAACTTGATTGTTACCAAAATTGTTAAACCATCTTCACAGATAAGTAATGCATCCAAAACAATCTTTTAGATCATTCTACACTTCTTCACTCATCCTCAACCATAAAACCTTCAAAACACTATTAAAAGATTAAAAAAATAACCATTAGGTAACACACAAATCCCTCACATTAATCTTCTCTTCAATTCATCCACTAAGTTGAATCACTTTTCACTATACTTTGTTTTATCTCTATAGAAACCTTCATCTTTATTCTTGCTCTGTATAGAGTCTTCATGATCACCACCTTCTTGGTCATCCATAATACATTACTTAAGATTTAAATATTGTCTTCTAATTGTAAAAATATCAACACCACCTACATAGGTTGGCCATATCATTGATTGATCACCCTTAAGTAGCAACATCTTTCAATTAGGCCTAAATAGCCCTTTTAGGTCTCATGGAGACATATTCATCCCTTTATCACTTCACCAAGAAAAATAGAAACACAATACAACTTAAAATCACATATTTCTATGCCACATGACCCCTAAAGAACCTTAAATTGATTACATTCATCACTACACACCTATGCATATGCAACACCTTTCAATTGTTTACCTTGTACATGAAAACACAATGATAAAACAAAAAGTCAACTTTCAAGCAATGGTTCATACTGAAGATGGATTGGTCAAACGTATAAAATCCATATAGATTATCCTCATGGATCTAAAATAATTTCCAATATATAATTAACTATTAAACATCCAAATACCATCACTAGAAACACAAATATCCTTCTCATTTCCTTAACAGAGGAAGGTCAAAACCTCAGTTAACTTTGAGGCTCAATAACTTCAATTGTACAACTATTAAAACCTCCTAATAAAATTTCCTAGATTTCCCATGAATTTATCTACCACTTTTATTTTTAACCCATCATAAAATTAATCCATCATCTAAACTTATAGGAAAAAAATTATAGACTGGTTTTCCTTTGTAAACTGAAATATTTGAATTCCAACAGTCACTAAAAAATGTAAATTTGGTTATGGAAAATAATGAAATCTACCTAGGAGAGAAACTTTTCACTATCATAGCTTTTTATCTTCATCATATCAAGGTATAAAATTTTAAACACATGTTTTAGGCACAAAACATAATAGACCCATGTGACCACTTTATTTTGACACATTCACACCTGTGAATGTTGATGTCATCAATCTGCTTACTCAAGAAACTCTACCAAGATGACTAGGATAACCTAGAACTTCACAAGACTACTCAAATGTATTCCTTTCACTTAAATAATTACACCAAATTTTTTTTACCCCTCATATGGCCCATCAAACATGGTCAACACATCATCAACATCCATCATCTTTCCAAACCAAGAAAATAATGTAAGGTCCATGCATGATCACTAAGGCACACTTTGTCATTGAACTACTAAAAAACTTGACACCTCATGAAAACTCTTGAACACCTTGGAGACATCATTTAAAACACCTAAACAATCTTCCCCTTTGTCATTTATGTCAACACATACCAACACAGAACACCAATCATAGAGATATGCACATACTTTATCTCCCTTTACAAAAGCTTTCTTCCCTTTTGAAACAATGACAAAATGGGATTACATAATTATCCTAATGACTTTAAAAAATTTTCAAATCCAACATCAAGAAATGACTTTGCCTTAGAGATTATATAAACACCCTTATCACTATGCCTACCATTTCTTACCATGACTACCTCAAACCTTCTCATTGAAAACACTCTTCTTTGACCATGCAATGTTATATAAAAAAGAAACATATAAGAGTACCAAAAAATATTTTAAAACACATTAATAACACTGAGGGACTCCCCCTAAGTCATATGAGATTAAGTACCCCATGAGTACCTTCAGATGATCTCCAATCATGATGAAACTTCATAGTTTCATTCAAATTTTCTCTCATAATCCAACTCCATGCTCATAAAAAAAAGTTAAATCCGTTATTCAAACATGAAATATGATTAAAATAAACTAAAAAACCCATATTAGAACAATCATACCTTGCTATTTTTGATAAAATGACTGAAAGTCCATTTGAATGACTTAACCTTGTCTAGATGTCTAATATCCCTACCTAAACCTTGCAAAGCCCATAAATTTTTTTGTATGAACCTTTATAAATTTAAATTTCATATATGATACACACCCGTATTCCTCATAATTCATGCCAATTTTCATCATCCAACTCTTTCTTTGCTACATAACTCATTCACAAATTGACATGTCAATTAACCCTCCATTTACACAAATGCTCATCTATATAACAACCTATACACTTTCAAATGAATATAAAACACTTTTTGATCACCTGGAAGGATATATCAACTTATTAAGAAACATTATACCACTACTCTTTTGGGAAGGTCACTAATTCATATGTTGAAAAACCTAGGGAATCAATAACAAACATGGTCAAATTACCCTCTTTCAATTAATGATAACTCTTAAAACTTTTCTCACACCTATAGGTCATAAATACACACCACTAGACCAATTAATGAGGTCTTAATACTTGGGGAACCCATATAACCATGATTGTGGTTTTTGTCCTGCTAGCCCTTACATAGAGACTGGCATACGCAAGAACCATAAAAATTATTTAAATTATCCTCAAGAAGATTTCAAAGCCTAAATCCACTTAAACACACATGTAATAATTCAAGACACCTTTATATGCCACAAGGTCACCTTGAACACTCAAAAATCTTGGTTTGACACCTGGAGAGCTTATGATTGTGCCTGCATACTCTATGTATAGCCCTATTAGTATGCCAAAACACCATAAAAGGATCATGAGAGCCTTATAACATCTCCACATCACATTTTTAACTTAGATATTTCAAATCCAACTAGACTAAACCCTTTAATAGTCGCATATACATAAAACACATCAATTTTTCATGATGATATCTCACTAGGTAGTGAACACTAAGAAAAATGATCAATCTAAACAAATGATCATTAAAGATTTATGTGACCAATCTAATGCATGAAACCCCATGGATTTACCTTGTGCAAGTACTTTCCATACTCCAAAACAATATTATTGATCAAACTAAACAAATGATCATTAAAGATTTATGTGACCAATCTAATGCATGCAACCCCATGGATTTATCTTGTGCAAGTACTTTCCATACTCCAAAACAATATTACCTTCATACTACATGATTTTAACAACTAAACTAGGCTTAAAATTTTGATAATAATTTGTCTTTAGGACCAATGTTCTTGAACAGGGATCTTGAAGCTTTTCATCACAAAAATTTAGAGTAATATTATGAACGTTTTGCTCCCCCTTAACCAACTACTTTCTATGATCAACACAATTCTTGGAAACATGATATCATCAATTCTCTACCATAATGGCATTGGTCTTAAAGACCAATTAACAACTCTATATACCTCTATATTGATTATAGCATCTTGTACATCACCTAGACCATACAAACTTACTTTTACATATAAAAGATGTCTCATAAGAAGCATAGGTAGAGACACCCACTTATCATAAGAAAAGTAAACATCCTAAAATTTAGGAGACTCCTATATCTCTATACTCTCATTTGACTTGCAATCTTACCTCATATTCCTATATACTTTTTGTACTTGCTAGGACCCTCATATTCCTTGTACTCATCCTCATGAGATTCCTTATGAGCTTCCTTGTATTTAGACTTACCTCTAGCTAGGCACTTAGATAAAAAAAGATCAACTTTACCACATGAAAAAAATTTAAAAGGGAGCTTACATTCATATTTACCTAATCATGCAATAAATTTTCTTGCAATCATGGCTTCAAGTTGATCTTCATTAAGATCAAAGTCTTTGAGACTTAAATTGATCCTCTTTCTTTTTATTTCCTTGATCACCTTGAAGATTGATTCCTTCTTTGGTGGTTTGTCCTCATTGACTCTCATCTCATAGGCAGTAAAGATTCCATGTAATTCATCCATATTCATCTTAGTGAGATCATGACTTTGTTCTAAAATAATATTTTTAATCAAAATTGAGTGTGAGAGACCTTAAAATCTGTTGTACTATTATAACTTCTTCAATCTCCTCTCCAAGACCTATGATCATGTTCACCACCTCATCAACCCTTATAAGATAAGATACCATAGTATCTTCTTCCTTTTGAGGCATTCAAATTACCTTCGATAAGTCTATAATTTAGCTATCATAACCTTTGAATCCCCTTCATAAAAATTCTATAATTTGTCCCAAATTTCCTTCGTGGACTTTCAATGGATCACCTTGGTGAACTTAGACTCTGATAAGCCACAAATTATAGCATTCATAGATCTAGAATTATTCTCACTCAACTTCTTATTAGTTACACTAGTTAAAGGATTAGGGGGTGTAGAATGCCCATGCATAATAGATTATCAAATGTAAAACCCTAGAGACATGATGTAGGTCTTCATCCTTACACTTCAACAATCATAGTTATATTTATTAAATAGTGGTGCTTTCTTAGTAGAGAAACCACCTTGAATTTTATGACTACCCATTGTACCTTAGATCACCTAAAAGTTTGCTAAACTTGAAATGAATGTGTATTTATGATACCAATTATTAGAGGTACAATCATTAAGGATGGGGGTGAATTAGTTATGTAATCAAATCAACTTCAATTCCAATCCTTAAAACTCTTAACCATTCAACACAAGCATTCATGAATCATATAAACCATTCATTTAAATGAACAATGAAAATAATGCAAGATCAAAACATATAACACATGAAATATGTGGGACACCCTGATGGGGAATAAAACCAAATCTCAAGTCTAAAAACATAGATACTACATTCCTATAAGATATCACAATTAAGAGACTTTAGTGAAGAACCCACTTCACAAGGAACACCCACCCCTTAGCATGGACAAACATCAACTTGCCTTAGATGTTGAGCACCCACACAACACCTATGATTATCAACACCTCCATAACTTTGATTTCCTTATAATCTGATGTAAAAATAATTAATAATAGTTTAATTAAACCCTTCACACTTTTTCTAGCCTTCACACACAAGAAATGCATCCAAAACAAACTTTTGAATCACTCTACTCCTCTTCACTCATCCTCAACCATCAACCCTACAAAACACTATTATAACATTAGAAACATGACCAATAGGTCACACACAAATCCCTCACACTTCTCTTTTATTCAATTCATCCACTAAGCTTACTCACTCTTCACTATACTTCACTCTATCTCTCTAAAAACCTTCATTTTTGTTCTTTCTCTTTATATAGTCTTCATGATCACCACCTTCTTGGTCAGCCATAAGACTTTCCTTAACCCTTAAGGCTTATATCCCACTTTAAAAAATATAAAAACCACCTACATAAGTTGACCATAGCATTAATAGATCACTCTTAAGAAGAAACACCTTTCAATTAGGCCTAATTATCCCTTTTATGTCTTAGGGAGACCTATTCATCCCTTTCGCACTTCATTGATAAAACTAGAAACACAAGACCACTTAACATCACATAGGTCCATGACAAAAGACCCCTAATACATCCTCAAGTGATTACATTAGTCACTACACACCTATGCATAGGCAACACCTTTCAATTATTTGCCTTTTACAAGAAAACACCATGAATGAATAAAAGTCAACTTTCAAGCAATGGTTCATATTAAAGTTGGATTGGTCAAACCTCAAAAATCCATATAGATGATTCATGGAGTTTACAACCCTCTACAATATATAATACACTATTAAACATACAAATACCAAAAATACAAACACAAACATCCTTTTTCGATCCTTAACAGAAGAAGGTCAAACCCTCAATCAACTTTGAGGCTCAATAAATGGAATTGTATGACTATTCAAACCTCATAATCAATTTTATTGGATTTCCTTTGAATTTCTATACCAATTTTATTTTTAATCCATCATAAAATCCATCCATAATCAAAATTTATATGCAAAACATTGTAGACTAGTTTTCTTTTGTGAATTCAAATATTTGAATTCTAATAGTCACTAAAAACTGTAAATTTGGCCAAGTATGGAAAACAATGAAATTTGCCTAGGAAAACAACTTTACACTATCATAAATTTTGATAGACATCATGTCAAGGTCTAAAATTTGAAAGATATTCTCTAGGCATAAAACTAAATAGACCCATGTGACTAATTTCTTATGATAACTTCACATGTGTGAATGTTTATTTCATCAATTTGCTTGCTTAAGAAACTTTGTTGAGACTAATCAAATGGATTCCTTTCACTTCCATAAGTACACCATGAACTCTTGACCCTCATATAACTCCTAAAACATGGTCAACACATCATCAACATCCATCATCCTACCAAACCAAGCAAACACTATAAGGTCCATTCATGATCACTAAGGCACACTTTGTCATTCACCTGTTAGCACACTTGACACCTCATGAACACTCTTGGGAACCTTGGAGACATAATTGACAACACCTAAATAGTAATGTCCCTATAACCATTTTTATCCATCTAGATCCTATGAGAACCAACATGCATTATAGTCTTTAATTACTTCTAGGCATTGCATTAGTATACCTCTTGTTATCATTCAATATGTATTTAGAGTAGTGACCAATAATAAACATATATGTGATAATGTAACCTACCAGAAAATATTGAATGAATTAATAAGAACCAAATCATAGAAAAAAAAGTTAGTCCTTAAAAATTTATACGTCATATATACAATAATATATAATCACGTTTTATATCCAAATAAACACGAATAATAACCTTGTATATTGATCATAATACATTACACTAGATCATGAATAATCATCAATACTTATCAAACCTCTGAACCTATATCTATATCTAAAATTATATTATATTAATGATATAAAATAGGGTAGAGAGAGGGAAGGACGAATACACTTTTCAATGTAATAAACAATGTGTAGTATAATTTATGTCTTAAGTTATCATATGTTGTAATACATCCATACTTGAGAACTATGTTATAAACTATATATTTCAACTACTTCAAAGATATTAATAAATAATACATCTAATATTTTGAGTCCTTATATGTGTTATTTTAATTACATTGCATTGTGGTTAGGAATATAGGTTTAATAAATACAATTGGAAACTTTCTATAAACATTATCAACCTTGGAACATAGAACTATAAATTTAAAACTTGACATTTGTTTCATGCCAAAAATTTTTATCTGAACCCAAGTTTCAAAAAAACACACTAATAAATAGAGAAAACTACTCATTTGAGTTTTAGAAACCATCAATAAGGGAAATAGAACATTGGTTGGAAACTAAAATTAAACAATTCCTTCAACAAGAAGCTAAAAGAATAAAAGACATAGCGGATTAAGTAAAATACAAATTATGTAGACCAGAAGATGAAGTGTTTTGGGTGACATTACAGACTTATTTTTTCCTTATATACTGAGGTTAACCAAAGCAACAGATGGATATAGAGTATGAATTAATAAACCAAGTAACTAGACAACAGAAAAAATATGAATACTAAAATAAATAGACAAACCATGGGCATTTGTATGGATTATTGGTTTGAGAAAACATTCTATTAATTCATCACATGTTGTGTATTTTTTGGTTGAAAATTTTTCAATGCAAAGAAAGAAGAATTACTAGGATCACCATAAGGTAGATTTATTGAAAAATTCCCTACTTTAATTTGCATACTATTGGTGGAGGTTAGTATAATAAAAAGTGGTAGATAGAACCTATAGGGGGCATGCACCTATGAGATGATGGAAAGTAAAAAGGGAGTTCTTAAAATAAAAGATCCAAAATAATATGAATATTTTTGGATAAGACATGATGTCTTGCGCGCGGGGGGGGGGGGGGGGGGGGGGGGGGGGGGGGGGCTAAATAGAATAACAAAGGATGGAAAAAATTAACAAAAGATCAAAAAAAAAGATTAGTGATAATAAATATACTAAAAGAGACTATAAAAATTAGATAATGGAAACAAATAAAGAAAGTAAGATAGATAAAGAAAAGGAATAAATAAGGAAAATATGATCAAAAAGAAATAAAAGAACAAGATTAACTAGAAATAAAAAGGGAAAAATAGGACCTAAAAATAGGTATCAATTAGAAAGGTATACGAATAAATGAGATTAGAAGCATAGAATAAATAAATATAATAAATATTAGAAAAAAAAAATATAAAGAGAACAAAGAAAGAAATAGAGAGATAAGGCCACCACAACATTCTGTGAGGATTTAGATTTAACATTAGTGACACATAAATCAACTATGGAGATGTTAAGAAGATGGAAAATATATCAAATATAGATTCAAGAAGAACACATTGAACACATAAAATTATTAGATGAAATAACTAAATCACTAAGATCCATAATAAGATCATTAAGAAGAAAGATATTGAAGAAAATATTTGAAAGTGGAAGGCCAAAGATATTCAATAAATATACAAATATTAATTTAGATAGAAGAATAATAAAATAAGGATGAGAGTAAGTAAAAATAAACAAAAATAGAAAATAAATAATAGAGTTAGAAAAGAGAAGAATAAAAGGAATAAAGTAAGGAAAGAAAAGAAGAATAATAAAATAAGGAAGACAATATAGAAGGATAATAATAGAATATATAATGAAAAGTGAGTAGTAGAAAATAAGAAGAAATATATTTAGAAAAAATAGTACAAAATATAATAAGAAAAGTGGTTAGAGACAATGAGTGGGAAAACATGATTAGAAGAAGGAAATAATGGAATAAGAAGAATAGATAAAGAAGATGAATGAGATTAGTATTAGGTAAGGATAATGAATAAAAATATAAAAATAGTGAATGAATTGAGATACAAAATGATGTGAAACACCCCACCCCTCCCCCCACTCTTCCCACCATCCCTACCCACTACAACCAAAAAGTAATGTTTGAGGAGATGAATACATTGAACCAACCGTAGCCACCCATGTCACTTCAAAAGATAAAGGGATACACCACCCAAATAAAATAAAAATATAGGAAAAAAACTACATAATATCTACACAAAAAGGAAAAGGGAATAATTAATATAAAAATACCTTAAATAATTAATAATAATAAAGTACATTGAAATTCAATTACAGAGAGATAAAGGATGAAATAAAAATACAAGTACATAGATAGATTGTCTAAACAAATGAAAAGTAAAGAAAACAAAAAACCAATAAGATACAAAGCTATTTACTAGTAATGATCAATCAACCAATATAAATAGAAAATCTAATCAAAATAAAATGTCATAGAAGACAAAAATACCAACTTTTGACAAGGATACTATAGATGTAATCTCTTACATCTTTTTTATATGAAATACTAGCACAATCATAATATAATAGATAATCAAGTCAAATTATTTGATTTTGTGTGAATTATTAAAAGATAAAACACTAGAATCGTACATGAAAATTATCCCTCAACATAGTAAGTCATTCACATATATACTACATGCATTCAAGAGTAAATTTTTCTACCTTGATACCCATATAAAAAGTGTGAGTAAGATTAGGGAGATCATTCAAGGATATAAATAATTTATAAAATACTCTGAAAACATATTCAAAGAAGTAGAAAAGAAGCTAATAAAACCAATTACATAACAACAAAATGTTAGTGTGGTTTATATGTTGACTATTACCAAACATAAGATCTGACACTAATGGAAACTAATTAAAAAATTTCACTCAAGCCTTGGTATGGAATATATATTAAAGGTACAAACCTGAAGCACATAAAACAATACAATAATGCAAACACATTTTGAAAACATGGAAAAGGAAATCACAAAGTTAATATTTTGGAAAGAAATCCAAATGAAACCTATGTAAGTATTATGGATCAATTTGCACCATAAAGTATGTCTATTCCAGCCTCCTTCAATTTGATGTAACATAGAAACATATCTTAAGTTATGGGTGACCTATGGGAGACATGAGCTTCTATATCAAAGGGATAGCTCCCCTGCACCACACCTACAACTAACCACTAGTCTACTTGCTTTGAAAGAAAATGGATATCAAGTATTAAAACAAACCTAAAAGAGGTGATGAACCAATTTTATCTCCATAATACTACCATGAACTTTCACTTTGAAAGGTGATTTTAAAAAATAATCTCAACATCTAAGATTAATCTAATAAAAGTGTTTCAACATGAAGTTAAGATGCAATTAATTTCTCAAGGTATATGAATAAGAGGTCTGATTCTAGACACTAATAGTCTTCTTTACACTCAAAGACATATAAAACAACTAAATATACCTCATGTGACATATTAGAGAGAAGACTACTTACACAAATCATGAGAAAGCTATATGAACGTAAGGAGAGATGACTATTACTTGCCATTAAACCATGAACTACTTCACACACTTAGGTCAAAAGTTAAGAACTCAAAACCAACTGAAAATATTTTATTCAAAGGTAAAATTAGTAATCAAACTATTAGGTCTTAGCCATACTACAATGGATTCTTTACAAAGCTAAAAGTGTCTAATTATATATAATTATGAAGAGAGATGGGGGGGCAATAGACGAAAATATTGAAAAGTGTCCACATGAGAGTTAAAAATAAGGAGTTATGAATAGTCTAAATAGTCTTCCAAATACATGTGTCACACTTTTGAAGATGCTCCAATCCTCCAAGTGGCATAGGAGTGCTTGACACCTTGATTATCCTCTTGAAAATTGCCCTTCTTTACATAATAATAGTGACAAAAAGGGATTATCAATCATAAATTATCCATGAATGCCTTGAGTCCTCCTTATTAGACACTTATCATACATTAATAAACTCCCTCTGATCTGACATTCCATCATTCATATGCTTAGGTGTCTTGAAACTCTTCATTCTCCCATGCCGAGCTTGGTCCAAGTTGGATCAAAAATAAATTTCATCTTCTCCAAGTCACTCTATCTCAATGTATGGACTGAAAATATCTTATTATACCTACAACAATCCATTTTGGTTCCTGAAATAACTCCCCAGACTCTATTTTTCTCCTCAGGCTCTCAATAGGCCTATTTTCCTTATATCCCTAAAAAACTATAAAACTCCTTGTGTAGGAGATTCCATAGAGGTTAATAATAAACCAAGAGAATGTATTTAAAATTTCACGTTTAGATTCTAAGTGGAAGTCCATTTTATGCTGTTCTCTCTCCTAAATTAGGCCTCAATTTAGCCTCCTTGCCTAGAACCCTATTTTTCTATTCTAGAGCTCCCCTACACATTTTAAAACACCCAAAATCATTTGATTCACTTTCCATAGTCTATCACAAACTTCCATGTCAAATTTGAGGCCCTAAGACCTTATGGAATTATGAGACCCATGTAATGACCTTGGCACCAAGTCTCATTTAAGAATGTTTGAGATTGCCTTGGAAAATGAGCTTCATTTGACCACTTACATAATATAATTTGCATATATTTTGGCTATAATATGTGGAAAAAATACAAAATGACCTTATTTAATAATTTTAAATTTCTCTTTTACATGAAACTCCTAAAAATATAAAACATCATGAAAAATAGTGCATTTATTATAGTTTGTACAACAAAAGTATGGAAAAAAGTACTCATGGAGGCTATAATTAGAGTCATCAATAACATAAAATAATTTTAAAGATAAAAATAGGTCATTAATTATGCTTTTATAAGTCCATTTCTCTTAAGTGGTCACTATCAGGGTTTTAGGAGGGTTTTTAGGCATGTTTCATTCATAAGGATTGTTCACAAAGAATAAACCCTTTTTCTCTCTCATAATGCAAAAATATTGTATTTATGGGACCCATTAATCACATCCAAACACCATTTGGTCCCATTCAAAACATCATGAATGTTATGATTGGGAGAAGCTGTTCCTCTATTTTCAAGCAAGACATTTGAGAGGGGTTTGAGATCTTGAGCTTCATTCATGTAGGTCAAATGCTCAATATAATAATATAATGCATAAATAATGAGTTTTGGAGACACTTATACCTCCTCAAAAATTTACCTATCTCCATGCATTGGGTTCATAATCTTACCAATCAAGAGAAGACTACTTTTTGAATGACAGTCATGTGTGAGGGGAGATTAAAGCAGTCTTATGGCAAAAATTGGAAAATTTCTTGCTTTGACCTATTTTTGATGAATCTTAAAGGTATATAAATTCATATTATACCTTAAAATATCTTTATACCTTCATACCACCCTCACCAAACCTTCCTCTCTCATGACTACACTTGGGTCTACCTATATGTTAGAATTAGGCCTTATAAGCCTAGCTAGGGTTTCTAGTATTTATTTCAATTTTGGGTGAAATTGAGAATTTGTGAGGTTAGGTAATCATTATGAAACCTTTTTTAGATGTTTCACCTTTATTCTTACCTCCTTTCTCTATTAAAAATAATCAATTCTCTCTTGGTAATGTAGGGCAGGAATAAAGATGCATCTTTGACTATGTAGGCAGGGGCAGAGACTTGTTTAGAAATTTTATTCAAGTTTCATTTTGTCATGAAATACCCTATTGACTTATCTATCCACTTGTGATATACCTAAAATATTTTTATACACATTTTTTTTCCTTACCCAGACTTGGAACTAACTTGCCTTTTCCTAGCAACTTGAAGGTGTATATTTAGCTTCATGATTGTATTCTTTATTTAGGATCTCATTTTCACATCAATGATCATATTAATTAATATTTAAATTTTTTGAAAACCCAAAATAGGCTCCAAATAGCCTTTCATACTCCTCTACCTTCTTTATTGAGTTTTGATGCTAGACTAATCCCTCTAGCAGACCTATAGGTCTATTTTGCTTTCACAAGCTATTTCAAGAGCCAATTATTGATACTTGGGACATCTAATATGTCGTATCAACTTTTTAATCTTGTCTAATACCCCTTAGTAGTTTATAGGCCCTTTGACCATGCATCAAGTCGTGTTTAACTTGTCTATATAGTCAGTACGGGCATGTGTATCGATGAAAAACTTGACTCTCATTAGAGGGTGTAATTTTACCATCCTTATAATGGTAAAATTTTGTCTTATAAACCTTATACTATGATTATATTACTGATATTTGATCCAAATTTGGAAATCAAACATGTAGAGGATTATTCAAACATTGAAAATGTTTCCAAAGACCAGGTAATTTAAAGACTATGGAAAATAATCACATCTCAAAAAAGTAACACATGAAATATGTGAATTGTATGGATATTACATGAATTATGAAGAAATTCTAAACTTTAAAGATGATAAATATCTCAAACAAACCAAAACTTGTAGCAAGATTGACTGAAACACCTTGTACATTGAGATACTTTTATTCATATTCAATACAGTTCATAGAGATTAGTTATCTAATTAAACCATCATGAAAATTATCTATTTTAACTATGAAAACAACCCTTAGAACCATTATTTTCCATCGAATTCTAAATTGGAGAAACAAATGCAAAATTAGACCTTGCTTGGATGGACAAGTCATAGTGACCAATTTTCACTCTTAACAATTAGTCATAAAGTAGGGGCCATGAATTTTAAAACCAATGCCACTAATTTTAATCTCATTATAACCCATAAAAATGTCCAAGGTTTTAGCTCCTAACTATCTCTCTCTCTCTCTCTCTCTCTCTCTCTCTCTCTCTCTCTCTCTCTCTCTCTCTCTCTCTCTCTCTCTCTCTCTCTCTCTCTCTCTCTCTCTCTCTCTCTCTCTCTCTCTCTCTCTCTCTCTCTCTCTCTCTCTCTCTCTCTCTCTCTCCTAGCTGTACCATCCACTTCAACTTTGCCTTTTTGAGTTTGTGAAGGCATTGATGAAGGAGAGAGAATGCATGAATAATCTATACAACCTAAAACATTTTACAAAGACTAAAAATTATATTTATAATCCCAAAGGACACTTTTAAACCATTTTTAACTAAAATATGATCTTACAAGGTCGCACAAGTGCCAAAAAGTGCTTGCAAATTATCATTTTACTTAGTTTAAGCATTGAAATGTAGATTCTACTAATTTATGACCATCCCTGAACATTATCTAACCCATTTATAACATCATTTATGTTAAGAGTCTTCTTGAAACGTTTGTATTTGAATATAGTACACACAACTCCACCAAATAGGCCAAAAGGTGGCCAAATTGTCATTTTAGCACAATGGAACATAATAAAAGATTAATACATGATATTTTCACCTTAAATACACAATAATGACATTTTATAATGACTCTAAACCATATAAAACCTTTTACCATATTTGACAACATCATTTCCTCATAAATGACCCCTAGGACTATACAATACACATAATATCAAACCTTGGACAAGGCTTGACAAGGATAAATATGACCATATGAAACTATATAATACCATTTAATATCATGACAAGACCATATACAAGTTTTTTTGATAACATTATAAATTTTCAATCTAGAGGGTTACCAATTTTGACTTGGGGTCAAATTTTAGTCAACAATAACTACATAATTTTGGAATGCAATACCTAAGATTTGTTGTAGCCTTTGTTTTGAATAAGGACACAATAGAATAGAATGTCCACATGTTAATTTAGGTGAGATGAAACAATAAAATCCCAACCAATTAAAATTACCCCATGTATTCAAAATCCAATTATAAAAGATAGATTATATTTTGGAATATGTAGATTATATGATCAAACCCACAATATGTGTGTCCATTAATGGAATTATCTCTACCCATGAATCAATTTATATATTGTAAAATGTGTGTCTATTTAGGCCATTATCAACAATCATTCCCAAAATTAGAAATAGTATAATAATTAAAATATGGAAATACAAGGACAATAACTATATCTAAAATAAAATTATCCATTCTAATTGTGACACATCATCATAATCCATCCCAACATATACATACACCATATCAATCACTTCTAACACCTTCTCAAATAACTAACCACCTAGTTCAAAATTATTATCAATGAGATTATCAACAAAATAATTACAATCTAGGATACCACAAAGGGTACCATGAAATATACCATGGGGGGTACCAAGGAAATAATTACATACCCAAATACTATGGAGGATATCAATGAAATAAATACAATTCAAAATGACAAAATTGAATATCCTTAAAATCACATATAATGGTAGAATCGCCATACTTACTAGAATTGGAATGTGTAAAAGCAAAATTTTACCTTAGGAGGAGACATATAAAGTGATAGTTGTGACAAAAAAAACCCTATTCCAAAGGTTCATGATGAGACAATACACTTTAGAAAAAAATTGATTAAAGAATAACAAATAAGAGAAGTAAAACAAACATAGTTCTAAGAGAAAAAAATGATGGAACTATAAAAATTATCATGAATGATAATTGAATAATCTCTATTAGATAAACTCTAATTCTACAAATATTAAAATAAGTACGAATGCACACATGGCATGTAGTGGAATGAAAAATAAAAATGTATTTAGGACAAAGATATAATGGAATAATTATTTGGTATATTTAGACTCAAAATTTGAAGCTTGCAACTTCACAAAAGTATTTTTAGACTTAGGGGGAAATGTGAATGTAATGTAGGAAATAACATGGGAAGTCCTAGGTAAACCCAGCTTACACTTAGTAAATTTTGAAATTATAATGGAGGATGAAAGTCTAAAAGAACCACTAGGATCTCTAAAATGATTCAAATTAAACTTGATGGAATATCTAAAATAATAAATTTTGAGGTTATGAAATGCTCATTTAAAACTCCATCATATTTTTCCTATTAGCTATAAGCTAGTTTGTTGATTTTAATGATATATAAAAATATAACTATGAATAAATAAAATTTTAAGTTAATGACATCATGATACATATCCCATTAGAAACCAACATAAGTGATAACTTGACAAAAGTGGTATGGGACAACAAAGACATTGATGGGGAATTTGATGAAAGATAAGGGATATATACATTAGGTAAATTATGACATTAGACAAATATTTTAAACTAAATGTATAAGGATAAATTGAATAAGAACATGAGGAACTAGAGCTAGATATATACATACACATCAAAACAAGGATAATTTTTACCCTATAAATTAGGGTCCGTACACTACTATATCTTACAAGAATTTTATGAGAAAAAAATATACTATAGACCAACAAGAAAAATTTTACCATTACATAGATGAAGATGAATCCAATTACTATTCCATACTAGATTATGAAGATGACATTTTCTATGATAACAAAAACATATGTGAAGATAACATGGAATATGAAAAACCTTTAGACCCAACATAACCACAAATTAAAAGATCATTTTAATTAGATAAAGAAGCATCCCACAAGAAGCTCCCAAAATTTATAGAAAAAATGACTTAGAGCATATCTAACATAAATAGATTCTATATTTACAAATGAAGAGGCAATATTAGAGTCTCTTAATGATACATTGATAATCAAATCTGCAAGATGTTGGCACACACACAAAGATCATGTTATAAATTATAAAATTATCAAAGTTATTATCACAACAAGATATATTCCAAAATAAGATGTGATTCCCATCCTAAACAACTTGTATCACCAATTAGGTCTACCTTATGTGGCTCTTCAAGAATACACTAGAAAAGATAGTTTGTGTCACCGCATTAATCCTTATGAATAATATTTTATGATATGTTGAACAAAATTTTCTAAATTAAGAATACAACTATTCTATTGTAAACTAGGGGATATACCATGATTTTGGTATATGCACCAAAATATATGAGGGGAAAACAAATATTGGAATTAAATTCTCCAAAAATTCTATATAGAACATTCAATTATTGGGATCTAGACCACCAAGTTTCTCACATCCTAAAACAAATCTAACCTTTCTTACTCTCTTCTGAAAAGGATGTGATAAATAAATTTGGGAATCAACCACTATAAAAAAATAAAGAATAAATCATACACAAGTCATCAAAATATTCAAATAATGATACTACAATGGATATATATAATCTCTTACAAAATCAAGAGGCCATATACAAGTTTGAAAAGGCATACCAAACTATACCAGCTAGGTATTTCAAAATAGAAAAACAAAAAGTATAAAAAGATAGTGAGGAAGGCCCATATAATTTTCACTCTATGACCTAGGATGGACAAAGAAAAATAATTGAGATAAACACAGGTAAGAAATAATATTTTTATTAATGATATAAAATCAAATAAGATAACATCATTCAAGATGGTGACACTAAATTAGCCAAAATAGATAATTATTGAGATGAATCCATTATTATGAAAGTAATAGAGTTACTAATGGAGTATCAATATATTCCATAATAAATTTAAATAACTCCATGACATAAAACCAAAAATACAAACCATTAAAATTCAAAAAAACCTAGAAATAAAATACATAAAAAATACACCATAATAGTTATATGTAAAAATGAAAACCAAGGTATAATCTGAAATACATAAAATGAAATCTATGAGAATCATGGAACTAGTAAAATATGTACATTAGATTAGATTAATACTGGTAAAAAATAATAAAATGGGTGAAATAAGAATTAGTGTAAAGTTTTGTGAGCTGAATAAAGCCTGTATTCACAATCTATTTATGATGTCAATGACTGATGAAGTCTTAGATAAAATAATAGGTCATGAAGCATATTATTTTATAAATAGATGGATTACCTAGATACCATCATGTTAATATGTAGAAATAATATTGACACAAAATGATTTTTTATACAAAATGATGTTATTTTATATACATAATCAAGTCATTAGGCCTCAAGAATGCACCTACAGTGTTTAGTCAAATAATGATAAATGTATTTAAATACTTTATTCATGACTTATTCAAATTTTATCTAGATGATTAGAATTTTTATAGAATTGTCAAGGATCACATCTAATCCCTTTGAAACATGTTTGAAATATGTTGTGTATTATAGATTTTACTAAATGTAAAAAAATGTGCATTTCTCACACTCTTTGGAATGCTCCTATGACATACCATACGTAAATAAGGATTCATGATTTATCGATTGAAAGTAATCATAATAGTCAATATTTCACCTTAAAATGCATATTAATATACTATACCTTGCTAGGGTACATAGGGTACCAAAAACAAATCATTCGAGGATATGATGTGATAAGTTTACGTATTAAAGAATTACTTAATAAAATAAATGATAAACTAATATATTGGAATAAGGAGTGTCAAGAAGAATTTTAAATGCTCAAAATAAAAATATTAAAATCCACCTTACTAATAGTTATTAATTTGAAAAATTAATTTCATGTACATATGGATGCTTTGAGAAAAATAATAAGCACAATATTGATAGAGGCATGAGATAATATCAGCCATCTTATGTTATTTGCAAGTCACAAACTAGCAAAATCTCAAAAAACTACTCTACAACTTAATGTGAAGCATTAGTAATGGTTTTTTATCTTTATAAATTATATCACTATTTAATTTCTATCCCATTTGTGTTATATATAGATCACAAACCATTGAAATATTTATTTAATAGACTAGTGTTACAAGGATGAGTATGTATATGGGTAATGCTCTTTCAAGAATTTGATTTTAACATCACAGTAAAAACATGCAAATCATATAATGAACCAAATTATTTATCTTAGATAAATAGTAGCTAAGATAAATTTTTGATTAATGATGACTTCCTAGGTGCCCATTTATTATTCATCAAAATAGTTCCAAAATAAATGGAAAGTATTGCAAAATTTTTAGTGACAAGGGAATTTCTAGACACCTACTAAAAATGGATAAAAAATAAATTGATAACTCAGGTATTCCATTTTACATTAATATACAAAGAATTATATAATATATGTAGAGATGAACTATAAAGGATATTTATACTTAAGAATGAACAAAAATGTATTCTACAAGCTTACAAAGGAATTACTTGTGGGCATAATAGTGGTGAAGTAACTATGAAGAAAATATTGATGAAAGGTCTATGTTGTCTTATAGTGTTCAAATACTCCCACGTCTATACAAATAAATGTGATATTCTCTACCATGTTGTGAAATAAAATAGATGATATGAGATGATGATATACCTATTTTACCTTTGTTACAATTTTAAATATGACCTATCAATTGTATTGGTCCAATCAACCTCATGGAAAGAAAATCTTAGTCCATATTTATTATCACTAGGATAAAGTATTTAACAAGTAGACACAAACCATAGCCATAAGAGATGATACCAAAAAAAAATAATAAATTTAATTTATGAAAACATAATCAGATAGTTTTGGTGTCTACTAAGTATCATTATCAACCATGGTAAACATCTTGTTAATGATAAAATTAAATAATTACTCTATAAATTCCTCATTAATTGATGCAAGAGCATCAAGAAAAATAATGTTAATCTAGTCATGAGTGAGTATTTAGATGATGTGTAAGTGTATAAGGTATAAAAACATCCTTTAAAATGCATTTTAGTATTTATAAGAGTCTATAAGTGTCATTAGGTATCCATTTGGCATTTTCCCACCAAAATGGGCATTTTGAAATTTTGAATTATGTCACTAGTTTTAGAAGGTGTTTGGTGAAGTTCAAATGTATGTAATGGGTTATTTAGGTTATATGAGGTCTTATATAGGTGTGTGGATGGAATGTAAATGTATAATTAAAATTTATTTTCAATAGTGAAAGAGAGTCTTGAGATGACTTAAGAATCAAATGAGTCCTTTATAGCCCTCAACCTGTATACAGGGTTGACACCCTAAAGAAAAGACAAAATGGAATATATTTGTTTGTAGACAATAAAAGGTTTTGAATTTTATAATGGAAAGAGTATTAAAGGAATATTAGATATTTTTTTGAGTCATTTGGTGGTGTAAAGTGAGAGGAAACTATATTTTAAGGACTGAACCCTATTAAACCCTATCAACTCTATCAAAAGCCATAACTCTATCAAAGTGAAAGATTAGAGGAGTATAGGGTTGATAGAGATAATTTATTGATAATAAAAGATACCTAGGATTATAATATACATATTTCAGGTCTTGAAGGTGATTTAATAGGCAATAAATTTAATATATTACATTTTTTAAGGTCTCGACACACTTAGGACAACCATAGTCCTAAAACTAGGGTTTGAGAATTCAAACTAAAGTTATGAGATAATCCATAGGTAAAAATAAATAAAAACTTGTTAATAGTTTTATTCTAATGTGTCCTAATATATTTTGGAGGTTTCAAACTTGTACCGAGTAACTAAGTATATAATATCAAGACTAAGATCAAAACATGGGTAATTAAGCCCAATGAAGGGCTAATTGGAAAGAAGAATAGGTGAGAAAGTGGTTAAGATAAGTGACTTCGGTAATTAAACTTTGTATATTGGATAGAAAAGTTAGAGGTTAATTTAATATATATTTATTTTCTCAATAATCAAAAATACTTGTTCATAGAAGTAGAATAGGCCTAAAAAGGCTACAAAGAAGGTGTTAAAGAGAGAAAAGTTGTATAAGAGAACTTAAGGAAGGAATGAAGTTTTGAATTGAAATAAAGAAGATATATGTGACTAAGGAAGCATATAAAATTCATATGGATGTAATAAAGAATCATGAAATAGGAATTGAGAGTTTTGAATAACCAAACAAGAAGGGACAGATAGTGAACCACAAATAGGAGAGAGAGAGAGAGAGAGAGAGAGAGAGAGAGAGAGAGAGAGAGAGAGAGAGAGAGAGAGAGAGAGAGAGAGAGAGAGAGAGAGAGAGAGAGAGAGAGAGAGAGAGAGAGAGAGAGAGAGAGAGAGAGAGAGAGAGAGAGAGAGTGCAAGGGAAATATATAATAATGTATTAGAGTTAGAGGTGTATAAATAGAGATAATGAGGTATATATACATAAGAATGTATTAGAGTTAGAGGTGTATAAATAGAGATAATGAGGTATATATACATTGTTAATCATAATAAAATCACCCCATATCACTCACAATCCAATGGGAAAGTTAAATCTCTCAATAAAGTACTCACAAAAACATATAATCTCTTTGCCAAATATTAGGATATAAAGATAACAACAATATTATGAGCATACCACACTACATATAAATGATTAAAAAATATTACATGTTATAATTAGTATATGGATTAGAGTCTACAGTACCAATGGAAGTTTTATTACCTATTTTACAACTATTAATAGCATTTTAGAATAATGAAGACAAATAAGTACATGAAATCCTAATTCAATTGAATAAACTTGATGAGAAATTGTTTATCCTAACATATAAGGAAACCCAATAAAAATTACACAAAAAATCATGTCACGATCATCACTGTAAAAAATAAATAATTTAACAAAGGAGTTTATGTGTTATTATATAATAGTAAATATAATTTTTTTGGCAAATTAAAAATTTGATGGTTAGGATCATATATAGTCAAAAAAATATCCTAATAGGAGTAATGAAACTAAAACTTATAGGAATGAAGTGGCATGGATTTGTGAATATAGCCTACCTAAATATCTACAATGTTCCATAATATGAAAACATGTCATAACTCCCATGATCATTATGTAACATAAGAATTAAAAAAAAAAAGAAAACCCTGAAGTTAAAAATTGGTAAACAATGGTTTGAGGGAGAAATAAAACTAAATAAAAAAGAACCCTAGAGTTAAAATTTGATAAACAACAGATTGATGAAAAAATAAAATTTAGTAAAACAAGATCCCTAAAGTTGAAAAATTATAAATGGTTTCTTGAGGGATAAATCAAAATCAAAATAAATACCCCAAGCTAAAAATTGGTAAATGATGGCTTAGGGATAAGAAAAGCATGGGATAATTGTGTCTAGTCTTGTAAATCTTATCGAGTGGAATAAGCTATGACTAGTGAGTTGATCATAAATTATGTGACATATGATTCCAAATTCTTAATATAAACATGTAGGATGACCATATACAACTCACTAAATAGATACACATATCACATCAATTGATTAAGAAATAAAATCACATCAAAAAAGCTCATAAACTTTCAAGTGGGGAATTCATCAACAAAATATAATGAATACAAAATGAAAACTTGAAAAATTGAATAGTAGTAATATCAAAAAATGAATCATTAATGTTGAGTGAGGGACAAGATAGTTTCAACCATTATAAAAATGTCAACTCAACAAAAAGGTAGATACATGTTTGCTAAGAAATCTAGCCATGATCTCATTCCACTCCACCATTTAATCCAGAACCATAAAAATCCCTATGGAATAGATCCATCAACCCAATTTCCATTTCATACAAGTTTTCAATGTACTCAAAATTTATTGAATTTATCCTAGCCACAATTATGATATAACTATAAGACAACACAAAGAAACACAAATGGCCACTCTAATTTTTGAAGACACAAGAAAACTCATCATCCCAAAATCAAATAATGTTCCTATAAAACCATTAGTATCAGATCTAGATATAAAAACTTAAAAGTTGCATGATAATTTTATTAACATAGAGGACACATTTTAATAAATCCATGCAAATTTGGTAGAAATTGACCATACTCAGATGGAGGTAGGCTATAAAAAATTCATACATGACATACCCGAATAAAATGCTTGGGACTAAAACCCTAAATAAAAATATATTCAGCATATAAAGATATTGTGTGAAATATTTTGATATTTTATGCTATCAAATACCACAATATAAATTATACTCAGTTAGATGCATAATGGTATTTTGTTCTTTGACCAATCTCATATAATTACCACACATGACATAGAAAAAGTAATTAGGTTGATGAATGAAGGGAATAGTATTCATAAATATGAAAATAATGGTTCAACCAAAGGATAAAAATCTACTATTTGATTTAATATATTAAAGTAAAACATGTCATTTAGATATAAACTATTCAAAATACCACCTACAGATATGGGGTAATATCAATGACATAGATATATATTTTACCAAAAGGGAAGATTTTGTGAATCCTAAGAGTGCAATGGTGGCATTTGATCTGATGCCCATGAAAATCAAATACAACTTATGCCAAGTCTTCTTAGATAATCTCAACGTAAACATTTATAAGATCAAGAAAGATAAGCATAATTTATGGTTACGTATAGACTATATAAACACCCTCCCAGGAAAAACTAGAAAAATTGAATGGGATAAAATAAAGACCATAGGATAATGAGTCAAAAATAGTTTGGATACTATGACAACAAAACAACAAGTTACTATAGACATCCAATACTTATCATTGTTGTGTTAAAATTGCAAATTTGAATGAAATTTCACAACAATGCACAATCTAAATGAAAATCACTAAAATGCTCTAATTCATTTGCACATATTATGTGCAAGTGCTGATTATTGTCTATTGATCTTTGATTGGGGAAATGCATTTTACAAAATCATTATAATCTCTTAATTCATTTTGATTCAAATTGTGACAAAGCAAAATGATGTTCAGACCACTAAAATCTTCTAATTTAGAAACACACATCATATTCATATGTCAATTCAGATCTATAATACCTAATTAGCGTGTTAACCTATATGCAATTGACATCATCTTTTGATTTCAACTCCAGTCAAATTATGACTCAATAAAATGACATTTTTGACCATTTTTATTAAATGTGCAACCAATTTCCAAGAATTTCAAAATGCTAAGTTAAGCCATTAAGAAGATCAAAACCAAATTAAGAGTTTAAGTGGGAAATCCATAGAAATTTTTAAATATATCTTATTATAAATTCATAATTGGAAATATTTTGGCCATGATATTACTCATGACATAATCAAAGGGTTGTCAAGGATTAGGCATTAATGGAGATAAATATCAGGTTTAAGACCACCCATGCCTCATTAATGCTCACTTGTTCCAAAATATTAATGGCTTTGTTCTCCAACATTAAACCAATCCTTGGCCACACATCTTGATCTCAGGATGGATGGTCATGGTTTTTTCTTAACAATCCCTAAAAAGTTATAAATAAGTGAGCCATGAACATAACTTTTAATCTTCAGTTGTGCAATGTTATTATGTAGAAATAGTGATAGAGAAGCTTCACTAATTTCCCCAAATTGACCATAATAAAGGAACCAAAACCATTTATAAATTAAGAGATGATAGAGGCACATGCTACACTAAATTGATAAAGACTCACAACACTAAATATGGGTATAAGCATGTTTATTGACCATTTTTAAGAGAGACACGATGGGAAGGTATTATTTATCATTCTCTCTTAGTTTATTGAGTTCATTAACATTGCCCCTCGATGGATTAGGCTTAGAACGTTATGTTCTCTATGCTTATTTTGGGTTTTATTTACTAATGTATGAACTAACTTGATTCATAATATTTATCTACATTTTGGAACACCCGATGGGACCAAACATCTCACATACCATTTTATTCTTTTAATTATGCATTCAGATCATCTATTGATGCCATTTTGATCTTTCTAATTTTTAATGTCTTCTAGACCAAATCGTGAGATCACCTTGTAAATGGAGAGGTCATCTTGAACATCAGTAAGATCCCCTATAAAATGGTGAGATCACCCTAAGCAACAATGAGGTCACTCATGCAAATAACAAGATTGACTAAATTATTTTCTTATTCTCTATTTTTTTGAAAATAGGTGATATCAACCTACTTATTAGCGACATTGACCTATAGAATGGTGGGATTATCTACTAATTAGTGATATCCTACTAAAACAATATATGTAGAAAGATCACTTTGAAGAATGGTGATATTGCCCTGTGAAATGCTGGGATCGACATTGAGGTCACCCTACGGAATGGTAAGATCAATCCATAGAATGGAAAGATCACCCTCTGTCAAAATTTTAGAGAGTTAAAATAAAAATCTATGAATTCAATTTGATATACTACACCTTTTATTGACTACTAACACTCTATTTTATAAGATTAAGACACTTTACTTGTTTACATTTTACAATAACAAAGACAAAATTCAATCAAATTTAAATTCAAGATTAAAATGAACATTCATAGTAGCTTAGGACTATTAAGAGTCTTCCCTTTTTATCATTTGTTTATTGGTTAAACTAGTTTCAAATTTCTTTGACTTGATTTTTATTTTTTCAAACCAAGCTTAGCATGTATGCTCTCCCCCCATCCCATTTAGGTAACTTGGATGACCAAAATTACTTCACTTATTATATTATTTCTTAGTCTAATCATAGAAGGAATGTCATAAAGGCACTCTCCTATATTTGAGGAACTTGGGTGATCATAAAACAACCTTTCAAGTCCTAGTTTTTTTTTCTTACATCTTGGCTTGTGGGAGGGATTTCATCACCTGCCCATAAGTTATTCAGGGAAGAGTTGACCCAAGAATTCATCTCCTAATATAATTTCAACCCATTATATGGTAGGGTATACAAATTAAGCTGGTGAATCACTGGGATGTTAGTTTGCATGGTAAAACTAACTTTTATAGTAACTTATACCCTAGAAACATGGCTTAATCTGAACATCACACTATACTAAGCAATTAACGGATGTAGTGGTTGTAAAAAGGATAAGATTTTTTTAAAATAAATCGATTACTTTGGATCTAAATGATGTGTTTCACCCTAGTGTTAATGAAACATATAAGACCATATAGATCAATCAAAACTAATAGTTTTTAGATAAACCTCATGTATCATAAAATATTATTGATTCAGGATGAGTAGCCCAAAGTTCCATGTCATTATATTATTTCTTCAGAGAAGAGGGGGTCTAAAAAACCCTAATTTTCATGTGAATATAAATTTATTAGATTAAAAAATTATTTCCTCTCTAAAAATAGTATATCTATGGAATCTAATGGTTTAAAGTGGCCTTGTTAGTTTTTAGGATTGGACGTACACTTTGGTGTTTTCTTATTCTTGATTACTTGCATTGTTTTAATCTAAATCTATTAGTGTGTGTGTGACAAAATATGTTTAAAACATATCACATGTTAAACACCATATTTTTAACAAAGAAGAATTATGTTGGTTAAATTAGTTCAAAATTTTTTAGCCTTATTCAATGATCTGGAGGTCAATTTGGAGAAAGATACTAAAGAAGACTAAAATTTACACCATTATGTAGGGCCTGTTGACACCTTTCCAATTGTATGTAGAATACAAAAAATATAGATCATATTCTCCTTGTGTAATTGGTCAAAGTTCCAATCAAACTAGTCAAAGTAGGTCAAAGTTGGTCAAACTATAGAAATTAGCCAATATGTAATGATTCTAGAATAATTCCAATTTATATAGTTCATATAGATATTTCCATCACAACTCAGGGTTTATAAAATGGATCTTGTATGCATAAGATATCATGCATCAATTATTAGATAGGGCACGCAAAAAATTTGGGGTTTAAATGGAACATCTAGTTGGACATTGACAAGTATCATGGTGAGAGGTTGATAAGTGGTGAGTGGAAATTGGGCCATGTGAGGGGTCCTCAAGCCACCACATGGATTTCCACCATTCATTATTTACCCTTGGTCTAATTTTATATTATCTCCATTCACGTGTCATGTAATCCTAAGTTTCCATGTGACCCCATATTACACCTGCATTATATTCTAATATCCACATTCCATCCACCAACATGCCACTTAATAGCCACGTGAAACCCAAACACCACCACATACTTACTAGATGCCATGATTATCCTAAACATACCCACCAAAATCCATGCCAATGTCAATTACTTGGCATGTGATACCATAAGTTTCATGGTATTTACAAATTTATAATAGCTACCCACTTACCAATGTGGGATTATTGATATACATAAGCCAACAAAAATGTAGAGATGGGTTTCAAACCCTTATCAATTGGATAAAAATATAAGTTTCCCATCATGAAACTCATGTTAGGGAACATTATATAAAGTGTCAAAAACATGTATTCGAATGCATCGAAAAACATAGCAGCCATAGCTAAAGATTATAGCTTAAGAGCTTGTGTGGCTTGCAAAAGGAATTCAAGGCAGAATTGGGGAAAGGTTTGAAAAAGGAATAACATTATTTTACTCCTAGGATCAACTTTGTAGTTGATCATTTTTCATTTTGATAACTTCTAAAGAAATTGTAAAGCCTAGAAAGTAGTTCATTTTGCTAAGGCATAAGGTCCTCCTTTTACTCTTTCTTTGATTTGAGGTATCTAGATTCATTTTTGGACATCAAGGTAAACTAGTGAAACATTATATTTTTTGAGATGGTTCTAGTGATATGTTGATTGTCCTATTTCAGGCCTTTTGTTGCCATTTTTGATGCTCTAAAATGAGATTTTTGAGAACATCCTAAGGTGTGTTTCAGGAAGGTGATGAATCTATTTATGGATTCTGATATTCTTCAAAGGTCCATAGAAATTGGATTCATTATAATTTGTAATGGTTTCCATTTACTTGTAAACATTTTATAATGGATTGGTTTAGCTAGTTAGTGAATCGAAAGACATAGGAATTGTCGAACTCCTTAATCAACTCTTGTGCAGTGTGGTATGTATTTTCTTTCATTACTTTTCCTTAAGTTGATTAATTTATGGAATAATTTTTGATATTTAATTAATTGCCTATGAGGATCTAAGGTAAAAATTTTGTACACTAAATTAGTGTAGAGTTTATGGATCATTCAAAATAAATCAAATCATTTGTGTTCATGTTCTCCAAAAAACATTGGTATGCTATTCATTTGGGTCTAGACTATTCATCACTTGAAAATATAAAGTCATTTAGTCTAAATTAGAAATATTACCTTTATAATTTCTAAAAGAAAACATGTTTAGTCTACACTAGAGTCTTACCTATAACTTTGGCTTGGGTAGTTTACCTTTTCTGCTTGGCTTGAGTAACTTGGGTGATTTTTTCTATTTGGTTTGAAAGCCTTTTTTTCTAGATGGTAATCATTCTACTCTTGTTTGAACTTGGGTAATATTGCATTCAATCATGATCTAAGTTCCTTTACCATTTGAGTTTTTTTTGTATGTAGCGTTGTTGTGCTACCCATTTATTTTTGGATTTATACTTACGATTTCTTGTGTTAATTCACATCCTAAGTTTATTAGTTTGAATCCTAATATTCTTGATCACTAGAATATTCTTCTAAATTTTCTTATCATCTCCCACCATGGTTATACTCATATTTTTGTGGTATTAACATACTTATAACTTAGGTTTTTTTGTGCTAGCCTACACCCTAAGCTCCAAGATTTTTCTACCTTCCTCTAATTTAATGATTTTAACCAATCAAGGTCAAGTATTCTCAGAACTTATTTCTTTTAATTGTGTATAATCATGCCATTCCTTTCTAATTATTAACCCAGATTCAACTTGTATTTGTTTGATCTTAGAATCCAAAACCTTTTCATGTTTGTAACCCCAATTTTAAAATACTTTGCATACATAAGAAACCATTATAAAACATGAAAAAGTATACTCATAGTGGGGTCTCTTATATCCCTTGTTATGAGGAAGATAATTATTATTATGGAGAAGAGCACTCTATCATGTTTTAGGAAATCCAAACTATGATAAGATCCAACAAAGGTTAATTTGAATACAACCTATAGAGGACAAAGATGAATCTCTCTTAAGGTTGATAGAATCAAGAGCTAGACTTCCAATTTATTTCATAATGGAACACTTACATACACTTTTTGGAGTACAGGAGCAACCACTTACTCATATCACAAAACCAAACTTCTCTTCCAATAGTAAAAGGAAAGAACCACTTGTGCACTCCTCCCCAACTAATCAGGAGCTTGCAACCAAATACAAAAAAAAGTCAATGATATGTTGATCATCTTATCATAGACTAAAAAATTCTTTGGCTAAAATGTCAATAAATAATACCACTTTTGTGGATAAATAAACACCATTAGACCAAATGTAACAATCTCTAGTTGATCCTACATTTGATTCAGACATTATAGCTTTTCCTAAACAAAATAAACCCATAGATACTTTGTATCAAGTTGCACTTGATACCAATAATACTTTATTTAACCATTTAGATACCCTTACGCATTCATAACAACACATTGCTAAATACTCATCACAAATTGGGGGTAGTTTATAAAATAAGTTAGCAAGTTCTTCTCACACATAAGAAGTTACCCTTGTAAACTAGCAACAACATCATTTTGTAAATCAAAAACTATAAAAAAATAATATAATCCCTATATTTCATAAAAATATATTCTTGGGAATTAATATCAAACATCTAAGAATTGACAACAAAAGCTTTTGAACCAAGGATGTCAGACTTACTCATAACCAAGAATAAAACAGAATCAAAATTCTAGGCAAAAGGTTCATATCCCTAATAGGACCATGCAAGGGGGTACATTCATACCCAAAAAAATTATATTCCACCAACCAATGCAACAAATATGAAAGAGTGGAATACCATGAAAGAGGTAGTCATGAGGCTAGACAATTAGATTAAGAAATACAAGTTTGATGAGATATGTCCTTATTTATTTGACTTAATCATTTTTCAAGTACTTTTCCTACCTCATTCTGAGGCACCCACATTTGATAAATATAAAGGAAAGAGTAGAAAACACATTCAAACCTTCTTCATATTATGCCAAGAGGTAACCTGAAACAATGCTTATTTGTTATGATTTTTCCATGTAACTTATTTGGATAAACATTAGATTGGCTCCTAAAATTGCTTAAGGGATCGATGATAGATTTCTAAGATATATCATAAAAATTTATTAACCACTTCTCTTATAAAATTAAACATGATTTTATAGTGGTTGACTTATGCAAAACTAGGTAAATATATGGAGAAATCTTCAAAGCATACATAAAATGGTGGAGAGCACTCATTGGTCACTTTCAACACAATTGTCAGACAAGAAGCTAGCTGACATCTTTGCATAGAAACTAAACCTTGAAGTGGCCCATAATTTGAGACTCACTTGTGCTAACACATTCAAGGAAATTATTGACAAGAGTGTGCAGATTGAGAAGGAACTAATCACCAAGGGCCTTGTGAAAATATATTCATAGGGTCAAACATCTAATCACACTCAACCACTCATTCAAGTTAAAACTACATAGAAACCTAAATATTTTAATAATAAAAATAACATGCTAGGTAATGAAGTAATATAATCATGACATGTATAAATGGTGTAGGATCCCTGATTCCAAATGTAAAACCTAATCCACTAACCACTTTACAAAGAGCACATCCATGCATAGGGTTCACCAAATATAGACCCTTTAGTAGGTTAGAAGAACCTGTTGAGGTAGCATTCTAGAAGCTAGTAATATCCAATATTATCATATGGCTTATGCCTAAACCCTTTTTTGAAGATCAACCTAAACCTAATTGGTATCACAAATATGAGTTCTAAAATTTTCATCATGTCATTATCCATGTCATTTATCGATGTTTACAATTGAGACATCTCATTAAGGACCTAATTAAGAGTGGAGATATTTAATTCAAGTAAGAAAAATATACCACCAATAAAGATATGGGAATTTACAAAGACCCATTTCCCAATCATAACCAATAATAGGAATGAAATAATTAGAACCAAGGATAGGGACAATATTATTAAGGACAAGGCTTAAAACTAAATCAACATAATTAAGATCATGATCATGATACCCAAGATAATAACCTAGGATACAATACCATGCCTTATGATTATAATAATACCTTGGGGTGTATCTCTAGTAATTACATTTCCACCATTAAAGTTAGTATCCATAAATTTTCTAATGCCTCTCAAAGTTTTGGTATATTTGTTGTAGGGTTGTCACCCCCTACTTCAATTAAATCTACACCATGTTCAAGTAATTCTATTACACTTTGGTTTCTTTGCATTACTATTTATGGACTATTACCCAATTCTTTTTATTGTGATGATTCCTTGTAGAATCAAAATTATGGAATCATAACTAGATGCTCATGAGTTACCTTTTAGGTCCCTTTGCCTTCTTCTAATATTGAGCCAAATTTGAACCCTATTCCTTTAAATGTTAAATTAAACACTATACCAACTAAATCCAAACCTTTTTAACCTAATGTTGATAAAACATATAGTATTTGTGACCAACTAAGCAAAATGTTTCTGAAAATTCCTATCTTATATATCTTATGTACATCAAAAGTTCATAGGACTATACTAATGTTTTCCTCCAACATTACACTATTCCCAAAGAAACTAACCCTATCCAATTATAAAAATTCATGGGATATTTATCTCCAAGATGACAACTTACTTTTGATCAAAGAAATATGTCTTCCGTTAGTCCTGGTCATAATAATCCCTTATATATTGAGGTCATTATCACACATCACAAGATCCAATGGGTTCTTATAGAAAATGGTTTAGGGATGAATATAGTATAATTGAAATTGATACAATATATAATATATATCACTAAGGATATACAACCAAAAACAATCACAATCAAAGCATCTAAAAACACTAAAAGAGAGTCTTCAGGGACCATTTGCTTGTCGATCATTGTTGGGCCTGTAACCCATGATAATCTATGCCAAGTTGTGGATATTAAATTGTCTTAAAATATACTTATTAGTCATCTTTAGATCCATAAAGTGTGTTTTTCCCCTTCTACCTTGCATCAATACCTCAATTTTCCCCATTCTAAAATTGAGGTCACTATTTATGTTGATCTACAACAATACCAATATTGTAAATACTTAGAAGCTAAATACAAGAACTATAACTATTTCCCTAGTTATGAATTTGTAGCCAATAAGAACAAAGCAATAGTCTATAAACCATGTAAATCTAATTGTATCGACCCTAGTGATCTTTCTTCCACTTTGGCTGATCCATTACCTGTACCCTATGTAAACTAGCTTACTATTGAGGATACTGGCATTTTCACCTATTGTTTAAAAGATGATTTTCAAAAAAATGTTCCCAAATCTCCCAAATCCTTTGGAATACGCAAACCTTCTAAAAGCCCTAATAGGCCCAACATGATTTGGTAGAATAAAAACACATAGAAATAACCAATGGTGTTTATGCTAGCCACTTGACCAAATTAGGATAAGGATGCCATTACTGAAGGAGATTAGTTATATGCTAATGGCCTCACTAATTATTTTTAGAATCCTAAGTAACCTATCACTAATCAAATTATATATAGTTCGGACTATGCAAGTAAAGGCCTAGAGCCTCACGAATAAGGTATTCTTGAACCTTTATATGTCACCAAATGTACTATGAACCAAGGTCCCAAATGTATACTACTTGGGGGTGACCTCGTATCTTTTGAAATTGATTCCTCTTTATTGACTAATGAAGAAACTCCTAGTAGCAACACAACATCCCATTATATCACCTATTATGAGTTATATGACACTGATCTATTTGATTCAAATTCCATTATGACCATTACAACCCAATACCCACTTACCCTTTGCCTTCATGATCTTATTGATTGGGACTATTAAATTTTATTATACCTTTGGATTAATTTTAAAATGAGGAATCTATTGTCAATTATATGGGCCATAGAGATGTATTGTTATTTAGTGATCATAAAAAGGCTTTTATTTCTCATTAGATCATGTTGCCTAATTTGGAAAGTAGGCAAATTTACTTGGTCATGCAAAAGATAAAACATCAATATATTCAAAAGAAAACCTCTTTAAGGTGTTTGCTGGTCAAGTAAATAGTAAATATAAAGATAATATCTTTAGGTAAAACCTAATTAAGGTGTTCTTAGATAGGAAAATTTTCTCACCTCCATAAGAAGTGTAATGTCCACCAATTCCAAGCTTTATAGTCAATTATAATATTACTTCTAAATAGTGAAAAGCCTTTGATCATTTTCTCTAGACTTTCTTGATAAATTTGTCAATTGGCCATTATCATAACTTGAAGACTTAGATTCATCTCATTATGAGGATCTTTGGGACTCACAAACCAATGACTAAAGAGGAAGATTAGTATAAAATTCTACCTACTATTATAGAATACGGTTTCATGCTCTTTGTAGAGAATAAAATTGAGATAAACCTTGGAACATCTGAATATCATAAGATTATTTATCTAGGATCATTCGTCATTGACAAAGAACATGATTATATTGTCACTATTTTGAGGTATTTTATTAATATATTCACAAGGGATTACTCAAACATGTGATGCATAGACCCTACTTTGGTTGTGCATCAACTTGTAGTACATTAAAATGTTAATCCAATCAAGAAAAAATAGTGTAAAATGAACCAACACATTGACATATTAGTTAAAAAAGAGATAGAGAAATTATTGGGAGCTAGCTTCATAAGACCAATAGACTATTATGAATGGATATTAAATATAGTCCCAACTAGAAAAAATTCACAAGGTATATGAATTTGAACTAATTTTATAAACATCAAAAAAGTGTGTCCTAATGATGATTTCCCTCTACCAAACATTGACATGATTTTCAAATCAGCTTAATGGTATGAGATGCTTTCCCTCATGGATGGCTTATCTAGGTACAATCAGACCAAGATAGCCCCAAAGGACCAACACAAGACTACATTCACCACACTATGGGGAACATTCTATTACCAAGTCATTAATTTATTCTTGAAGAGCACTGGTAATACTTATCAACATGACATGAATGCTATCTTTCATGACATGATGTATGATATAGTTGATTACATCCTATCAAAATCAATAACCCATGTTGGACATCTTGATGTTTTGTAAATAATTTTTGAGAAACTTCAAGAATACAAGGTTTATCTCAATATAAGAAGTGAAGATTTGGTATTAATTTAATAAAATTTCTAAGATTTATTATATCATATAGAGGGATTGAATTGGATCCCACTAAGTTCAAGGCCATTATGGAAATGCTTACACCTTCCAATTTAAAAAAACTCTGCATCCTATAGGGTAAATATAATCTATTCATAGGTTCATTTCATAGCTAGGGAACAAGTGCCATTATTTTATATATCTTTTGAATAAAGGTCACTTTTTAATGGGATATCTAATGATAACAATCATTTGAAAAACTTAACACATACTTGGCCAACCTTCCAATATTATGATCAACAACACTTGACAAGCCATTATTTTTACATATATAAGAAATAAAAGATGCATTGGGGGCACTCTTGGACCAACATGATGAACAAGGTAAATAACATGCGGTCTAATATATAAACAAGACACTCATATGATACGAGATTAATTATTCACCTCTTGATAAAGCTTGTTTGGTAATGGTGTTCTCTTCCCAAAAGCTATGACACTACATGTTAAATAATAAAACTATTTTCATTGTTAAGGTGAACCCTCTTAAGTGCTTATTATCCAAAGCAAATATTACAGGTTACATGGATAAATTATTTATGTTATTAGGTGAATTTAATGTTGAGTACTAGAATTAGAAAGCTATTAGGGGACAGGTCATTACATATCAAAAATTTGAAGATCCTATCATTGATACTCAACCACTCACATTTGATTTTCCAAATCACTCTATCATGACAATAGAGGAAGTGGATCATGAATATAAACATTGGACAATGTATATTCATGGCTCATTCCCATCCCATGGATTTTAAAATATCATTTTAATGGTTACACCATAAAGGGATCTCATCACCAAGGCCTTTGATATAATCTTCAACCTCATAAACAACATGGATGACTATGAAGACCTTATTTTAAGACTTCATCTTGAAATATAATGGGATATGTAGTAGTTAATCATTTATGGGGACTCCCAGTTAATCATTAATCAAAATATAAACTAGTATTAGACTAGAAATGAGAATATTGTACCCTACAAACACATTGTGGACAATCTCAAGTAACATTTTAGGTCCTTACAACTTGAGTAAGTACCATAGGATAATAACTAATCAACCAATGCAATGGAAATAATTGGTTCCATGGTACAAGTTTATAGGAGTGTTGAAGAGTATCAGTTTCTGATTGAGAACCTTCTATAACCTACTCATGTATTATCAAAATTAGAGAGGGTTTGTAATATTATTGGTCCCAATCTCCAAACTGAATTTCTTTAGTACCGAGATATTCCTAACAATTTTCATGATCAATTTCTTCCTCCTGACTTTTCAAAAAAATGCCCAAAACTATTCTTCTATTGCCTAGCCCATTATACCCTCCTTGAAAGCATGTTTTATCTTAAGGATTATGATGGAACTCTTCTTTGTTGTTTGTCTTTAGGAAAATAAACATTGGTGCTTAAAGAGTTCTATGAAGGAATGTGTGGGGCCCATACTAGTGGCATATTCCTAACCAAAAAACTCCTTAGAATAAGATAATATTGGCCCAAGATGGAAATAGATGCTTGAAATTATGTCAAGAAGTGTGTTACCTATCAATAGCATGGTAATTTGATACATGTACCTTCATTGTCACTATAGTCAATTATTACATCATGGCCATTTTATACATGGGGTCTCGATCTCATTGGTAAAATAAACACAACATCATATGATGGCCATAAATAAATTCTTACATCTACAAAGTATTTTAATAAATGGATTTAGGCCATTCCTCTCACTTATGTAACCAAGAAACAAATTACCAAGTTTATCCATTACCATATTATCTATCATTATGGTATCCCAACCTGAATTATATCTAATAATGGTGGTTCATTTGTGAACAAGGATTTTAAAGCCATTTATACATTATTAAAAATCAAAAACAATAAATCCAAACCATACAACCCTTAAGGCAATGGTGAATCTGAGGCATCCAAAAAACATTAGCGTAATCTTTAAGAAGATTGTCAATGATGCTATCTATAATTAGCACTTGCAAAATTTTCCTACTCTTTAAGCCTATTATACTAGTCATTGTACCCCTATAGGTGCCACTCCATATTCCATAGTGTTTGTAATATAGGCTATCATCCTAGTTAAGATCGATTTACCTTCATTACAAGTATCTTTAGAGCACATTATTAATGATGAAGACTATAGAATTTCTAATTTGTAAGAGATAGAACATATTGATGGCAAGTGCTTAACTACCATAGACAATTTAAGGTCATATTATAATAGGTTACATTAAATCCATAGAAAAACACATTCTTCCTTGGGAGTTTGAATTCGGAGACTTGGTTTTAAAGGAGAATCAAAATAACACCAATGTTGAATGTAAGAAGTGTAAGTTTTAGTCAAATTGGTTGGGCCAATGTGTGGTTACAGAAAACTATGGATCAAGGGAATACTAATTAGATAATCCAGTAGGAGAAAAAATCCTAGAACTAATGAACATTATACATCTCAATCTTACTTGGGGGCACCTTATGCCAAAATTATTTATTTTTTCCATCATACTTATATCCTAGACTATTATAAACTAGACCACTTTATCATGTACCATTGTAATATGTACCATTATAATCTAGACCATTTAAACCTATATCATTGTACCCTAAACCATTTTATCTTGGACCATTTCACCCAATGTCAATTATGATCCTAGTTATGATTCGTAGGTATTCTAAACTTGTTATATGAGGTAGTCTCATTTGATCAATATTCATAACTTCTTTTATATATGAGTGCACCAGGCTATATTAGCACATGGTTTTTTTGTTGGATGTTTCCTTGGCACTTATTCACCATTGTGTATTATTCTATTCTTATTCTTTTTCTATTAGGTATTTATTTTTGCCTTGATATGGCTATCACACCATCATTACAACTAATTTAGTTGTCATTTGAAATCATACCTATGTAAGTAAACCTCCTTAGCTAAGTGGTTCTTTGTACCTTAGTTAATAATTCATTTTCATTGCTATTACCAAAAACATAAAAACATTAAAAAATGATAAAACATAAGTGCAAAAAATTACCAATTTTTGATCCTCTATGCTGTGGTTGTTCTACAAGCAACCTAAGCCATGCTCTTGCCTTTATGTGAGTTAAATTTTTTCATATATCATCATAATTAGTTAAGTTGAGATGATTATAAGTCCCATAAACATTGTTAAAAGATATATAAAATCCTAAAAATAAAAAAATCATGAAAATTGGCTTAGAATTTCCATGAGAGATATAAAGCCATCAAAAAATTTCAGAATGGGCCATCTTATCTATTCAGTTTAATTCTAGACCACCTTGGTATTTTTACTCCCATTTATGGTAGAAATAAATCAGCCTAAGTTTTTCATA